>RJWM01000387.1:0-82362 GCA_004363535.1 Dasyprocta punctata | reverse complement strand
CTAGAAAATAAAAGTGTGCAAAAATGAAGCAATCTGATATGCAGCTTCTGTGGCAAAACTGTTCTCTGAATCTCAAAAAAAAAAAAAAAAAAAAAAAAAAAAAAAGGACCTGCTTGCATGCCTTTTTAAAATATCCTCCCAACCCCGAAAACATCTACATTACAATAACGGGCCAGTTTCACCAAAGTTAATCAGATGCATCTGTCTTAAAGGCTTCAGGCAAAAAGTCTCCTAAATTGAAATTATGCTTTTATTCATAAAGCAACCAACACTGTATTTTGAAGAAACCAAAGCCCAAACTTTTATGTGGTGTTATTTTGTAAAATAACACTCTGAAGCCTCAGTTTTAAAATATTACAGACAACTTGATGGTTGCACTTGAATGATCAAAAAAATAAATAAATAAAACCAAGTTCAAGGGCAGCTCCATCTCATAGGTTGAAAAGCAACAAAAGAATAATAAGAAACCAGGGAAGAACTGATTTGAAATTGTAAGCATTTAAGTCACAGGAATGCATTTCTCACATGGCCAAAATAACAATCTATATCTGTATTCATATCTCTTATGCAGCTTCTGCAATGACACCCTTTTCTCAATTATGTCAAATAAAGAAATACGTGTTTGGGATTCCTGGTCAGCTAATAATTATGTTCTGCAGTAAAGATGCAAGTGGCTGAATTATGAAATCAGTTTTTTAAAAGAAATGAAACAGTATTAAACTAATGATTTGAAATATGAAAGTATCCATGTGCAAACATTGCTGAGATGCATTCCTATAACTGCCAAGATGTTTACAAAGTATATATGCATGTATTTCCCGAGGTAGATTTTAGATTGTATTTGTGTTTTTTCTTGCAAAGTAATTTTTTGCAAGGTAGTATTTAAGCTATAATTATTGCTTTCATTTAATTATGCTTACATACATGTTTAATTTCCTACTATGTTAAAAGACCAATTATTTGGTCAAAACAATTTTGATTACATGCACCACCCACACCCTATGCAACTCTTTGGAGTGATGGGTACTTAACCCAAAGTTTTCTCAGACAAGAGAGTATTTAAAATATTGAACTTGTAAATTTTGAACTTTTGAAGTAAAAACAATTTTAGGTTACTGATTTAAAATTTCTAAAACCCAAGATTATCAAATCTCTTACTATGAAATTTCACCAGTAAAATAAAAAAGCCAAATTTGCTGAGTTGCCAGAGCATACTTAATAGTAAGTCAGCATATATATGCATTATGGCAATAAAGGTTTGTAAGTATTATAATGAGATGAAGACTGTACTCTCTATTATTTTAGCATTCAGCTTCTCTGTGCCAACACATAAATATGATTCCACTGGATCTGACAAGAAACAAGAGTCCTAATATAAATCCAGTCATAGAACAATGCAGTTGTAGCACTAAAATATACACGGTAATAATGCTGTGTGCTTATGTAATATTTTTACTCATGAAGCTCCTAGAAGCTTACAGACCTCATTTCATGTTCTCCCCTACAAAAGATTTTTGCTCATATTTAAGTGAGAAATACCAATAAAGTTAAAAATATTCATCTCCCTAGAAATTTCTCTCACTGAATGAATTCCAGATAAATAATGCAATACATGTTATACTGAAAACTGCAAAATATACATTTTAATATTATACTCTTTGGAAAATTTGAAGCTGGAAAAGATTGTGCCAGATTTTTGGAGTTTTAATTTAGCAAAACTGTCAGAAATTCAGATTTTCCGTAGGGACTTGGCAAGAAGATGTTAACATGACAAGTAAAATAGAATCCAATACATTAAAAATGACACAATGTAGATTTTTTAGAATGCAGCCTAATAAAATTGTCCATCTAACATGAAACTTCACAGTATTCTTTCTACTCTTGATTACTAAGCTCCAAATACACAAAATTCTAAGAACCCAGATTTAGAACACTATGGAGCAATACAGATTTAAAGGCAACTTAGAAATACTGAATAAACATAACACCACTAAAATTTACATTTTGTTTCTAAGGTAAAGATAATTGTAGAAGACAAATTGGCTATTAAATAGCAGTTTAATGCCATGCTTACTGCAAACATATGTGCTAAGTACCCAGTTTCATACAAATAATAAGCTCTATTGAGCATGAATATATTATTAAATTATATGCTTATTAACTCAGTAAACTCAAGATGTATAAGAAAATATCTGAAAACATGTAATTCAAAATCTGACCATGCTTCTTCAAAAGTCTAAATGACTATTATGATTTCCCCAAATCTTTCCACAAACAAACCTAGGAAATTTGTTTTATTTGAAAACTATAAAACAGTTACATTCTAGAATAATGAGACAACTATTTTACAACTCAGTTCATTCACTGACTAGCCACTTGGTACTAAGCATATTAGTTACATAATTGTGCTTTATGCTATTTAAAAACAATTTCTAAAATCACCAAAAGAGTTTAATACTTAAGAACTGATTCATCCAATGCAATAGACACAATAGGAAAACACATTTTAAAAGTCTTTCCTTCCACCATTTTTACTGATTTCTAACTTTCTCATCAATTCCATAAAGCCTAGAAAACTTTTCCTCCTTTTTTTTGAAAAAAATAATGTATGGTCTTAATCAACTGATACTGAGTAGGAATAAATTAAAATCTTATTTATATAATTTTATTATATTTGGAAAAAATCAAATTAAAATTACATTTGACACATTTATATTTAAAACACAAAGATTAATTATGGCTATGAAAGAAGATGAAGCAAATATGCTTCCAAAGTCTGTATTTTCAGAGACCATGAACACCTACGAAAAGTGACTTATTTCTAGTTTAATCAAAACATTTTTGATGGTTAATGTAAAAGTTAATCACCTCAGTCAGAATTAAAGCATTAAAAATCCTATAACTGTATATGAAGTAATAAAACATCAATGTTTCAACAAAGTAGCTCTGAAATTTCAGAAGTACTTACTTTCTAACAAGATGAATTGGAGGAACCATGGGATCCCAATTTTTATAAAAGGAAAACAAGGAGAAGGAAGAAAAATAAAGTTAGTTTTCCACCATAAAGCATAATTCTTCATTTTACCATTTCAATAAATAGGACAATGTACAAGAACTAGACCAAAGCCTTAGATTTGGTTGCCTGGGGGCAGGTTGGGAGGGGAAAAGGGGGTTGAGCTGAAAGGTGACTTTGACTTTCTTCCCTAATAATTCTACAATATTTTCATTATGTTCATAATACACACATATATTTTCATAGTATAAATGCAATAAGAAATAGGTAAGCAGGACAATATTTGCCCCCAATTCTTTTCTTTCTTCTAGCCCCTATAAGCGGGTCCTTTCCTATACACCTGCCATGGTAGATATACAGCTTATTCACATGTTTGTTTTTCTGCCTAGACTGTAGGACTATGGAACCCTTCTGGTTTGTTTTCGTTTCCCACAACCCCTGAAGCAGAACAGGGGTGGAATTTGGAGGCAGGGGAGCAAGCATAATTTAAAGTGTCTAGACATCAAAGGACCCCCAGAGATATTTTGCAGAGCCCCGATGTGTTGTGAAATACAGAAAAATCATTGCTTTATTTCATCACATTACTGATGGAACACATAAAATTTTATTAATACTGAATACTCAGTGAAGGGAATGGCTAACCTATTTACATAATTTTAAAAACTAGGAAAAGTACAGGAGAATGTGATTGAAAGATCTGCAGACACGACAAAGAAATACACCCATGGGCCTTCATTCCTTTACATATAAAATAATAATGCTTTACAAGACAATATTTAAGTAACCCACATAGTAAAATAATGGATTATTAATATACTTTTCAATAAAAATTTTAGAAGCCATTTTTGTAAACATTTTTAAATCTCACTTTTCAAATACGGGAATATCCAAATTTAAGCTTTGTAACAAGTCTGGAAACCCGACAAATTTAATATGCAATTATTACACATCATTATTAGAGATATTAATATAAACAATTACATACTCACTCTGTTTTTAGAAAAGATTTATTAATAGCTTCATTCAAGTATTCCTAATGTTATCTCTGAGAAAATATCAATTATAGGGGCTGGGGATTTAGCTCAGTGGCATAAGTGCCTGCTTGGCAAGCATGAGGTCGTGAGTTCGATCCCCAGTACCAAAAAAAAAAAAAAAAAAACAATGAAGTATATATTTTAAACAGTAAATGATGTGGTGCTTGTGGTGCAGATAAGATTTGTGCTATTCATATAGGATCTTTGTGCTCATTTTATAAAAATTAAATTCTTTATACTCAGAATCATGCGCTATATATATATCTATATATATTACATTTCATAAAAATGTTAAAAATGAATAATTTATCATTGGATTTATTTGGGCATTTATATATTTAATGGATATGTCCTTGCTAGTGGAAGATAAACTATTTTTACCAGTGAGTGAGACTTTTTTCTAAACACACATAATAGCATAATATAAATCTACTGATGATTAAAAAGTTACTAGATGATTCAAACCGATGATTAAAAACTACCCTAGATAAAATAAAGTCAAAATGAATCAAAGATCTGAATATTAAAACAGAGACACTAAACTCGCTAGAAGACAAAGTAGGTAAAGATCATGATGACATAGGAGTAGGCAGAGAGTTCATGAGCAAAAATCAAGTTGCACGGGAAACACTTCCAGAATCAACAACTGGGATCTCATCTTACTAAAAAGTTTTTGCATGTCAAAGGAAATTTCCAACAGAGTAAAAAGAAAACCCACAAACTGGGAAAATATCTTAGCCAATTATCCATCAGACAAAGGACTTCTATCTAAAACATATAAAAAATTAAAAGAAATCTGGCCCCTAAAATTCAAGGACCCAATCCCAAAATGGGTATCTGAGATAAATACACACTTCTCAGAGAAAGAAATACAAATGGAAAATAAATATATGAAAAAATGTTCAACATCAATGGTCATTCGAGAAATGCAAATTAAAACAACACTGAGATTCCATCTCACTCCAGAAAGAATGGCCAAGATTAAAAAATCAAGCAACAACAAATGCTGGAGGGGCTGTGGGGAAAAAGGAACTCTTCGTCACTGTTGGTGGGAGGGTAGACTGGTGCAACCACTATGGAAGTCAGTGTGGAGATTCCTCAAGAAGCTAGGATTAGAGATCCCATTCAACCCAGCTATCCCACTTCTGGGCATTTTCCCAGAAGAATTGAAAACATCATACCACAGTGATATTTGTGCACCTATGTTTCTAGCAACCCAATTTGTAATAGCCAGATCTTGGAAACAACCCAAGTGCCCATCAATCAAGGAATGGATAAAAAAGATGTGTTACTTTTATACAATGGAGTACTACTCAGCTATTAAGAAAGATTACATTGAGACTTTTATAAGTAAATGGATATGACTTGAGACCATACTCATAAGTGAGATAAATCAAACCCACATGTGTAAATACTATACTGTCTCCCTAGTGTAAGAAACTGAAACAGTATATACGATCCAAATCTACAATAAATACTGTGTAAGGGTAAAAAACTGCTCAAAGAGCAAAAGTAATTGGGAAGGGGAAAAGGAGGAAAGAAGGAAGGGAAAAGGAAAAAGACATAAATTTGTATATATGTATATGTAAGATAACTAAAATGACTATACTGCTGAATGTATTAGTTATTGAGAAAGACTGATTAACACTCATATGACTAAATCAATTTTCCATGTCTACATCTGTTCATGAAGGTAATGATATGCAATATTGCAACCATTGTCAAGTTCCTATCATCTTGTTTTGTAAACCTATAATGCTACTGTTGTGGATTCACTGTTATTGTTTGTTTTTTCTCTTTTGCTTTTTGTCTTCCTTATATGTGTCTTTTTTTCTCTTAAATAAAAAAAAAAGAAAAATAAAAACTACCCTAGAAAATGAAGACCAAACTAAATTCTTATTCATAAGAAATATTTGTTATCAATGAAATCTCTAAAATGACTATAAAATAAACCTTTATGAAAAGTAGATATAAAACATCTCTAAATATCTAAGATATATATAATTACATATATCACAGAATAATCTCAGCACAAAATATAAATAAAATATAATCTGCAGTAATCCTAAATTTAAAGTTAAAGAACAGCACAAACTTCATGGTCCCTTTAAGGTCACTAGTGTGAGTTTTGAACAAACACTGAAATATGAGGAATAACAAAAATTAAAATTCTGAAAAATTTTAAATAAATTGGAGAAAAAACCCATAAACTCAAGTAAGAGGTCATATTTAAAATGAAGATATACTGCAAAATTATTGCTAACATTATCTACATCATTTTCAATGTTTAATGTTGCTAAGGCAAATTTGGCAGTGTCCTGGTACTTTTGTCAGAAGATCGTGAGGTAAGAAATAATTATCAAATAAACTACATTACACAATTTCTTCTTTAAATTTGAGACATAATTATAGCCTTCACACCTCAAAAAGTGTGTTTGATTGACCTAAACAATGCAAAATTATATTATTCTTAGAATATCAACAGATTAAGAATTTCATCCACTTTATTGAAACTACCCAGCTACAATTAGATAAACTGTAGTAATTCTTATAAACATACTCACTAAACTGACCTTTTGTTTTAGGAGGTAAAAACTCTAAATCACTAAAGGAAAGACAAGAGTTTACTTAGTATTATTTAAATGTAGGATAAAGACATTAAAAATAGCTCTATATAATTATTAACAAAACATATAATCTATAATTTTCAAAGACTTTCTACTAAAGTGGTAGGCAAGGAGATTGTCTTTGATTATGGACATCTGGTAGACCACATGCCACATGTATAGCTTGATACTGGCAATTGTTCCTCTGAAGCTGTGCATGTCATGACACAGCAAATTACCCTTAGGTTCTAAGGAAGTTGGTAGAGTCAAATGAATAACACAAAGTAAAGACAAATGAACAAGGTTTTGGAGCAAGTCAATCTGAGTTTAAATAATATGGGACCATTTACTAGATGTGTCACACTACATTTAGCCTTTCTAGACCTCAGTTTCCTCAACTATAAACTGTAACTAGTAAGTCATCATGTCATAGAAGACTATTCTGAAGATTAAATGGCTTAAAACATGGACAGCAGTTAGAATGATACTAGTCATGCTGTGTTTAAAAACTGTGACCTATTATCATAAATACTACCATTATTACTGAAAATAACCTACAGCTAGATGTCCATAGAATGCCAAATGGAAAGAAATTAGCATTTGATGTCTTACATAAAGAATTATTTCAAGCAAGACTTTTTGTTTAACATCTAATTTCATTTTAATCTCATTATCAAAAAATAGGTGAAGACATGGGTACATGGAACACGCTTAGGCTATAGTCTTTCACATGTGAATACACTGAAAATGAGTGGCGACTTAATAAAGGTACAGGGAGAATGATAGCAATAAGTATCTATAATTTAGTTACCATTTATTAAGAGCATCTATAATATGTCTTGGTTTTCACAACTGTTTTCTAAATATCTCACAACCACCAAACGCACGAATTCCCAGTGTTACAGAAGTGGCTAATACTCAGTGATTTAGAATATTATTGAATTTCAATGACAATGAAGTTTTAGAGCTGAAATCCAAATTCTAATCTGATTCCAAAACCTATGTCCTTTACACTATCGTACATTCTCTTTCCAAAGAACTGCATCCTCTATTTAATCTACTTTGAATACTAGAAAAGAATTTTCAGCACTTCAAAGAAACATACAAAGAAAAGCCAGCTGCTGCTAAATAGTAAAGTGACTGGCTCTATCATCATTTAACTCTGCATACAGCAATGACTTCCCCACAGTAGGTTTCAAATATTAGAATAAGGACCTAGGCTGCTAAATATGACTTTGCCAGTACCTTCCTCGAGTAATGCTATCCGTGAAAATGAAAGAAGACAGAACTTTGAGAAAATATGGCAGAGGATTCATACCTATAATTGAGATGCTTTGGTTGAATTGGATCATTAAAGAAAAACACTCTATTCACAGAACAAACATTTATTCAAACACTATATATGTCAAGCTAATCTTGAAATAAATCTGCACTCTGACAGTGCTTTGTACATAATAGAAATGTAGGCAAAGCTGAACTGAATTTTCTGAATACATATGAGAGGATTCTAGACAAAGGCAACCTTGAAGCGCAAGAAAGGAAAATCTGCGGAATTTAAATATTGTCCTTAGTTTATTCCAAGGAGACGACTAAAACAAGATCATGTGTGGATTTCTCATATCATCAACTCTAAATTCAGTGACTGTCAACCCTTGGCCAGTGGTGGCTCTTGAGGACTTTGCACCATTTCTCCACCCATTAAGCCCAGAGAGAGTATTTCCAATTAATCCAAAAACACACTGATTTTTTCCTATATAATTTAGACATTTAAATGATGTAGCCAAGAAGTTGAAATAGCATTGAAAAATTTATAAGCAGTATCCATATATAATTGAGAATATTATACATTTTCAAAATAAATTTCCCAACAGACGACACACCAAATAGAAAAATTGGCAGAGTACATTTTCCCAACTGATCCCAACTGTTCTCACTTATTGGTGGGCACTTCTCCTCCTCCTCATCTCCTGTGACCAAGCATTTCTCACACTATTTCCATTGTTTTCTCTCCAGAGCCTCAACAAAGTTCATCTTAAACTGACACTCTTACTGTCTCACATTCGAATTCAATGTTTGCCTCATTCATAAGAGCTCCTAAGTGTTCTCCCTATCTTCCTGTTCTATCTTTTCCTACACAATGACGCCAAACTATTTTCCTATTTCAAAACAAAAATACTGCTCAGATTACTTCTTAGGCCATACTATTCACCAGCATTTTTGTTTAATCTATGGCTTTCACTGCCTAATGGAGGTACAAACTCTTCATAGTGACGGTTGCTCATACTGATGGCTACGTCCTCTACAATACACTTGGCAACTACCTCATCTTCATCTGCTCCTGCTTCTAGACAGCTCTCCTATAGTCTGATTAAACTCAGTGAATTGCAGTGCTTCTGTGGTTTCTCTTGTCTCTGTTTTGGCTCATGTGAAGCCTGTTGCCTAGAATTATCACCTCTCCTACTCTGTTTCACTTTGCCACTCAAAATACAAGCAAAGGAGACTTTCACAACTACCTTTATGATGAAGCCTTTTGTAATACAAAGATAAACTTGTGCCTTAGAACAATCTCCACACTTTGAATTTATCTCCTGGTTTCTTGCCTTCAAAAATTGTTTTTGCCTCTAAATTTTCTACTTTGTTATGTTTCAAAACTTCCTAAAAGACAGTCACAAATTTATGTTTGCCTGACAAGCCATCACAAAGTAGTCCCAAGTGTATGGTATAATAAGTTTAATTACAATTATGGATTTGCATACCTATTAAAAAAAAAACCTGTAGTGAATATCACCAATTTCTTTTTAATTCATGGCTATAATCATGTCTGCAGATGCTCTATACACCAAGTAGTCTTCAGTGACCACTTTAAATCTGCAGGCCTGAGGTCCTTTCTTTTAGGAAATGTTCCTTACTGATTTGAAGTCAGTGTGGTAATCAGTGAAATGGTCTCAATTTCTCTTTATGAAGTCTAGCCAGATTAAAATGCCTGGCTAATCATAGTGTCCAGTCAATGGTGAAAGTTTGAGTATTTTGGAGACAATTAATTTAAAAAATAAGGACATATGGCACAAGTAATTTACATCGGTAGAAACATCAACTATAAAGACATAAAAAAAGATTAGCTGGTGCATACTTAGACCTCTTCAAGAATAAAGCCTGCTGAGAATTAAGTTAACCAGAGAAAAACAGAACAAAACATGAGGAAAAAAAGAGAAAAACTGTATCGCTTGATCTCCCGCATTATGTAGTCACACTGAAGATCAACCTGCTGGATGTTTAAGTTTAATAAGCCAGTAAACCCCTGCTAACTATACTTTAGACATCTGACTAATATAGCGGCTAAGTGGCTTATAGAAGCTAACTTTATTTTTCTAAACCTCGATTTCCTCATCTGTAAAATGATGAATTTAAAACAGGTATGTTTAAGGCTCTACTAATCCCTTTTTGGTTAATGTTTTAGGAGCAATTAGTAATCACTTGACAATGAGCTTTCTAAAGTGCATTCCAGTTGGGCTGCGTGTCTGAGCACTTCCCTTATTCCCAGTGCTCTTAGCTTCTAAAAACTACTAATTACCTCTCCAGTCCATAATGATCCCATCTGTACCTCTACAGGCATTACAGTCTTTGCAGTATTTAGTTCTGGCCAGTCTAACATCACATTGCTTGAGGCACTACGGCAGCTCCTGAAGGACTGACTTTATTAATAATTCTTCAGGTTCTCTCATGGGGTTCTCCCAGTCTTACACATTCAGAAAAATTATAGGGGTTTGTTAATAAGCTAACATTTTATAAGTTGCAGAGTAGAACAAAATTTGAAGCTTGACAAATCCAAGTATTGGCTGAGGATATCTAGAGATGGGAATTACAAAACACTCTAGTGAAAATATAAACTGATACGACCAATTTGGAAACTCACTTGACAGTATATAGTGAAAAAATGTGTTCTTGCTCTGCAGATCAATTAATTCCACTTTTTGGTGTAAGCTCTAGAAAAAGTCACATTTTAACAAGGAGATGATTATTTGCTATAGAGACAAGAAGCCCATAAATACCCTAAATGATCAACAGAATATAGCTAAAGAAATAAACTTTGACCTAGACAATCACAGTAAAAGTATAAAATTCTAAACTACAATCACATTTAAAAGAAATCTGAAGCAATTATGACCAAATGTCCAGACTGTTAATTCCGACTTGTTCCTGCTGGTATATGGGCATTTTGTTAGATTTTCTAAAATTTTAAAATAGAAAAAAAGGTTCATCTTTGTCATTCTTTTACCCACAATTTAGCTTGTCCCTAAGTCTCTCAAATTCCCTTGACCCAGTTTTTGTTAAAGGTCAATACTATTCCTGAAAGTAAGTAAAAATTTATTTACATGGAAAGTGAAATCTCTATCACTTGTATACCCACACATACCTGTAATCCCAGCATGCTGGGAGGCTGAAGGGGCAGGACTGCAAGTTCAAGGCCCTGTGGGCCAGTGTAGCCAAACCATGTCTCAAAATATTAAAGGTGGGGGGGCACTAGGTACATAGCTTACTAACGGAGCACCACAGATTTGATCCCCAGTGACCAATCAATACATATTTAAATATAGATACCTAAATATTTAAATATCTGTCTGTCTGTCCATCCGTCCATCCCTCTCAACTCCCTTCAGCTGCACCCACTCTTTCAGAGTACTAAAGATCAGGCTTTCTTTCAGATCCTTTTGTATTTATAAACACACACGTGTGTGTGCACAAAGGTGCATTTGTTCAGCTTTATGGTTTGATATCCTTGTTTTCAGTACGAATGAGAAAATTTACTACATAAAGGGAAGGATGTTTTTGTACTTCACATGAAATGTTCCATAAAACTTTTTTGCTGAATATTACACAGGATTTTGAATATTTTTAATATTCATTTAATGTTCTTAAAAATCTACCACTAGTTTCTCTTAGCTCATTGAAAAGAAGTGTTTGTGCTAATATTGTTTGGACAAGATATCTTGCTTATATCTTGCTCTCTGAGCACTACAAAGACAATATGCAATGTATTAATTATTGTAACTCTCCCACTAACACATTTTGAAACTCTGTTTTATTGTTATGTTTTATCTTTTTTCTCTATGAAATAAAATCTATCTTTGGCACATTAAAAAATATCTATGGGATAGACTGTATTACAATTAGATGATTTATTATAGAACACTTAATTTATATATAATTTTACCTATTTAAATAGCAGAGTAATGAAGAGATCTCTGTAGAATAGATTTCAAAAGTTGAGTTTTTAGTTTGAAGGGTGCTTTGAAAATATTAACAACTATTTTCCGGTAAGAGTTTCCAGTTAATGATGTATAGAAGCATTCTAGATTTTTATCAGTCCAATCAAGGTGGGAGGCGATAAGCTCACTACAAGTAGAGAGAGCAGTAGGAAACAGGCACAGATGGACAGGACAGAATGTCCCACGCAGCAGCATGAACAGTTGCCACTTCCAGAGCAGTGCATACAAGAGAGAGGAGAGCAGGGATCTGACTCCAGAGCGAAGGTGTGCACTATGTTGTGGTAGGTGACATTTAGTACTACAGTTTAAATGCCATAGCAAACAGCCTACACTTTGTGCAGGATTTAATGGCAAGCCCTGCAGGGTTTTAATAAGGAAAATGATCTTCACCTGTCAGTAGGACAGATTTAAATTGAGACAGAAGACACACCACCTAGGAGCCTGTAGAACTGGCCTGCAGGGAAGATGCTAAGAGCTCGAGCAGAGCAATGGTGTCAGGATAGAGATGTGTCAGGGGACTTGGAGAAAGAGTCAAGAAGTACACAGTGAGAGAAATCAGCAGGGCAAAGACACTGATAGACATGTGAGCTAACAACTGAGGGTGAAAGATGGTATAAATAAGATGGGTAATACCAAAGAAGAGCATTTGGAAACAGTATGGTGAATTTAGCTCTAAACTTATTAATTTAAAAGGATTCATACAAAATTCAGACACATTAAACACATCCCAGAATCAGGGTTGGATTGGACATAAACACTATTAATTATCAATATACATACGGTATTCAAATAGACACAGTTGTGGAGTAATAAAAGAGGAAAAACATTACTCACTTGAATTTATTATATTCCAAACATCAGAAAACTATATGAGAAAATACTCCTGAGACCAAAGAAAGGAGGAAAACTCCTGCAAAGATTCCATGGTAATATTATAAGGTGTATTCTAACAGAAGCACATGATTATTTTAGAAGCCAGAATAAATTTCTGTATTTATAGGTAGAAAAACCTGTAAAAAGGAAGTTATCAAGAGGATCTTTCAAGCAACAACACTTCATTTAATATCCAGAGTCCCCCAAAACAATATATACATGCTTCAGAAAAAGAAAAACTTACCTAAATATGCTAATACTTCTATCAATGGGGGCCTTAATAAATGTTGTATATCTCAGTAAACCCACTACACTGCGGGCCCTTACAGAAAAAAAATGAAGATGCATTATTGCAATCTCAGTGGACACTTTGACCAAGGTTACCTAAGGAGCAGTTCACCATATTCATAAATGTCTGGAAGCTAATAGCCACTACTTTGAGAACCTCCCATAACTGTACAGGCCAAAGGTAACTCACATTAATCTCATGATGTCTCAAAAAAATTAGTATTGAAACATTTATACAAGTTTTTCTTTTCCTAAAGTATGCATCCATTTTTTGGTGGACTCCAGTTTTCTCTTTAAAAGTGATACAAGAACATTACTAAACATCTGCCAGTTTAAAAAAAGAGAAGAATTCTTTAAAATACTTGGGGTATTCTATAAATTTTCTCCTAGCCTTTTGTTGTCTTCCCTACTTTAAAGTTACAATTTACCTAAATATCACATAATATTTAGTTTCATATTATACTCTCTTCTACACTACTGCAAAAGCACCATAAATATATCAAATGGTTAAAAAAATGTTACCAATTTGTTTCAAGTCAATGGCCTTTAACTTGGCTGTATATTAGAATTTTAGGGGAACTTTTAAAAAAATGTAAATTTCAGGATTAACTCTACACCTATTGAATAAAAATCTCTGGGTGATGCCCAAGCTTTCACATTTCCTTAAATCTTTCTAAGTAATTCTAATGTGTAGCCAAGTTTGAGAGTCACTAGCATCACCAATAAAACATTTAAATCATGTTCTTTACAACAGAAATAGCACTGATGTTACTCTCAGTGCACATGCCAGCTCTTTCTTATAACCAAGAACACTTTCTTAAAATAGCTGTGCAGAAATGGCATTATCAATGCATGAGATACAGTTTATTTAATGACCTTTTGTGAACAATGCCAACTGGTGTTTTAATGAGCGATTTTAGTCTATATCATCACAGTACTGAATGAGTTGTTTTAGTTCATACTCTCACAGTATTGAGTCCAGACAAAGTGCATGGATTGATTAATTTAGTAGCTAAACTAAAGAAACAATCACTAAGCATTACTTTAATTTGCATTACTATGATTACTGGTAATACTGCTTATGCACAAATTTGTCTGTTAGTTTTCTGCACTGGAACATCCTGATTAATGTCCCCATGATGCTTTAAAATCATTATCTTTTTTCTTATTGTTTTAGTAATGTCTTTATAGAATACTGCTAGCATTTTCACTAGAAATATTTTCTTCGTGGGTTGTCATTTAATGTTTTATTTTTTATATGTAGGCATATCATAACCTTCATAAATCCATATTTTTTCATGCTTTTTTGATAGCATCTAAATATGAAAAGCCACTTCCCTATCAAAGATGAACTTAAATGTTACATTTGATTTTTTCGAGTTTTCCCCAATAGCTTAAATTTTTAATATTTAAATTTCCTATAATGTCTATATCTTCCTCAGCATAAAATACAGCTAGTACTTTACATGTTCAATAAAAATGTATTATTTGTAATGGCTCATGGGTCAGAAAGAAAAAGAGTGGCGTTCCCTTGTCCATTACTCCACTGCTCTGTAAAAGTCTCTGATGTCACTCAAGTGAAATTCCTTGATCAGCAGAATGTCAAATGAATTCAACTCAGAATTTTGCTGGCCATGGGAAAATTTTTACCTTTAAATATTTGATAAAGGAAATGCCTAAAAATAACTATACAAACGACCACTGTTAAAGATGGCTTTCATACCACAAGACAAATGCCAATTTAATTTAGCTTTCCCCTCTCCACTAACTTCCCTTTCTTTCCTTCTCTTTCTTTGTTTACTATATGCTAAATGTACTTTCTTCAGTGATGGATCCCACTTTTCTTAGAGGTGTTAATAGACAAACCTATTTAATAAACAGAGTTCTAAACAAAAATTATTTATGCTATAAAATGCACTTTATTAAATTCAGTTATTTAGAATGGTGTCAAAACACATCTTCAAATATCGGATAAAAATATAAAGTAAAAACCAACTTTATTCTACGAAAGGCCTAATTTCAAGGCTAGACCTCTTACACAAACCATACACTTTGGGAAAGAAGTATAAATAAAAAAACAACTGAATTTAAACATCCTTACCTTGTACAAACTTAGCATGCTACACTTTAAAAAGTACTACACCTTAATAATAGCCAGGAGGTCTAAAAGAAATGTAATAGACCTAGTTCTTGTTTTAATTTCATCTTTAGAGAAATATGATTCATAAGAGAGATAAATTGGAAGCAGAGATTGCAGAAATGTTCGTGTTTGCTACAGGTCAATAGCAATACTCTTTCATATAGAGAAAAAACAAACAAACAACAACAAGAAAAAAAATAGTAATAGGGGAATGGATACAATCCATGTAAAGGTTTAAAGAGAAGAAATAATGCTTCAAGCTATCAGTTTTGAAACTATAAAATCATATACACATGCATAATAAATTCCATTCCAAAACTACTAGTGGGCAATATTTGTATTATTTTTGCTTTGTAGAAACAAATATTTTATTGAGGGAAAGCGTACATTTTGATGGCCCATGAGAAATGTATATTCAGACAAAAAAGATTACTTGTACATTATTTGATAGTAATATCAATGTTCTAACCAGGTACAACATAGAGAAACTCCCCAGAGAACAAGTTCAGTAATGAAAAGGTAGAAAAAATATGTAAATAAAATTAGATAGAAAGGAAGAGAATTGGTGGGCTAATAGTTCTAGAAAAATTACTTCAAACCTGTAGGGTTATTTAATCAACTTAGCAAATGGCAACTGACTAAAAAATTGTTAAAATTATGAAAAAATGTATAAAAATAGGGGAAATGCTCTTTTATGCCTTCATTTTTTTCTAATCTTCCTAAAAACAAAATTTGAGCTATCATGGCTTCTGGCCATTTGTCCAACATCTTAGTTAAGTAAACACAACTACAATCTACTCCTTTAACTAGAATTAATGTTCCTGAGGTTTTATATTGCCACTTACTTAAAGCTTGCAGAACGCAGTTCCTTGATGCCACCCAATTCCATGAAATCAATATTTCATTTGAGCTAAGTCAGGAGATTTTAAAATGATGAATTCAACTATGAATGCTATAAGCTTCTAAGATAGCACTGACATTGAACATCATTACTGTTAATGAGCTTTACCTCTTTTTTTGGGAGGAGGGTAGAGGTTATTTGCTAAGGTACCAGTAACATAATTAATAACAGCATATTATTCTAGGATAACAACAGTAGCTTTAGTATATACTACCTTCCTATTGCCAAATGTCAGTTTATAAGTACAGAACCAACACTCTATCTATGCTTGAGACAAATCCATTGTGATAGTGAGAATTAGTTACCAATCAATATAAAGAAGAAAACTACCACTATAGATCTAACCCTTATTCAGAGAGGAAAACAATCACTTACTGAAATTCAGACAAATTACCCTTTAAGAGGAACACAAAAATTCACACCTTCTGTTACATGCACCATGTTTATATGTGAAAGTACTGGTAACAGAGGTTCCACATAAAGGAATTCTGCAAACATTAAAAAAAAACTTTTTATAAACAATAAACACCTTATATTTGCCTTCAAATGTTGTCTTTCCTAGAATAATTATGATGTGGTAGACTCTATTCTCTGATCCTTATGGAAATTTGCTAGGATCCAATATGGTCATCTGCTTCATTTTCATTGCAAATAGTCAACAAATGTCAGAATAAGATATAAAATACAGATTCTCAACCTGTGTACCTCTGAAATGGTAAACATTTGCTAACCTTAAAATTATTCCTTTTGTCACTGGCTTGTTAAACTGAATTTTAAGGAAACTGGAAGTTTTCAAAATAAACAGTAAGCTAATACATTCCTGTGTCTGCCATTTCCTCTTTGGCTTGTTCATTCCTCCTAATAGGGCTATTTTCTTTCTTTTCCTCCTTTTTTTTTTTTGTTGTTGTTGTTGTTTTCTCTGGGGGGGCTCCACTTTAAGTCTGACATTTGCCTGTGGCCCACTGTGATAAAAATTCTGAGCTTTGGAATCAGCCTGTCTAGGCTCAAATGCCAGATCTTCCACTTATAATTGTGCACAGTTAGGCTCATACCAAACTTCTCTCAGTATCAATTTCCTTGTCTGTAAAAGGAAAAAACAGCACCCACTTCTCACTGTCAGGATTAAATGAGGATTAAATGAGGTAAAAAATAGAAAATGCTGGGCTCAGTGTCTAACACTGATCACTTACTGCATAAATCTTAGTTTCCTGCCCTCTTGGCAAAATGACATTCAACGAACAGGTCTAATGAAATTTACAGACACATGTATCTTATTTCTTTATATTCTACTCAAAGTCTTAATAAGCTTCCTCTATATTTAGGACAAGACAAGCTTTTTATTACTCTACAGGAAAATAACTGAAATCATAAAGCAACCAAGAAGAGGCACCAAAATTTTAAGAAACATGTCCAAAACTGAAGAAACTCTAGCATATTCCTTGTAAAAAAGAATGCTTGAGCAGTTTTAGGAAAAGAGGAGGCAGTATTTATGCTGTAAAATTCCTTAAAAGTACAACTGAATTTGATTCACAGTAGAAGAGTCAGAGTAATGAAGTGTTTTCAGTGAAGATAAAGCAAAACACTCACCAGGAAAAGTCAGCCATCAGCCTTAAAAATATTTATTAATACAGTCAGGCTACTCTGCTTAAAAGAGCCCCAAGCAAAAGAGTGAATAAGTAAAATTTCAGCAAGAACACATGGAGATGCAGTCAACGTTCACAGAAAGAAGGCTCTGGAGATATAGCAGAAAAGAAAATAAAATATGTCCATCTAATATTATAATAGAATTTTTAGGACTTGATAATTTTGTGCTTAAAACATGGCCATAGTTTACACAAACTGTAATTCAAACAGAAATTAGAAAGCACACCAGAGCTTCCCGAATTTTCACTTTCCAACAAGTCGCGCTTTCTCAGTTTTCATGCTAGCCTGCCCTGTCACGCTGACAAAACAAAAATAACTTACGTGAGCAACATCTATCTGGAAATCACTCTCGTAACCTGTGACTCAGTCATTCAGATCTCACTGCCTGCCTTTCAAATGCCCAGTTGCCCTCTCATGTCCACTAAACATGAACCAGGGAATGAGTGACCACTATGGGGTTCCATATGGGAAGTCCCTCAATGTCCATTTCACCCACATCGCTAGCTTAGTACCTACCCGGAAGGAATGAACGGAACCACTCCAATGCAATCCCAGCCACTCCTGCTAGTTCAAGCATTCGGTTCAGCATCACCTCATGACCAACACGAAAGCAGCTGAGGCTCTAATATAATCATCACGGAAAGTTGTCCCAAATCCTTCATTCGAGGAAGATCCTTCATACACACCAACGCTGTCTCCAAGCCATGCCGGGGTCTGAAACCAGACTGGAAAATATTATATATGTGTATATATGGTAAAACTCCCAAAAACCACTCTTCTACTTTATCATATTTATTTACAGCTGCTAAACCCATCCTCTACATATTGCCTTCTCAAAGTGAAAATACGAACATTCAAGGAAAGATCCTTTCCATAGTAGGATGTAAACTTAAAGCATATGAAGGCCTGATGCTGCCCGGTAAGGTAGTTGAGGTGGTTCCAGATAGCACATACTTTGTCCTGAAGCAGGGAGAGAAAACACAATGTTGCTTTCCAAGGCTAATCTTCTAAACTTGGTGGACAGGATCAAATTTTTCTGATATTAATTTTTTTAAAAAGCCTGAGCTTTTTTTAGGAGGTAGAATAGCAATGGCAGATGAACTCGAAGCTCTATTTCATGTTACCACATGTGCCTTGACACCTCCTGAATCCCACTGTGTACGTGTAGCTTCATATTCCTAGCAACCATCATCATCTTGATTACACTATCTGAATCTCTACTGATCACAGAACTCTCAACTGACTGTCCTCACTTATCTGGGAGACAGGAATAGGACTCAGGAGGGACAATAACTTTGAATGGTAGGAAAAATAAATGATCAATGGAGCTTCAAAAGCCATTTTAACAGAAATAATTTAAACCAACCTTTAAAAGATCTATTTTCTCTTGTCACTCCTTACTGCATAGGCTTTTTAGAAACACAGTGATAAATACTATCTACACTATTCAAAGTTTAAGCAGATAACTTAACTATTTTTATATCCTTGGGTCCTTTAATATAGAACTGAAAACTATTTCTTTATCTTTCCCTGTCATATTAAATAATGCAACATTGACAACTACAAATGTCAATCTCAACACAGAATTTTACCAAATTTCTCTATTTCCAGGATGTGCTTAAAATATAATTAAATGAGTTAAATCACTACAGCATTATTTACCCTTATTTAATTTTGCATGAAGCAAACATCTATAAAACTATTCTTTCTATATAATCCCACTTAAAAGTTAATAGAATTTTGTTTTCTCATCTCCATTTCACTTGCTCTACTGGCTAAATCCATTCCATCCTTGTCACTTACATTCAGTTTATATTAAATGTAAGAGCCTGGAAATGTACACCTGCTATATTGCCTTGCCTGCCCACTTGGTATACACTTTTGCTCCCAACTTGATTATTCTGTTGATGTCAAATATCCAGAAATCTTTTAGACAGATTTGGACCTCATATTTATACCAAATATAATGCTCACTATATTTTTCTGGACAGCCTTCACTAACTTCACCACATCTCATAAAAAGTGACATGCCTCTCACTAAGGATCATGCAAAGAATGAGTAACTTGCCTAGGCCAAAGAAAACCTCAAAAATGTTATTTTAAAATGCACGGGAATATAAAAATTAAAGGGATAGTCTTTGCTGGCTTAGTTCAAACGTACATACTTCTTGGTCCTTAGCAATATGTACTGCTTTACCTCATAAAAATCCTCATGTTTGACATAGTCATCCTTGTTACATAACCTGAGATTCTGAACATAGAACAGCAGTAGTATTCCTCCCCTATGCAGGTTTCTCAAACCATCCCTGATGCTGGTATCATTTAAAGATACTCATGAGTAACGTACGTTCATTTAATTAAACCTTTGCTGTAATGCCTACTTTGATCTAGGAACTGTAAATATTATACAAACATGAGTAAGGTACCGTGCATCACTAGCTATCTAGGAATCCATTGTTTAGTTGAGGGAAAGGCATGTAAACAAAACAACTATCACAGTGATACAGTAAAAACTTCCCATGAAAAATAAAAGAAGGAATGATATTTCTGCCTGGGTATTGTAGGGAAAATCTCACAAGGGAGGTGACAATCTAGTCTTAAATGACAAACAAGTATTTGGGTGAAAGTTACAGGAATAACAACAGTAGCTGAGACATTATTTTATATGCAATTTACAAGAATTTTGAAAATCAGTTTACTACTCAAAACTAAAATATATTCTATTATGTTTAGTTTAACAGAAAGCAAAACTATTTCAGTATAATGGAAAATTTCTAACATACTATGAATGTTTAATAAACACTAACTGTGAGAATCTCAATGACAGTACAAAAATAACACAGATTTTTCAAGGAATTACTTATTTCCTACATATGTAAATGTAGACCCCTCGAAAACAACAAAGAGGTTTGTTCACTGAAATTATTCTCCAAAATTTCATTTTGTGTACTTAAAGTTTATAGTCAAATTTCAAAGAAAATTCAGATGATAGTATAAATATATAGGATTTTATAGCACAGTTTATCCATCCAAAATATGACAATTAATAATTATCAGAAGTGCTGTGTCAGTTAATGCATATTAGTTTAGAGGGCAGGGCAACAATGAAAATGCTATGCCAGGATCATACATTCAGAAGGCCACAGTGAGTAACATGGAAGCGAGCTAAAGACACACTTCCTGAGTTACAAATAAGATCCAAAAAGGAAAAAATAAAAGCATCTCACTGAGTAAAGAATAATTCATTTACTGTATACGGTAATCAGGAAAAGTCCTGTTCCTAGAATCCAGTATTAGGCACTGGCATATGTCACACAGCGTCTATCAAGTAGTTCTATATCTTATCGCATCTGAATGAAGAACACTAACTGGAATCCTTTTTCTATCTTATGATGAAATTTTAGGTAAATAATAATAGATACTATATATTTTCCACTGAAATATGAAACATTTGGCACCGGTATGCCAAAATACTACTGCAAAATATCTTATAATACAAATTGGACTCCATTCCATCTTAATTAACTGTCTCCAAATTGGTAACAAAGCAGCCAACAGTGAAATCTCGCAAACGTATCTTAAAATTGGCAGCATATTTTTTAAGTTTTTCCAAATTATTTTATCTTCACAACTACATTATAATGCCAATATAAATTGTAACTCCCCTTTCACTGGAAAAACTCTCCTTCAAAAAAGACAGAGTGACTTATCCAGGACAATACACTTCGTTACAAGCAGAAATATAACTAAAATTCAAATATCCATTCTCTCTATAAGAAAATATCATGATCTATTACATAAAGGGCACAATAGGGAAGAGAAAAATCAATGAGACATGAGCTCCACCAGTAAGAAAATTGTACTCAACTTTCAGAACACATCTTTCAAGGGATTATACGCACTCTTCCTTCTAGTTTCATGCCCCCTTAGACCACTGAAATGAGAGCAATCTCACAGTATCTACAGCAAAGCAATAAGCTATAGGAACCTGGCTGTCTGGGTATCCTGGTATACCAAAGCTACCTCAAAACTCCTCCAACTACTTGTTCAAGCACTAATGCGAGAAATGGACCTCTATGTGGAAAGCAATCCAAATATTCACTAGCTCCATTATTACGGACAACTCACTTAGCTTTTCCAAACCTTAGTTTATTCATCTGTGAAACTAGAGTCTAAGACTACATACACAGTCTATTAAGACCTTACCAGAAACAAAATGTTGTAATTCCAAATTAAACTTAATTCACATCATAGCTTGCATCGTAATGTAGTAGGACTGCTTTGAATGATTTGTTTGTAAAGGAAACTTGTGGTTAGATCATTTCTCAAAAGCATGATTTACAATTGGGTTAGTAATTAGAATAGCAATGATCTTTACTAGAAACCAGTCCTGTTGTCTTCTCTTTACTAAAGAACATAATTCCCCAGCCCTTAAGAATTACTTAGGCTCCTATTCCCTTATTGCAATCCCATTCTTCTTAAATAAAGGCTAGAAACTGCTTGAGAAACTAGGTACTGTAGCTAGAAGCTGGGTACGAGGAAGACTAGATTTTAAATTTTAGATAACTATCTGTTCCACGCAATCAAAATGCCTACTTAAACTTCACAATGCCTTATTACTTTCATTTGAGAAAACAAAAAACTGCTACTACACCTATTATAAACTAACTTATAAACTCTGCAAATTAAGTTGTAACTGTATTTTAGTAATTTGATAGAAAAACGATATATAAAAACAATCAATGAATTTCAAATATTAATGTTGAGTCTTTAAAAAGATGATTTTTAAAAGAACACTGTTCTTGATTGAGACCTTTCCTTCTTGGAGTAAGGGTACAGAGAATTCTAAAGTCAGATTTACAAACTCTAACATTTAGCAATTTAAGATCTGAGGCAGCCATTCTTGCAATTATTCCATTAGCAATAACCCGTTCCAACAAATTATTGCAAAATGCCATTTTTATATGTCTACCAGGTTGCTTTCAATGAACACAAAATAGGCAATTAATTCAATAATAATCATTATACAAATTATTATATTTTATGAAGACATGCTAGAGAAGATCTAAGTTCTGAATTTGGGATATCCTGGCAATTCTGTATATGTCTGTTACAAAAATAAAAAAAATAAAAATGAAAGAATTCCATTTTTAAACTGCCCAGCAGAAGTGTAATAAATGGGTAAAAAGAGCACTAGTGGACGGGTGGTCATGATACAGATGACAAATAATAAGGAATTATCTCTGATTATTCTATGCTTAAGAAAAATTTTTCAAGGAAGTACTGATGCTGCTTCTGAAACTCTATTCACTTATTCATTTTGCTTCCCTTTCTTTCCATACTCACATCTCTTAAAAGAAAAGCAATATTAACAACTTAGCCTCCTAGTATCTAAACCTAAACAAGTATTAAAAAATACCGTCTTTTTTCATTCAGTTTCCAAATTTGTAAAAGATTGTCAACCTTTAAAATTACCTTCTGGATTATCTACATTTTGTTAGCAATTTTGCTTTGACTGGTAATAGCCAATTCCCTAGAAGCAAGAATTTCAATCTGCAGATGCAAGATGAACAATAAAACTGCAATAGTCCTATGAAGTTCTTGGATCTCCTTTTACAGTACGTTTTGTGCCCTTATAAATTGTCTTCTAAAACAAGCAGTAAAAAAAGTACATTGCAAAGATGTCCATAAATGCAAATCTTCACTCAAAATCATCTTCTTCACAATGAATAAGCATAAAAATGTTCATCCAGCCTGGTGTGGTGGCACATGCCTTTAACCTCCGTACTTGGTGGAGCTGAGGCTGGAAGATTGCTGGAAATCTGAAGCCAGCCTGGACTACATAGCAAGCCTCTGTCATTAAAAAAAAAAAAAAGTTCATCTAAGGTTCTGAATCCTCCAACTCTAAGTGGGCTATGGAAATATTTACCATTAGAATTTTACCATTCAACCCTATTTACAACTAAGCTATAAACTGAAAGAGCTTCAATACACCTATCTTTAAACTAGACCTTAATCTTGGAAAGCAATACCCATAAGACAACCACAATGAGGCAGAAAAGCTACTAAAGTATATAATAAGATCTTGTACCATACATTTTTAAATCATAATTTGACAAGACTCAGGATACAAGTTTATAAAAAGATTAAGAGCAATTGGTTATAACATCAAACCCTGAGCCATCAAATCTCAGGTTTTATCACTTGCCACTGAATTAACTTCCTCATCTGCCTCCTTTACTTTACCTGTAAAATGCAACTATTAGAATATCTACCCACATCACAGACTTTATGTAATGTTCTCAGCATTAAGCCCAATATACACTTCTATACACTTCAGTATTCTTTTTTATCATCAAGCTCCTACTCATTAATTTATTTGACATACTGCAGGAGACGCAGTATGTCTCAGCGCTATGCCAAGAAAATTAGTGGATACAAAGATGCGAGTTACTTTCTTTAACATGAGCTTATACTTAAGGTGGAAAGACAGCACTTGCTGACATGTTGGAATGTCATAGACTGTATTTTATAAAGTAGACTATTTGAGAATTTAGAAATTCTCAAGTATAAAAATTAAAACAAACATTATGCACTAGCTTAAAGACATGCTTTACAGAGGGCAAGACACCTAATTAAATAACATAGAGATTGATCTGGAACCACGTTGCTAAATCCCAAAGTAAAGACTACATTTTGCTCATATATTAACTCAAAAAACTTCTACAGTCTCCAGAACAAAGCATGTGCTTAAGAAATGCTAACTGAATAAATACTTGCTTTAAATCTCCTATGAGGCCCCCAGGACCTTACAAGTAAGTACTGCGTAGGCATTTAATAGGCTAACTTTGCGTAATGATAGCCGTATCTCCATAAATTTAATTTCCCTAACGTCCTCTAATTTCTTTGATGCCTCTCTAGTGTGACTCCACAGCACTCTGGACATCCACACCTGCACAGTGAGAACGCTCAGGAGATGATTACTAACAGACTGAAGAGACTGGAGACCAAATACAGAATCCTACCCCTCACTAGCATCAGATTAAACTCATGAAAAAAAAAAGGTTAATAGTTACCTGAATTTCAGACAGAACTCCAGTCAACAATTATCAATTTTATTTTGCCTGATTTCTGTTCTTAAAGATTATTCACTGTAGCTTTTAGGAAACCTGGCTAAACAAAATACTGTAATTTTGATTCCTACTGAAAACAACTATAAAAAGAAGTCCCCATGTCAGCATTTCAACTGTTTTGCATTTGAATTATGTTGTCAAGTACAAAACAATGAAGCAAAACTAAAATCATTTAGGTATGTGGCAATTAAGAGCATAAGCAGTGAAATAAGAGATGATGATAAAAAGCATCACTTAAAAAAAAAGTTAAATAAAATTGCCCCAGTTAAATGCCTACTCCTCCCCAAAGATTTTCACCTGCAGAGGATACTAGAAAGACTCATGCACAGTGAAATTTCATATTCATTTTGGTTCTATTTTTGCACTAAAATATTTATAGAGTGCTCATTTTTTCTGGAGTAAATTATACCTCGATTGTGGTAAAGCTGAAATCACTTAAATTACTTTTTTTGTTCAATTATTTGGAAGAATGGAGAAAGAAAGCTTGACAGAATAAAAAGGTATATTAAGAAATGGCCATTTCATAGCTATAATTGCACAGTTTACTGGATATTGATGCCTTAAGGGTTATACGTAGTCACCACAACTATGTTTACCAAAGGCTTCAAATAAAATCCAAATCGATCTATGAATATACACATTTTACTTGAACATGAAGCTTCTTAAGCCATATATTCTATTGGCTTCTACGTTAGGAAAACCATGAAAACATAGTAGCAGTACACAAAAGAAAAGCACAGTACTGTGTTGGGTGCATATTTCCAAAATAAATCAGATACTCCAAATTTTGTAAATATTCTTATACTATGCCATGAATTTTAGAAGTGCTCCAAATTCTGAATCATTGTTTTGGATTGAATGTTGTTGTCTCCCCAAAATTCATATGTTGAACTCTTAGCATTTAATGTGATTCTATTTGGGCCTCTAAAGAGATGATTTATGGTTAAATGAGGTTTGGGTCCTGATCCAGCAGGATGAGCATCCTTATAAGAAGTGATACCAGAGTGTGTGCTGTCTCTCTGTGGGCATACTGAGGAGAGACTGTGTGAAGACACAGCAAGAAGACTGCCAGCTACACGCCAGAAGACAGGTGGGGTCACCAGAAACTGACCTTGTCAGACCCTAATCGGGAACCTCTGGCCTCCAGAACTATGAGCAAATAAATTTCTGTTATCCAAGTCACCCACTCTATGGCACATTGCTATCGCAGCATGAGTAGAAAGCCACTATTAACATGACTTTGATCTGAGAACCAGGAAGAGTCTGGTCCACACCTTTCACATTACTGTAAGTGAGATACTGTATTTGAAAAGTATTTTGTTCCCATCCAGGAATACAATCTTCTGTCAACAAAGTAGTAACTAGGTTAGGTACATGTAAGTAAAGTACACACACACACACACACACACACACACACAGACAAAATGCCTCGGGGCTCTTCTCTTTTTCAAGTCATGAAAAACAAAGTTCAATGGGGGTAGTTTCACAATGAAAAGCAAATGACTACGGCTACAACATCAGATGCTTGACTATGAAGGTTTTACAACAACCTAAATCCACGTTGGTTAGGGCTGTACTAAAGAGCTGGAATCTCTTTGTAAGGTTATTCCCACATAATTATTTATTAACTTAGGAAATGCTTCCACAGTAATATCTAATGATATCCCTCCTCAGGAATTACCTCTTTTATTTCATCACCTTGTAAAAAAGTGGTTTTAAGTTTTAAAAAGTTAATTTGTGACAGATTACAAAGTAATTTTTAAACAATTACTGATATTCATGTATAAACTATCACTATATATTGAATCAATGTTATAGTATTTAATTTAAAATGAATTAATTATGAATAGAAAGCATTTAACATCAACAAATATTTTCAATGACACGGCTTGGGGAAAACAAAATGTATATGAAAATCACCAAATCAAAAGTACAAAATTTTACCTAAATATAAAGTATGATGCATGCTTTAATCATACATCTTATAAATGCCATATTAGCAGAATATCCCGGATTTCTCCAGATACCATTTAAAGAAGGAATAAAGTAACATACCTAATTTCATCTGGTTATCACCAAGCATACAACTTAGAGTAGCTTTTGATTTATATTTTACTAAATGTGATATTGACTCAGGAATATTCTGGGATATAAGAAATGCTACTCTATAAATGTTAGTGGTGACTTGAAGGAAAATAGATTTTAAAATGGAGAGGCTAGGATATGCAGACAGCAAGCTGCACTTAGAAAGTAAAGATGACACTATCCATAAACCAACTGGCCATGAGGGTATGGGAGAAAAGAGCTACGAATGACTCTAATGAAGATTTCTAATCTAACTAACGATGACAAGAAAAAGTTTACGTCAACCAAGCGCTAGATTATTTTGGAGGTCTGCTTATGCACATGTATACACACATAAACATATGCAAATTGCTCTATATTTCTGTTTAACAACACCATTGTCTCATACATTTCGCTCTCAGTAGCTGGCTATGCACACCATTCACACAATGAGAGAATTAGATGTTGACAAATGGCAGGGGTGACACTGTGCGCTAACACTGTAATTCTGAAATGCCCCAGCACAAACAAAGGAGACCACCACTTCAGCATGAAAAGAGGGTTGCCAACATGGAGACTGCAGATAAGAACTGATTTTGCAACAAAAATTATTTGTGTTTCTTTCTTATCTCTAGACAAAACATTTCAGCAGCAAGAAAGAATCATCTTCTATAGCACTAATTAGCAACGTAAATCTTACCAAAAGCAATGCCTAGAGATTTTATTGTTTGTCACTATACATGGTAATAGAATTTCTGACATTTTATCCCTCTAAAAAATGCAATATCTTTAATAAGCCACAGTACAAAGCAGAGATCCTAATTTCACCATATCATCACAGAGACTGCAAAAGAGAAAACATAAAGACTTAAACCAGGAGGTAAAAACAAATTTATTCTAAGCATTATCAGTAATAAAAAAAACATTCATATGCCAAGAATTAAAAAGTCTAGGGCTGTCAAGTGAACGTTCCACATTGAAAAATCTAATACACAGTATTTCTATATTCCAAAAGACACTAAACCCAGTAGAGATTGTTTAGAAAACTTTTTTAAATGTCCCCACTGGGATACGTAAATATTGGCTGCTGCTCTGCAAAGAGTTCATCTAACAGACTTTTTTACAGTAAGGCATCGATGATATTATTAAAACTAACCTCATAAATACTGCCCTGTTTCTAACCTAAAGGATTTTTTATTGCCTTCTGTGACTCTGGTTTGTGTATGTTTTTCTCTTTATTCTGTGACCCTCTTATCCTCATTAAAAACTACTCACCTATTATTAAGTAATATAAAAGCTGAATCACAGGTCCATACCACATTAATGACAAGTATTTTGTAATGATAATACTTAGCACATAAAAAATTAGTCCTCACTGATGAATGGTTGTTTCGCTGTGGCTAGGTAAATAAGGCAGGGCTTACTCTATGACCCTGCAGCCCCCGGGCTTGTCACATTAACAGAGCACACACTCCTAAAGCATCACTTTAAAAATTACTCTAGATAGGGCAGAGATAAACACATCCTCTAGGATCAAAAATCCAACAATCCTCTTTGTAAAGGAATAAGTTCTGAATAAGAAAATCAAAAACAGAATTAGAATAATCCCCACAATCACCCAAAGCATGGTAACCGGAGTTACTCTTCCCTTTCTACATAAATACTGCAGATGAGAACATATTCTGTAGCAGCAGACTAACTCCCTGAAGAAGAGGGAATATTTAGCTAAAGGGTCCACAACAATATCAAATTTCCATCTGCTAAAGCAGCAGGCTGGAATACCCACATAATCCCCTCTAGCTAAGTAGCATGGTTATTTGATTGAACAGAAGAGTCTGATCATCTGTAAAACATTCTCAACAACTGTGACTGATCAATTGCTGACAACCAATGCATATGAAAGAACAAAAGCCTAAAATCCTCAGTGAAGCAAAAGTATAGATGGATGAGATAATGTATAATGTACAATTATGTTCATAAATCCTTCTATCCTCTTAAATAAAAGGGAAGTAAAATTTACCAAATACATCTTCACTAAAAAGAGAACCGTAATTAGGAAAACCATGCAAATACCATATCATTAATATTTTTTGACAAAAAACACGTATTCTGACAATGTATCATATTCAGATATCTTTTTTTTAAACCCACATAAAACTACTTATTTCATTCTGGATTTTTCAGATAGAATTTAATCACACTACAAATTTCATCAATAAGATAATGCTACACAGAATAAGATGTACAGACCAGGTCCTCTTTCTATCTGTCTGCATAAAAATGTAATTTAAAGTGCCACTTGAAAAGAGAAAAAGATATCATAATGTCAAAAACTTTGTCTCAAATAAAGTAACAACTTTATGGAACACATATATGGAACATATTCAAATACCCACATCAGCTTTGCCATAATTATCATGCAGTTTTTTTTCATAAAGTTGCAAAGTTAAACCAGTGGCTTTTATAGTACTGTATTTGAAAGCAAGCAATAGAGCAACTGTACTTGTTCACAGGTAATCTGCTAAGATTATCGGCATGCATATACTTAGCAGAATCCCCTCAAAATAGGCTCCTCTAAAAACAACTACTGAACAGGATGAAAAGTACAACCCGTTATGTTAAGAAGTTCCAAAGTCTGAATGCAAGCCAGACACCACTAAGCACCAGCGAATGATCATCGTGAGAAAGATTATTTATGCAACAACTATATATTGAGTATCTACCAAGTGCCAGGAGTCCTAGGTACAGGACGCTGATCTTAAAGAGTTCACAGACACCAGAGAAGACATACAAGAGTGAAATTATAATACACCAAGGTAAATGCAGGAGGAGACATGGCTGGCACACAGAGAACAAGCACCCCCATGGTATGTGACACAAATGGTTTTCCATTAATTACAGAGTGGAGAGATGATGGATATAGACGCTGTCATCTCTCTCTTAGAAATGCTAGGTACAAGGCTGGCAGGTTTGGGGAAGGACCATTAACATAACATGTTATCCAGGGACCAGAGGGGTATGGTCACATCAGTAACTCTGCAATAACTTCCCTGTATTTTATCAGGCACTATGCATTTCTTGAAAAACGTATCAATAATAAATTTCTAGAAATTTGTCAGTCATGTTTGATCGTCTGATGATGGAATTTCTAAATTTAAGAAAAATATGTATAGTTACACTTCATTTACTTAGCAACCTTAAATATTTGGAAAACATTTAAGAACTTGAGAAGTACAAAAAACAGTACATTAAGTCAGCAAATAAATGTCAGCATCTGCTACCTAAGACAGCATTCATATCATAGAGGACAGTCCCTAACTCGAACTCTAAACATGTTTATTTTATAGGTGATTCTAATAAGCAAACTAGAGCTAGAACACCAGGGAAGAGGAAACACAGATACATGGGCTGTAAGTAACAGATCACAACTGACAAGAAGGAGGAGAGTTAAAGAAACAATGAAAAGCAATAAGAACACCAACACATAGGCTGCAGCCTCTCAGTGCAGACCTAATTTTATAAAACAGAACTTTAGAAGAATGGTAGTCTCCTTTTTTGTGTTTTCCCTTTCTTATTCAACTTTAGAACTGCTTACAAGTAGGACTTCTAATAACATTGTCCTGGTCCATTCAGTACTTTTAAAGTGCTGTTGAGAGCTGAAATGGGAATTTTACACAAGCTACACACCAACTGACAGCAGCAGAGCCACGCCTGTGCAGACAGCTAACCTAGGGACCCACGTTCAAACATCTACGTCTAGGAGATGCGTCTGACGTCTGCTGTCTGTATGGGCAGACCTCTCTGGCCCAGAGCGCACCTTCAACAGGAATTGCTATTGGTACGTGTTTACTCCCTTTCTTTGTTCACTTGTGGCACAAATATTTTTAATGCTTTCTAAATGGCACAAATATTTTCAGGATTATTGGCAAGGATAAAATTAATTTCCAATGTTCCACCTCTGGCTCCCTAACTGTGCTGACCTTTGACTCAGATTACCTCCACCAGGGTTGTGAAGTACTACCAACAACAAATCTGTGGTTGTTCCCACCACTGTGTCAGGGGACAACTCCTATAAACACAGTGCAGTGATCATCTCAGGCCCCTTCTTCAGAGAAGGTAGAAACAATGTATCCAAACCAGAGGAAATTCTGAGCATTAGTGACCTATATCTCACTAAACTACCATGCCCTTGGATCTAACTTGCAAAATAAACATTTTAATCAGCTACAGGATACTGTTACCCATGCTTTAAAGTTACAGAAAATATAGGAGGAACACATTTTTTTTTTTTTTTGGAAAAAGTTGGCCTCCAGAGAATATTCATTTCTCCCAGCAGTTGTATCTCAATATCAAAATATCCAAAAGATACCTCAGTAGGTTTCATTTTGACTAAGTTAAAACCACTATAACTATGATGTTGCAGCCAGAAACTTAGCCACAAAATGCACTCGATGTAACATGAGGAATGGCACACAAATGATATCATCATCACTATTTTAATTTAATTAATCTCGTTTTCCTCATTGAATAGTATTACTACATAGCCCAAAACTGCTGACTAGGCCAAATCTGTAAAGCTAATACAGAAATAAAAACAAAGGAATATCTCAGGTAAACAAAATATGGTATACCCATAAATGGAATATTGTTTGGCAATAAAAAGGAACAAAGTTCTGAGAAAGGCAGCAACATGAATGAACTTGGAAAAAACTTACACTAAGTGAAAAAAGCCAAAGGCTGCATTTATATGAATTCCATTTATATGTAATACCCAGAAGAGCAAATACATAGAAATCATAAAGATTAGGGTTTGCCAGAGGCCAGGACAGTGAGGAATGCGGAGTCCTTGTTAATGGGCATGAGGTTTACTTTAGGTGAGGAAAATCTTCTAAAGGTAGACAGCAGTGATGACTGCACAACTGTGTGAACATAAAATAAACCACTAAATTTTGGTAAATATTTTAAAAGGGGGAATTCTATGATATGTGAATCCTAGCTCAATAAAGCTTTTATTTAAAAAGGGGAGGTAGGAGGGCCCAACAGCTGATAAAAGTTACTCTGAGTAAGAGCTCTTAAAAGTAAGGGACTAAACTTTCAGCCACATTTATTGGTACTTTAAATTTTATTAGTGTCAACTCATCTTTGTATCCTGTGATCCTTCACTGCTTAATTTCAGAAATGCAGAATCTTCTTACAAGAAACAAAAACAGGTCTAACTCTAATGAGGGGCTAAATCACACAGTGCTGCTCCTTGTTCACAAAGTGCAATTCATTCGATATCAATCCATCTAGTGTAATTTGTTAACAGGCAGTTCCAAGGAAATCTTAGGTCATCCAAATATTTTGCAATCACAAAAGAATTTGGAGGTAGTTACTTAATTCACAGTCAGCTACAATATCAAAATCTAGATATGCCTATTGCTTTGCACTTAGTAGAAATTATTAATCAAAACAGGAAAAGTTTTAAATAGGAATACTGACCTTGTTTCTTTTAATCCTTCTTTCTGAATGACTTCCAATATCTGCTTTGCTGTCATTGGTGAGTTGGGGTGTTTTTCTAGTGCCTAAAAAATAAAGATGAGATTCCTAGATTATCGCATGGAAGTATACAAAACCAAAACATATGTAAATCATGCAATAATTGCTTAAAGTTTTAAAGGGGAGGGGACTTTTATGTCAAAATAAGTTCTCATCACACAGTTAAGGTGTCCAAAGGGAAAATGTAATGTTTTTCTGGGCTTCTAAATCAGCAATTTCTGCAATATACAGGGACCATTCTTCAAAAAATGTCACAAAGTTTTGCACACACACCAAAAAAAAAAAAAGAAAAAGAAAGAAAAAAGAAAAGAAAGAAATGTTGCACCTAATGAAACCAAGAATGTATACATATATATATTATACATATTCCTTTATTTGAAAATCACTACTATTTTATAGGAAAAGGCATATCTTCGTATCTTCAGGCTGTTAAAATGTTTCCTTAGTTCTCAAGACCTTGGAAACATGGAGCCTGGATGGTACCAATAGCAGAGAACAAAATACTGGCCAAAAACAGCCTCACAATATTCATAGTTCGATCAACCACATTAGTATTTTTAAAAATGAGAAACAAAATAAAATCTTTAATGCTAAAATACTGAAAGAAGATACAGAAGCCAAGGAGAGTTGCTTCTGTGTGTTTTCCAGTTCAGCCCAGTTTCCTTTGCCTTTTCTAATTAATTTTAAGTAAATTCTTTCTACTTTCTATTCAGCCCATCTCAGTTTTATGAATTCAGTCCCATTTTCTTTCTCTCCTCTTCTTCCCTGCTTGTTCTTTGGGGAAGGGAGTTCTCTTAAACAGTGGGTATGGCAATAAATGAGTTGATTATTTCCACAGGCATGAGACCATCAGCCCTGGTAATCAAGTTCTTTTATTTATCCAAGGATTTAACTCCATGCAGCAGAAGCAATCAATAGCACAGCCCTCAATGCTCAGTCACATGGACTTCAGAGACCACCTCTGAAGCAAGTCTACACATCTCTTTGAATGACCTCCCTTCTCAGGGGAGAGGACACCTAATTAAAGATCTTGTAGTGCAGTTTCATGCACAAGTCATGGCCCCATTCAATATGGTGCTATTGTTCTCATTTAAGATTATTTGCTGAAAGGACCATAATTATTAAGAATTAACAGAGTTGTCCTAAAAGGCTTCCCAATCTTTTGCAAACAGCTCCATGATCTTGTCTACTGTCAATGGCTTCAACTAGCTCACTAGTAAGGGTTTTGTTCATCAGGGTCCTCCAATGAGATACGTACAGCCTGTCCTTCACATTCAGGCTGCTCCCTAGTCCCCCCTTTCCAGTTCATGGGCTATTTCCCCATTTTCACAGTCTTAATCAGTCCCTTACCCATGGTTAGTAAGTTCCCTAGGAATATAGAAATAGGAGTCACACTAGAAAGAGTGAGTGGCAACAAGTATGTCCACAGGGAAGAAGGAAAATGGTCCTCACAAAGGATGAAACTGGAGAGCTGAACTGAAAACTGGGAAAGGGGATTAAAAAGAAACAGGCAAATCTGCATGGGGGAAAAGAAGTAAAAGCAAACAATATTGGAAAAAAGGCAATAAGGAAACTGTATAATGGAGCTGAAAGGGGGGAAAGATTTGATCACATAGAAAGGAGGAAAGAAACAGACATGAAAACAAAAAACAGCTGACAAAATTTACAACAAAAAGAAACTGTACATAGAACGGTGTATAAATATGTTACAGAAAGGGGAAGTTGTGGTCACATGATCTACATATATGGTGGGCATCACCCAAGATGAGAGGCAATGCTGGGAACACTAACGGTCTCTCAAAAAAGATATGAGCAGAAGGCCAATAGACACAGACAGACACTAAGCAAGCAAGGATAAGGGGAACAAAAGAGAGGCACAGGGTATACAGAAGAGACAGGTAAGAAAGGCAGAACATTGAACTGAACTGGGAATGTCTAAAACCAAACCGGTTCAATCTAGAAAGGGCCGAAGAGGAAACTCCAGGGTACTGGGCAATGTTTCAACTGAAATTTGGGTGCACTCAAAAATGGGGTTACTCACTGTGGAGGATTCCCTGTTTCTCTTCCTGAGTACAGGCCCCTCAGCACACCTGGGCAGCTCCTCCCAGCCAGTGAAAGAATTTGGATAGCCCTGTCCCCTTCTCTATGACAGCACATCCTACTCTACGAAGGAAGTAAAAGTGCCAAGAATTACATCAGGAAGTGGAAGAGAGACAGGGAGGAAATGATGAAGCCACACAGAGCACCAGAAGCCACCCTCAGTTCCTGCAAGACAGAGAAAGGAGACAGAGAAGGACAGGTTCCTAGGTGCGAGCGAGCTTTACTGAACTCTTAGCTGTGTACACATCAGAACAAAAGAGAAAAATTACCATCACCGAGCGAAACATTGACACTATCAAAAGAATGGGATGCAAAGCAGAGACATGAATCAGACTCACAGGCAGTCATACTCCAAACACTAGGGTGGGGAAAACTCACAGTCAGTCAGAGTACAATGGCATCCTAAGATCTCAGGTCTAAATGGTAGACTGAGTAACTGCCATGGCCCCAGTAGGCTGTTGGGCATGAGGCATTACTTGACCTTGGACTTGTTTGGATTTGTTTGCCCAATTATTGAAAGTTTTCTATTTTCACACAATTCTTTTTTTTTTTTTTTTTTTTGTGGCACCGGAAATTGAACTCATAACCACATGCCTGTCAGACAGGTGCTTAAGCCACTGAGCCAAACTCCCAGCCCTAGTTTTTTGAGGCAGGGTCGCACTGTGTAGCTCAAGGCCGGCCTTGTGCTCGCGTTGTAGCCCAAGCCGGCCTCGAACTCACAATGCTCCACCTACCTCAGCCTCCCGAGTGCTGGGATTAAAGGCGTGTGCCACCACGCCCGGCTTTTCACACAATTCTATCACCTCACACATACATTGGTTTCTGCTTTAATGCATTGAAATTTCTTTTATCCAGATGGCATGAAAATACCTAAAAATGTTTCTCTGAAATATTTTTTATAGTTGTACATCGATTCATCTGAAATTTATTATTTTTGTATGAATCTCAAATACTGACTTAAACCCAATTTCCCATTCATAAGCCACATTTCTCTAACATTATTATGTTCCATAAGCCACACACGGTTAGTGAGGCATCTTCTACCATACATAAATATTAACACCACATTATAAATATTACATAAGAATACACTTAAAACATTTTCAAAATGTGAAACCAACATAAAAACGTGGGGCTTCAATATAAAAACACATACAGCACTGTTTTTGTTGAGCTGCAGATGAGACACAAGAACCCCCACGCTACTCCCTCTAATGGCTACAGGTACATCTAAGAATCCTGAGGGTCTCTAAACTGCAAACCACACTTCTTGGGGCTTGTCCAGGGTCCTTATGGGTTTCAATGATCATTCAATCAACTGCTATGTCAGCATTACACTGCTGTAATTGCTGTGACGTTACAATACACTTCACCTCTGGACAGGACACTGCTCTCATTATTCCTTCCTACATTTCTAATTATTCTCTTTATTTTGCCAAATGAAATTGAGATTGAATTTGAGCGAAAACATCTAATTAAATTTGGAAGGAACTTACACACATTATTCCACTTAAGATCTATTTAAAAGCCTACAATAACCTTTTTATTGGTTTATCCTTTTCAGTTGCAGTTACAAACCTTTTCTGTAATATTTTCATATTCTATTACTAGTATATTCAACAGCCACAGGATTCTGACAGTTATCTTTACAAATAACTAATTGAACTCTCAGATGTTCTGATTATATAAAAGTAAAGAAACATTCTTTTCACAAATAAGATTATTTGGGTCTCCTTTCTAACATGTATGTTTTATTTCTCTTTCTCATATGATTTATTTTGGCTAAAAAGCAATCTTTTCTATTTTATTTCAAAAACTTTTGAAAGTTTTATATGATTTCCTCAAAATCAGGACCCTAAAACTTCTACTGCCATGTTTTGCCAGGAATAAATGTAGCTAGACTATTTTTGAGACCAGTCTGGCTATGTAGTCCAGGCTATCCTACCTAGGTCTCTTAAGTGCTGGAAATACAGGCATGTGCAAACGCACCTGGCTGTACTTAGAATTATTAGAATGAGTGTTGCCAAGAGAAGACTGCAGTTAGAAAGCAGTGGCCAGACATCACTGTCTTCTATACAAATCAGCCTGTCCAAGTGTTCAGTCTTAACATAAAATGTCCTTTCTTTCTCTGTATGACAGATTGTTCTCCTGTGTCAGAGCTGTGTTCATGATCTTACTTAGCTCTCCCTCTCTAGGAACTGCCTTACCTCTCCACACCTTTCAGTTCTCAGCTGCTTTCTTTCTTTGGCATTGTTATTCAGGAAAGGTTTCAGATTCAACACTGTTCTCTGAAAGAGGGATCTCCACAGTTAGAGACACAATGGATACATATCATCAGTTCCTTCCCAGTGAAGGATCTTTTATTTTTCACAGGAGGTAAACTAATGTGCAGAACTGGCAAATATGGGGTTGGATTTCACTTCCTTGCCTAGCTGTCTCAGAGCCTATCTCAAAGACATCCAGGTTCATGCAAATCAGAAGCAATACAGTCTCATCTCAGAAATTCCCTTCTGCAGACCTCTACATGCCTCCGCAGGGGAGAAACAAACCTGCCCCGAAGGACAGCAACACATGCAAGGGAAGAGCAGTGATGGGGGAGTGCCAGCCCACTTAGGGCACAGGCTGTAACACAGAGAATGTGCCTTTCTATGGCTTAAGTTCACTCTTTAAGTACTTTTCTGAAGCAAGAACACTGGCTCAGATATCTTAAAGGCTTACTGAAGAATTCCTTAGTGCCTCTCAAACAGAAAACTCATTTTAAGTGTCCTTAAGATAAATACAATAGACCAGTGTTCACTTGAAGGTTAAAATTTTGGCCTTTCACGACTTAAATAAAACTTTCTGAGAGAGCCTCTTTGATTGCAAAAAGAAAAAAGGAAGAAATGGGGGGAAAAATTCTCCACAATTTAAAAATCATTTCAGTGTTTACATTTGCAGAACCCTAAATGGGTATTAATGACCAGGCTTTCTCTCCTTTTGCAAACATTAATGTCTTTCCCTGATCCACACTGGCAGTTCATTAACGTGCTTATATGTTTAAGGCCTCATGTTCTGGGTAAACGATTATAGAGTTATAATAACAATAAACCATTATGCAGTTCTCCACAATTACAGTGTACTTTCATACAATATAAAGCATTTCATTTGCCTTCATAGAACATATGATTTTATTTAATCTCACAACAACACTATGTTCTTCATAGATGAGGCATTTTTAACTATTATTAACATTCGGTGAGATGCAAAGTTGAATTAATTGGTTTGAAGCCATAAAGTTAGGAAGTGGATGAACGGCACTGGTACCCATGATGATACTGATAATAGAAATATTTAAATACAATAAGATAAACTAGTACTTATTAGACAATTCCTACAAGCCTAGTTTCCTCTAGAAGCTTGACATTATTATACTAACCTAGAATCCTACATGCAACCTTTCCTAGCTCTACGACTCTTCAAATGCCTCAAAGGCCAAAGTCATTTTGATGACACATGAATTAGGATCATTCATAATCTTCAGATGAGAAAATAAATCACTTTAAATGTGATTTCTGTGTGATAAATCACCTTGCCAACTGCCAAGTCCACAGCACAACTCAGTTATTCACTCTTAGCCTAGGTAGCTACTAATTAAGGCATTAAAGAAGATACTTACAATTCTCTATTCTATTTCAATGCATTTTATGGGAAAATTACATGCTGCAGTAGTTGTCATGAATGTGTGACTTAAAAGACACAAAGAATCATTATAATATCCCTGAAAAGAAATCCTACTTCACACAAATGCAACACACTCTGAGAAGATAATGTGCCCCCAAACTACACAGCTAGAAGTTAGACCATCAGACACTGAAGTCTGTTCTTTTGACCAAGCTGAACTGCTATTCATCAGTAGCCCAGGGCTTTCAGAAACCTAGGACCTATAATGGCAATATTATATACAGGGCCTATCTCACAAACCCCACTTCAGCAATCTTATACTTAAGAACAATCATTTTCAGAGAACTCCAGATAATGGTTTAAACTGTACATTCCCTCGGCAGTATCTGTCAAAACTGTCATTAATTAGTGTAACCTGTTTAATGATATTCTTGCCACTACACTGCAAGCCTCATGAGATCAAGAGCCTCAGTCCTCATTCATACCTACATTCCATTCCCAGACTGCAGCACTGCGAAATAGGCTTTAATAAATAAAGACTGAGGTAATTTAGGGAGATGCCTTGATCCACTCAATATTCGGAATTTTTATAGAATAATGATGAAGGCAACGAGCTTCAGAGTCAGACAAACCCAGAGCCCATACTCACTAGCTGTGTGATGTTAGATAGAAATTTTACCTCCCTGAGTCTCAGCATCTTCACTTCATCAGTCATAAAAACGTTGTGCGAACAAAATGAGATAACGAATGTAAAGCACTTACTCCAATGAGCCAAATGATCACCAAAAGCAGTGAGAGTTTACATTAGCTAATACCCCCGGGGGAGAAAAGCCCCCTTTGTGTGCAGCCTAGAAACATAGATCTTGTCAACCCACACTAGAGAGCTATTAAGACACTGACAGACATTTATATGTGGTCTGTCTGAGATTTTGTGAGCAAACTACACCGCTCTCTACAAATTAGGTTAGGCACACGTTCCCATCCCTCCTCTCCTAGCCACGCTCCAGTGGATTCCACCAGAGAGACCCACAGCAAACCTGAACCATGCCACACCCAGGATCACCCATGGGATGGGTGATGTTCCTGTTCTACACAGAAAGAAAATGGAAAGGGAGAGACACACAGAGCTTACACGATGAGCTAAAAAACTAAATGAAAAACAATAGATGTTTAAATGATTATATATAAGAGAACTGTTTCAAAAAGTAAAACATCTTTTGAATGAAAGATAGATCCTCCCACTGCAGAAGTCTGTGGGCAGTCTCCTCTATTCAAAGGCTCGTAGTTAATAAAAATTCCTTTCTTCTGTTCATCAAGTAAAACTTCTGCTTTGCTTTCCTTTTATTTCTACCAAGGGGTCCTAATTTTTACCTTTGAATATAACAATTATTATTTTATATTAAATTATAAGCACTATATTAAAATGTAAGTCTCAAAAGCAACTGTGTTACATTAATTTATAAAAGAGGGCCCAGTAATTTAATTCATACGATAGGGTGCCACATGATTTTAACACCATTAGAGCTCAAGTCTTTACCTCCCTTTGTGCCCAGATTAACGGAACTTAGTTTCCTTCACCAATCTTCAAATAAAATAGTTTTACAAGTATTGGCAAACAAATCACTCTTCTTCAAAAATTCTTCAATTTTCTAATGTCATTTTAAAAATACTGCATGTCTTTAAGAATTATGCTCATTAAAATAAATTAAATACTATTAATAAATACTTTACCCATGGCTTAATCAAAATAAAGCACAAAACTATTAAATCTCTCTTTGTGTTTCTTATAAGTACACTGATACATCCTACTATGACAATATGCTCTGTTTTGAAACCACCTCACAATGTCAATAAAAACTTCCAGTTCTTTCAACATTTTCTTCTGAAATTATATTCACAGTTCAGTGGTGTATTTTCCAAACTTGCCAAACATAAATATGTCTGTTTAATGGACTGTGCATGTTTTAATCCATTTGGGCAGCCTCTGAAAGCTTATTAGTCACATATATTTGATTGTACAAACTTAACAGCTCAACTAATCCCAGAAATCTCCTTCTATGGGTTTCTATGTACCCCAGGGTGGGGTTGGGGAGAAACTATAAGAAAAAAGACACAACAGTCTCAGGTAAGTTCTATCTTTTTAGCTGTGAGATATTTTTTCAAGCTTACAATGTTCTTTTGGAATCATTCTTCTGTTTTCCAGTCATTTCCCCTTTTATTCTGTGTTATCCCCACACTTAACAAGCATGCTGTTGATGTGTACCTCTCAGTATTCATAACAGAGCCAAACAAGGCCATGGAAAATCCTTGTGGCTGCCTCTGGGATCTTTTGTTAGACTGATGCTGATTACTCAATCAATATTCTTTGCCTATAGATGTTCAATCTGCTACAAATTCATTTAATTATACTATTACTCAGTTCATAACTGTCCATCACTTCTAAAAGAGTTTCACAATAAACTCATGTCAAAGGACTGGCTGAAATTTACCTCTAACGAGCACATTTTCCTGATGTATAACTCTACTAATCCTATCAAAAAATAAATTAATTTAGTTTGACATGAATTAATGTCTTCCAGGGATACTTGCTGGCATTTCCACATGCTCACATCCATCTCCTTAGCAATATAATCTAGAATTTTACTGAGATTTGAGATAAAGGTTAACATTCTATGATTTCCAAAATTTTACTGTCCCTTTTTTAAAGTAATAGCAAATGCTTCCATAGCAGTTACTCTGCATCGATACTTATTCTGCCACATGTACAGTCTCATTCAGTCTTGAAAACAACTCTATCACATAGGGGATACTATCAAGTTCATTTTAAAAATGATGAACTAACTAAGGCACAGAAGAGTTAATTTAAATAAGTCTGCGGTTACATATCTAAAAAAGGGTAAAACCAAGATCTGAACCCGGAGGTCTGGGTAATTGTTTGTGATTACTCGCATGGTAATCAGTAGTACTCTGTTCCTATCTGCAAACTCTCCCAGTGTCTTGCCATTAAACTCATACTTCATCATTTCTTATCCCATCCACAGTCTATATAACTTTTATCTTTCCTTATCACACTTCCTTAAGAGAAACTTGCCCCAATTTAAAAAGAAATACAATGAAATGTTTCAAAAATGAAAAATCATGTCTAATGATAAAGTTGCTGTGACTGATCTAGAACACTGTCCTAATTTTGTGGCAGCAAAATGTAGTGTTAGTTACTCACATTAGCTGAGTGAAAGAAACATGAGTTAGACAGAGTACATAAAGATTTTCCTGTTTTTTTTTTCTTTTAGTACATTTTTGCAGTACACAGTGATTTCACTCCTTGTGTGGAGTTGGTACATACACCTAACACATCTTTATTCTTTTTTCATCCCTTCCTTCCCTCCCCCTTTATCTTCCTCCCTTCATTTCTTGGTCCCCACTTCGCCTCTGCAAAAGGTCCATCTTCCCCTATTTCCTATGATCTATCTTTTGCTTTGCTCTTTATTTATATTTTGGTTTTTTCATATAAGAAAAAGCATGTAGTATTTAAGCGTGTGTGTCTGATTTATTTTACTTAACATTATGGTCTCAAAGTACATCCATTTTCCTACAAATGACTCAAGTTTATCCTTATTTATGGCAGAGTACTGCTCCATTGTGTATAAATGGCACATTTTCTTTATCCATTCAACTGCTGGTGGGTGTACAGGCTGCTTCCAAGATTTAGCTATTGTGAATTGTGCTGCTATAAACATAGGTATAGATGTATCAGCTGTAATATGATGTCTTTTATTCTTTGGGGAAAGATATCTAGAAGGGGCATAACTGGGTTGGATGGAATTTGTAGTTTTAGTTGAAGTTTACAAAGTCCTTGGTGGTAACAGTATTTTCAGTGAGGTTTTTCCATAAGTAAACAAAGTATATATGTAAGTTTTGTCGTGAATCCTTCCAAAAAATCCAAATGTAACACAAAAATGTAACAGAGAATATTAGGTGAAATAACCAAATAGAAAACCCTTCTCAAAATCCAACACGATTAAATCAAGATTTCATACTTTAACAACAGCTTAGAGTTTATTTGTATGTCATTACAAAGTATGTACGGGTATATAACTAAATGCTAGATTTTTCAGAATGTAAGATTTATGAAAATTAAGATTCTTAATGTATATCTTTGCTGATATATGGAACCAAAGTCCTATCCTTATGAAAATGAACACAAATATGTATGGTCAAATCCAGCATCCTTTGCAATATTATATTATGAAGCAGTAATTACTACAGACCTTGGGAATTCTTATAACATGTAGTGTTAATAATAGCAACTAATAGTCATATAATGCTAGAAAGTACTTTGTAATAGAAATAGGCTAGGCATTTTTTCTAAGAACTCAACTTATATTAACACATTTGATTCTGCAATCATTCATTAAGTAGGTTTTTATTACTTTTTGGGTAGACAAAAGGACACTAATACATTAATTCATTTATGCCAGTCTACTCCAGCGGAGCTGGAATTCCAACCCATGCCCTTCTAGTCTATGTATTTCACCGTCACAATATACTAGCTTGAATCAAATTGTACAGACTCACTTGGAGGGTAATTTAGCAGCGTTTATTTTAAAATGTAAAAGGTAGGCAGCATTACTTATTAAATCTAATTCACATTTAAATACTGAAACTCACAACCCATTCTGCACATTTCTGAAGCATTATATGAAATTACCAAAAAAATAAATTAAATTAAATACAATCTAAGAAGATAGTTAAATAAATGAAGGCACATATGTACCATTAAATAATGCATACTCATTGCAAGAAACAGAATAATGAATAAGAAAATATGTATTGACAGGGTAGCATGTCCAGAGAAAGTGATGAGTAAAAATAAGCAAGTTAAAAAATCATTTATAGGGTAAGTATACATTCAGTGTACACTATGTTCACGTACACCCACTCACAAGCCGCCCTCCACATTCACATAATTTAAAGTTGTTCACAGTTAACAACTGTTACCTTGGAAAGTGGAAGCTAAAGGAAACACTTTCATGTTCTATCATGCTTTTGATTTTAAAAACACAAATTATTTCCATAATCTTTAAATTATATACTTATAGAATTATAGAATCTCTGCACCTTATATAAATTATATTAATTCTGTAAGTATTATACAAATTATATAATGCCTAATAACTAATTTAAAAATCAGCTCCAACAAGAACCAAAAGCAAACACTCAAACATGAACAGAAACATAGTGGAGAAAATGAAAAATAGGTAGATTGAATATTTTCTAAAGTGAACATGAATCATCATTCAATCTGAGTCAGGAAATCTTTTTAATGTTATTCCCACAAACTAGTCTGAAATGACATGGCATCCACATGTATCTGCCAGCAGGAATTAGTTGTAAAATATATCTCTCAATAATTGTATAAAATGACTTTGTTATATGGAATTATTTGATTCTGCCCACTTAAATGTTGAAGAATGACAAAAACAATGATGCTTGTTTTGTCACAGTTAATAGTAACCCTTTTATCCTGACGGTAGTTGGACAAAGCATTACCTCCTCAATAATTCATTGATTTAACAAATATTTACCAACCTTACACAAACACCACAGTGAAATATAATAAAGCATGCCATCGCCATCTCTGGAGATTCTTATTCTCCACCTTACTACAGTGGGAAAGGGAAGAGTAGCAAGCATCTAATTTCCCTAGAAATCAATTTAAAATAAAAGGGAGGAGACTATTTTATATGTCTTCTTCCATCTTTATTCAAAATGCCAATCTAGTCCACATAGAAATGACTTCTGCCTACCCACTTCCAGCCGTGTTATATTATAGTTCAGATTCTGTGGGTGTCTGATTATCATAGCATTTGTAACTGTGTGTTTGCTGCTATAATTCCAGTACCCAGCAAATGGTAGTCATTAATATAAACTTAGCTAATAAATGACTACAAGATGAATCAATGACAAATAATTACGTATTGATGTACTCAATTTAACGGCTTGTGTGAACAACTATCAACTCTCTTCTGAAACATATCCTTTTGTATTTTAATTTGAATGGATGTTGTCATATTCTTATAGATACTGAAAGGTTGACAGTTGACTACCAACAATGGGATAAAGGGATAGCTGGGGTTGGGTACACAAAGAGGGTTAGTCATTTACTTTCTCCAGGACACAGAAGTCTAAAACTCAACAAAAACAAACTCCATTGCTTTCTGGTAATGGCACTATGGGATGGGACCCTGAGATTTGCTAGAAGCTATCGTCACAGCCATGTGAAAGAAGTCAACCTCAGAAAATAAGGCTGGTGTGCAGAGAGCAATAAAGGTGAGTGCATCCTGAACATGTCCATTGCTCCTTTCCAGGTGTTATTTTGTACCTGCCAGTCTCCTGTACTAATGGCTTAAGGTTATATAAGTCTTACGATAAATTAGTTTCATTAAACTGGTTAGATACCCACATGCTCAAGACAACTGTATCTGTTACATTAATTATTAAGCCCATGGTTGGTTCCTTTCACAGGAGAATTATAAAGGGCCTAGGTTTGATGCCCAGCATACTAGTAGTAGTAGTAGTAGAGTAATAGTAATAATAATAATAATAATAATAAATGCTTCTAGGTTTAATGTTAATTTTTCTGATTCATTCTGAAGACAAATAGAAGCACAGTCATTGCTAAAACACTGCTTATCAGTGTCAACTCAAATCCTAAGCAAAATAAAATGTTGAAAAGGCAGACTGTACTCCTCTGTTAAACATACTTTGATGTAAGCAAAGATATATAATTTTGTATCTTAAGATCTCATAGGCAAAGCTATAACTGTAAAAGATCTTTACCTAGAACTTAATGTGATGAGTAATAGCTGAAGAAATTTCTAATTTGCAAGCTTCAGAAAGAGGACTAGCATCTTAAAAGTACGAAATAAGGGTACTACCATTTTAGAAATATGATGCAGAGGCCTTTCCTCCAGATACTGTATCCCCATTTCTAATTAAAGTCATGCATAAAAATCTACCATAGTGATTTGTACTAAAAACCAATTCAACATTCTCCTATTCCAATTTTCTGTACTTAATTACAATACATGAAAACATCTACATCAGGAATCATGCTAAAGAAATTCTTGGAAAAATTATTTTATATGCCACTTGATGTGCTACCTTAACAGTAGGCAAGTTTCCCCATCCTTTCTCGTTTTGGCTTGTAAGCCATATGCTGGAAGAATGAAGGCCATATTCATTAAGGCACACAGCAAGCAGAACTGGTCCCATCAATCAATATTTATTGATATGAAATACAAGCTGAGTATCTTTAAGGAGGTTTAATGAAATATTAAAAATTTACTTTTACCAACAAAAGATTCTTTATGAAGTCAGATAGCCCTTACTGCTTCCTCGCCCTCCTCAGTTCTGATTTTACAACTTGAGTTCTGCTTACAATCAGCCTGGGATCTCACTATTCTATAATACCACACTTTGATGTTGGAATAAAGAAAAATGATTAACTTCGATGTAATCAAAATATCTATCCCTTTGAAAATAGAAATACAAAGAAAGAATTACCTATTAACCAACTCTAAATTAGCACTCACATAAAGTCTTACTTAGATTGATCCCAGAGGTTACTATTCAGCATTATTAAATTACGCTTGAAGATAAATTAGACCAGATGTTATTCTCTTATATTTGCTCAAGTACAGACAGTAGACATGAGGCTTAAAAGGAATCAGTTCTTTTAATACAAGCTTTCTATAGAAAAATCTGAGAGTGCTGTAAACTACCCTTGCACTCAGTTTTAAGACACCTATGTATGTCCCATGGAATAGAGAAGACGGAAGACGACAAACATCTGGATTATCTGTATGTACTCTGGTGCTGAGAGTATATAAAGATACATATCTGAGGTACATTATGGCAAATTAAAAGTGAGAAGATACAAATCTGTTTTGTGACCCTAGCAATTCAGAGGTAGGCTAACTGATATAATTATTATAGTTAAGTGGCTACACCCTTGCGTAAAGGACTACAGTTCGCAGATAAGGAAATTACTGTGAAAATCAATGTCCTCTACAGACAAACTATGCCAGAGATTTTTGAAAACCAACAAATGTAACATGTCAGAGATTGTGCATTTACAACTTCATCCCCCTCTGAGGTAAGAACTAGTGGAAATTTTCAGGAAGCATCCAGGTTTAGGGCTTGGGGTGTGCTGCACAGTGCAGGCACGGATGACTCGGTGAGTTTAAGGAGTGGACAACATTGCTCATCTGGTTCAGAGTGCATTTGGTCAACACACTCCTTGTGGTATGAAAATCCACAGGATTTTGAGAACAGTTTTCTTCAAATTTTTCCCCATTCCTCCAAAAAGGGGTGGGGTTCAATGGGGAGTCTGTATATAGAGAAGAGGGTGATGGGAAACAGGCTGCAGGTGATCAAGCACTCAATGGATGGAAACACAGAGGGGCATCTCTGAGACTGAGACGGACAAATGGAAAATAACCCCTTGGTAAGGTGCTTCTTGACCAGTACTCCTCAAGGCTAAAACGTTGGCAGGGAGACATAAGAAAGTACTGCTAGGATGGCATCAGGTCTTCTCTTAATGGTGTGGCACCCTGGCCCTACCCTTTCAATGAAACACAATTTGTATCAACTTGGGAACTTTAATGTATTTAAAATATCAGGTGTCCTTTTTTCTACTTCTTCAACTATCTTGGAATTCAATCCTGTTAACCATAGTTGTGCTATCTTATCCGGCTAGAAAATGTTCCTCGGGAGACAGGTGAGAGGAAAAGCAATTATCTTATAAAGCAAAAACACAAACAGAATTATCTTAGAATACAAAAGAATTTTCACAGTAGTAACCATTCTACATTGTTTACTGATTCAAAATACAAAAGCACAAATACTACAGAGGAAGATTTTATAAATCAATTTAATGCAGAAGAAAGAAAAAGGGACTTAACCTAATTTACCTTTTAAACACAGGATATTATATTTAGTGTCTCCTAAACAAAGGTAAAAGGTGCCTGGAATAAAAACACTAGGTTTGCTACAAGGACTGTATCCATCTGGATAGGCAGGGATATGCAACAGTAAACACCAACTCCCAAATTCCAATGGACTAAAACAAATGCTTGTTTCTCACTCACATCTAGATGTCTTACCAAGAATCAAGTTAGCTAAAATTCCACCCTGCCCTTAGCTTTGGTAACAAATGCTGCCCGTAAAGAAATCAGCTGAGTCAAACATTGGCTGTAAAAAGTTTCAAACCAACCAGAGGTAACAAAACAACACACATAATCACATCTAACTTCAAGAGAGAAAAGAAGAGCAATCCCCACACAGGTCCCTAAGGAGAAAAAATGAACAGAACTGTGCACTAACTTACTGACTATAAAAAAAAATTCACCCATGTATTAAAAACAGAGATATATTTCAAAAACTTATCTTTTTCCTTTTGATGTTATTCATCAAAGTAAATATGTGTGCACAGACACACACAAAAAAATTAGAGCAAAATACTAAGTTTTATTAAAGTTCTACTGTTGGATTCTCCATCATTCATGTTTCTGAATGATACCCTTCATGTGCTCAGAGTTGCTTTCTGTACTAAAACTCTTAACCACTAGCCCTCAGCATTGAGAGGATAAGAGATAACATTTTATGAAAAGATGGAGGGGGTGGAGTTTAAAAGAAAGGGCTTCATTCTCTATTAAAGCTTTTAACAAATAAAAAAAAGTTTAACTTTCACGAATGCATTTCTTACTATGAAATTGAGCTCAGTGAATAGTGAATTCTGAAAACCAAAGACTACAGTCATTCAAAGATTAAAAAGGAAATGTAATATCTGTATTTACACACTGATTTTTGTTTTTCCTCCTGACAGTCCATCTATCCCTATTGTTTTTGAAACATGGTTGGTAAAGATAGCATTACCAAAGAGTGACAAGACAGATATATAAAAATTGGAAGAAGGTTGAGAACAAGGAGATAACATTTTTGTTTATGTTGAATGGAATCTTTATTTCTTTTCTCATTTTCTTTTAAAGATCCTAACGGATCTGGACTAAATGTGTTTTTCTCTTTATACACAGTGGGCAACTCTGTCTAGAACTGAACATGAATAAGTATCAATCCTCAGAACATCCACTTTCTTCTGAGCTGAAAAGATACAGGTAAATTTCCACAAACCTGAGTCAAAGACTTTAATAGAGGGAGAAGAGGAGGCAGAAATTTTCTGAAGCACCACATTTCATTTATTTGGGCTCTATAAGAAGAGAAATGGTGTATGACACCACAGCACTAATGCTGCGAGTCTACAGACTTCTGCAAGAAATAAGCAGGCATTATCTGTCTGATTCAGTTGACCTTATCTCAACACTCGGAGCAAGAAGTGAGGATTCACTCCAGAGTGAAGAAAAGCTTGTTCACTTTGGCTAAGTTACCCAGTAAGGGCAATGATCAACTCAGGGAAGAAATTTGGCATTTTAGCAGAATAAACATATTTACTTGCATCCCAAAAAGTTTCTGGGAGTTTCATGCAGAATATATTGATTTTAGTGTGTTAAGACCTAAATAGACCAGATCCTGAATGTGTTATAAATATGATCTAAAGGCCATTCAGAGTGTCATAAATATAATACAGAGACCATTCATATATATCTCTAAAAAAACTAGTCTGTGGGGGAAACTAGAACAGAAACCATCTATGGAAACTTCTAGCCTCTAAATCAAGACAGTAAGTTTCAGGGGAAACAAACCAAAGAAATATTTAGGATATTTGCAATAGCTGCCTTGGCTTTAATATACTTCTAGTGTAAAATAAATACCACAAAATAATACCAGAAATAATGGATGAGAAAGTACCTATATGAGAACACTAAAGGTTCAGAGCACTGAAGTCAGGCAGACATAAGTTTAATCATTCCTCTCCCACTTACTACCTAAGCAATTTAACTCACCCTGTGTGCAGCGAAGGCATTGATGTTTATAATTTGTTTTCCAGCCACACTTTCCATCTGCCTTTTATTGTTGCTTTTATGTAGTTCTTTTTCTGTTCCATGCAATCTTTGTGTGGCAATCAATCATATTACTTGATCCTGGCCGTTGTTGTTGATGTAGGAATAGGTATATCAGCCAGCCAAGGACAAAGGGAAGTCTTTACCAGGGTTGGCATTTTTAAAATGACAGAGACTGACAGGGAAAAAGTAAGACAGAGAGAGAAAAAGATTGACTGAGATTTTCTTTAAGTTGGTGCGGCTAGGCTTGGAGGATGCAGAAGGTCTGTAATGCCGTGACCACCTTATCTTCTCCAAGATTTGGGTAGAACCCTGCCTGCCATTTACGAAGCCAAAGAAAAAACAAGGACAAAAGATAGAAAAAAAGACAAGTATCTTGTTGACATTCTCTCATCTCTCTATCCTCTTAAAATTGAAGTCTATTCTTAGGTTTCAAAGTTCCGAGTCTTTCTCTTAAAACTTGAGTTAAATTTATTACATTTGCAATTCAGAAAAATTCAACTAAGAGACCCTCTAAATCTTAAATTTTTTATTTGAAATGTAGATGATACTACCAATGTACCCTAAGTTAGCTCACCTGACTATTACAATACTTAAAACAAGTTTCACGTCCAGGGGCAGGCATGTAAGTACCCCAATAGAATTTGTTTTTATTAGTCATCTCTATCACAAATGACATTAGTGTTTGTATTAGTTTTCTGTTACTCTAACAAATGACACTAGTGTTTGTGTTAGTTTTCTGTTACTCTATCAAATGACATTAGCGTTTGTGTTAGTTTTCTGTTACGCTAACAAATACCTGAGATAATCAATATTTGGTAAGAAAAAATTTACTCTGGCTCACAGTTTTAAATGTTTCCTTCTATGATTGGCTGGCCCCTGCTGTTTTGGGGCCTGTGGTATGGCCCATATCCCATCAGGAAACACATAGTAGAGGAACTTATCAACCTCATGGTCATGAACAGAAGACAGAAAGGAAGAGTCCAAGGTCCCACAGTTTCTTTAAGGTTCACCTGCAGTGACCCTGGGCCTCCTTCTAGTCCCCATCTCTTCAAGGCTCTGCCACCTTCTCATAGCACCACCAGCTGGGAGCCAAGCTTTCAACATTTCGATGTTGGGGGACACTCCATTTCCAAACTACAGCACTGCACTTTGGGGATAACACTTTATTCATAGACTAATAATATTTCACCATTCTGTTAGATTCCCATATTCTTAAAGGGAGACTGCAACACTACATTTATGAATATTTTACTTACATGTACAAAAAAGCATTACTTATTTTGCAAGTATTTCCAATCTGCTTTGTAACCAATACACTAGGTAATTCTTTTGATTTGAAAGTCATAGCAAGCTTGTACAGATCATCATTGCACCTTATTAAAATCAAACACATAAGATTACTTTTAAATGATGAGATTTCTGCTAAGCCACACAATTTTAAGTTTATAGAGAAGAATCTCATTTGGGACCCCAGAATTATTTTCTTTTTCTTTTAATTACTCAAAGGGCAAGACCCAGAATTTATTGTGTTCACGTAGTACCTGTTATGGTTTATGTTCCTGTGGCCCCACCAAGTCTCTTGTAACCATGGACGCAGCTGAGTCAAGCATTCGTGATTGGTTTGTTGTCTGGCACTGGGATTGGTGTTTGAGTGCAGCACCTGCCCAGGGGTGGAGCCGATATATAGTGTAAGGGTGGGAAGAAGGCGTGTCTCCTCTTTCTTGCCAGGATCACACTTCACTGACCCCAAGCCACACCACCCTGCCTTACAGCCAGCTGAGTATGGAGTGAAACCTCCAACATTGCAAGAAATAAACCTTTCCTTCCCTAATTTTGGGCATCAGGTATTTTGTCTCAGCAATAAGAGAAAAGTAACTAAGACAGGACCAAACATATTAATGACAGGAAGTGAATATTTCCAAGACTACTAATTATGATGACTATCAAAATTATTATCTCCATGAAATAAAAGATGCTACTACTGAACTGAAAGCAGACATATATTTTCAAAATTCATAAATTATCTCACTGATTCTTGGAAAATTTTACCCCTTTAAATTGCACAGTAGCATTGACATTTAGAAATAAATCAAGAGGACGTTAAGTTGTATGGAGAGGCTCTTCTCCATTTATACAGAAAATTTCTGTCAAAAGCTTTTAAAGACTTGGTTCTACCATCTTCTCTGAAAAATCTTCTTTGGCTTATTCACTTAACTATAATCAAAACCAACTTGGGCAGTGCAGCATCACTCAAGAAAAAGTAGAAACAAGAAAGCAAACAGAAAATTATAATATATTGTGACAACTACAAAGTGTTTTGGGAGCCAAAAAAAGCTTCTCAAAGGAACCTGAAATCTGAAGAAAGCCTAAAAAATTTACCAGATAAAAGAAGAGAAAGAATGGCAGGAGAGGATTTTACAAAGGGAATGAACATGTACAAAGTCAAAGCAAACTAGTGAGAGCATGATCAATTCAAAGATTCAACAGCACTTGAATATGTCTGGAGTTTGGAATGCCTGTGGCAGGAGAATAAATAATGAGACCAGAGAAGTATGCAGAAGGCAGATATGAAGGTTTTGAAACATGTGGTAACTATCCTCTTGGAATAATGCACAGCTATTAAAAGATGTATTCAGAAATATGTCAGGCAGTCTCCATAAGCACCTCCAGATTCATCATCTGTACTTCACATAGTTCTGCTTCTGGATAGGCTATGGATCTTCTCAGTGGAGTCCTCCTACACTCTGCTTTCAAGATAGTTTGGCCCTTAAGTGGGGTACCAACTGGCACTCAGAGAATGGAAGCATGGAAGAGTGAGAATATCAATGCCCAGGAAAGACTATGTTCCATGACCTGAAGCCGTGGTTTTTGTCAGAAAGCCTTTTCCTGCCATATTATCCACCTCAGGTCAATCTGCACTCCATTCTTCTTGACCCTTCAGGTCTAAGGATTGTAGGAACTTCCTCATGTTGTTACCCTTGATTTGCCTTACCATCCCTTGTTCTTTTCTTTTACTGTGCCCTAAATTTCTCAATTGCTCCTTTAAAATAATGCCATTTGTTTACAATAGACTAAGTTGGATTCAAGAGTTACCATGAACCACTTTTACTTTTAAATAAATAGTTACAGATACTCAGAATGATTCTTAGAAGAGATGAGTCTAGAGTCGGTAAAACAAGGTTACAAACAGGTTACAGCAACTTTACAAGTACGCTTATCAGAAGTAATAAGTAGCATCTTATGTCAGACAGTGTACTAAATACATTTATATATATCATTTTACTTAAATATTTTAAATGCTCTTTAAGATAGATAATACTATTCTTTAACAGTATAACTAAAATTGAGAGATGTGAAATAACTTGCCCAAATTCAACACACGGTAAGAAGTGGAATTTGTATTCAAACACAAATCTGCCACTTTGGGGTTTATAATTAATCTAAACTGTCTCCCTAATCCATATGGTTTCTGAATTAAGGTAAATGAAACAGAAATGGATATGCATATAGCATTTAAAGTAAGGGTCTAAAGAGCTGAAGGAAATAAAACTGATATAATTCAGTGATTTACTAGAGAAAAGGAAAAATACAAAGTGTAATTAATGATAGCAGGAAGTTAGAACAACTGCAAAGCTAGGTTTGGCTTTCACTGAGAGATTTAAGAAAGGAGAGCAGAGTTGCTGAGCATAGGAGGTGGGGATGAGGCCAAGAAATCAGCCTTAATTGGAAGCACTATATTATTGCTATAAAAATCTAAATAAAGATGTTTCCACTACAGGGACTAGGGGAGAGGAGGTCAAATATAACTTCTCATTACTCCCTAGCAGCTAAGGTACAGAAGTGGGACTTCAAGTCTGCCAGTTAGATGCTTCTGCCTTGGAATTTGAATCATGACATGTGATGCAAAGACAGCAGATTCTGGTAAAGTCATGATCTGCTGGCAGCAGTGTGGTGTCCTATAAGTACAGAAACCCAGTGATAGCCATCAATGGGCAACCAGAGGGAAAGGTGTTCATAGCAATATCCCAATTAATGCAGCATAGCCTTCTGTGTTTTTTCAGGCCCAGACTGCATTGATTCCTATTTTTCAAGCCTGATTCTCCAGATCATACTTGATGATTATATGAACTACTTTATAGCCTCTTTTACCCTCTATGGCACCCTTCTTGTTTGCTTTTGTGTTTAAGAGCTGCTTTTTGTTGTTTGTAACACATCATCCTGTCCGATAAAATCAACAGGTTCATCATTGTATCTGGTTCATATAAGGATACTAAAACTGCACAAATTCAAGGATGAAAAGAATATGTAACAAGTGTTAGCTATTAAAAAGCATAATCCCTCAAGAATCACAATTAAACTCACAGTACAGCAGCATTGATACAAGAACATAATGAAAAAGCTTGTCTAACATATTGAGAATGGTTGAGTCAAACTTTTATAACTAGCTAAATTATCATTCAAAGGTGAAAACAGGGAATCTTGATTTTTTTCTTGCAAAGTCTCTCTACTTTTTAAAATGAAAAATATGTTAAGTTTTATAGAGAGTTCTCTTTTTGAATTGTAATCTACATATTCTGTGATGAATGTTTCCAAAAAACCTGCTTTTGACCACTTTTGTACCAAATCCTGACTATATTCAGACTCAGTTTATAAGGATAGGAATGATTTCAGGTGAAGATACGGATAATGTAAAGAGGATATTTTCTAACTCTTGTAAAATCATGATAGTCTATGCTTCAAAATTAGGACATACAAAAACTAAGTGTGTATGCCCAAAGGTCTTCAAACACACACAAAAATAAATTTTTAAAAAGCTGCTATAGGAGGCAATTTACGAACAGGAGCTATAGCACAAGAAGTTCAGCAGAGAATTTGATAATCATAACTTTATAACAGCACTTTTTAGAAGCTGTTGCCAGTATTACAAAGTTCCTCATGGCTGCCAGTCTCTAGGTGTTAATCACAGGATTTTTAAGCAGAAGAAAGGCTGAGTAGTAAGATGTGTTCTAGAAAGATACATACAGCTGTAGTAAATTATGATTTGGAAAAGAGATTAAAGACAAGACTTACTTGGCAAGTTGGAACTAGCTAATATGTAATGAATGAAAAGAGAAACTGAAGATGAGCTAAATTTAGAAGGCAGAACTAACAGCTCTCCTAGGACTCTGTGTTTAGGTACACATAGGTAAGTCCCTGCGAAATAGGAATGGTGTTACATTCTCTCTGTGTACCCAATGCAAGGCACATTTGTGGGAAGTGTTCAATAAATATTCAAATGAACTGGTTCAATTTCAATTGAAATATCCATAGTATCTAGAGATAAACAATAGAAATTAATACAAATCTGAAATTCAGGGAAAATATCAGGACTAGCAACCTCAACATAGGAGAACTGCCACTGGAATTGTGAGACTGCTGAGGGGGCAAAGAGAATAAAAGGGGAGACAGGTAGAATCCTGACCCAGGTCAGCATTAAGGGGTCACTGAATAGAAGGACATAGACAAAAGAAAAGAGTGATTGGGAAAGAGCAAGAAGAATGTTGAAGAAGTTTAAATATAAAATTTAATCAAATTAATAGAATTGATTTAAAAAGAAACAAGACACAAAAAGTATTAAGACATAAGTTATGGTTACAAGGTTATCAAGCTATTAAATCACTTTTTAAAAAAACTAGCAATTTTCTTATAGAAAGTTTTAAATTAAGAGTTCATCTGTTTTGGAGGGGTGGTACTGAGGGAGAATGGAGAGTCATAGAGTGCCAGTGGTCCAGACAGGGAAGTCCTTCTCTCGCTATGTCCAAAAAGCTTTTGCTGTGCATCGTGGTTCAAGTCGGTAGTCCTAGCACTCAGGAGTCTGAAGCAAGAGGACTGCTGTGAGTTGGAGGTCAACCTGGACTATAGAGTAAGATCCTGTCTCAAAAAAACAACAAAACAAAAACAGTCTTGATGTGTGTATGAATTACATATGTGATCATTTAATTTTAACTTTAAAAAGCTAAAGACTAAACAGTACCTTCACTATATGACTCCATGACTGAGCAGAAAAACAAGCCTAAGGATCCAAACTCAATTTCTAATCTCTTGAAATGATTAAAATGTGTTCTAATTTATTTTAGTTTATGAAATCTTAGAAATCCCATCTGTCTTGCAACAACGGTGAACAGCCTCCACCCCATTCTTTTCTCCAAGTTAATGATAATTATGATTTATTATTGATCTTCAGATTCATTCAGAAATCAACTGCTGCATAAGTGTTGCTTAAAGAAATATGAACTACTTGTCAAAAGATACTAAATGTAGAATTTTTAATATCATAATTAACTTTTCCCCAAGCTAATTTATGCCAAAGTTATGCAAAAATAAACTCATGATAAATAATTGCATTATAAATTAAGGTTATATGTGTATATATTTAGAAAAATCTGAAAATTGTTAAGCTTGTCCACAAAGTATAAATTACACTGCCTTAGAGAATTCCTCAGGTTCTAAAAGTTCCACCAAAGCTAAGGTCTTGGATGTCATTTAAGTTATATATTTCAGCTATTAAAGTCAATGTTCTGACAAGCCCTTTGGCTCTAACCCCAGGGCATGAATTTGCCTTAAACTGACACAAGAATGTGTCAGAAGACTATATGTCAATCAACCAGGAGAGGTGCCTATTCCCAATTTAGTGTTGTCGGTAGCTGACATTAAAACCAGCAACAGTTAATTGTTACCCCTTCAAGTGGAAATACTGATGGGAAGAGGAGAGGAAGGTGTCTAAGTTCAGGCGGATAAAGCTGTTAATTGCCACCCTTTTATGTAGATTTGTTTAATAATGAAAACAATGTGGCTAATCATATAATGTTTCTATTTGTTCTCCAAGGGCTCTTCAGGGAAAGTTTCAGTCAGGGCTAGAATTCGGCAGCTACCAACTGTGCACGGACAAAGGCAGAACAATCAAGGCACTCAGTGCTAGCAAATAGCTGAAAGCGGTTCCACACAGACGCCCCTCCTCCAGGCCCGATCTGGAAGGAGCCAGAGCTTCCAGCAGGAGCTCTGGGGGGAAGGTGGAAATGCAAAACGAGAACAGCAATAACTTCATGCGGAATTCTGATGCAGGGAGAGAAAGGCTGGAAGGGGGAGGGAGACAGAGGGAAAAGGAGTGTGGAGAAGAGTGGAGAGGAGGGGAATAAAACGCAGGCAACCTAGAAGGGTGGTGGTAAGTCTGATACAGACTTGGATCCTCCCTATATTAACAAGCAAAAAAGTAGTTAAATTTCTATCAGTTAAAATGCCCATATTATGAGAGAGAGAGAGAGAGGGGGAGAGGAGAGGAAGAGGGGAGGAGGAAAGGAGAGAAGGAGAGAGGAAAAGAAGCAAAGCAGAGGAGGAGAGGGGAGAGGAGAGGAGGGCAGGGGAGGGCCAGAGAGGGAATCTTGCCCAGCCCTGCTTCTTAGGAACTTGGTGATGATACTGGAAGTGTCCTTAAAGCACCCTGTAAACAGTTACTGAGCTAATCCCAGCTACCTACGGGTTCCCTTTTAAGGGAACAAACAGTGCATTCTGTATATGTCTTCTACAAATCTAATGTCTAATATTTATAGATTTTTACTTTGCCTCACTTGCTAAAGGATATGAGATGAACTAAAGTTGTATTACTTTTATTTTCACTCTGTAGTGCCAATTAAAGGAGGCACTCAGAAAGACTCCTGAAAATTGGTACACCCTCTATCTAGCTGTACAAACACATGTATTCCAGAGGATGTGCTTTTATGTGAGTGGGGAACGTGGGTTGGTTTTAATTTTCCTACCACAACCACTTACTCCACTAGCTCCATACTATTATTCAGCTGCCTTTAAATCCCTTCCAAACTGATCACAATTTATTTTTCAATTGCATCCCACTCACTGCATACCCCTCCCAGTTTTCTGATATTTCTAGACTTCTCTGTTCATCGCCTCCTAAACCTAACCTCTTGCCTAACGTTACACCTCTGCCCAAGCAGTTCTCTCTTCTCAGAATGTTCACCTCTTATCACCTGTTTAAACTTACTCCTATTTCAATGCCAAATTCAGTTTCACCTAATCCACTAAGTACTGCAAAATCGCCACATACCACACAGCTTCTCCCTTCTGTAGATCTGTAAACCAGCACCTGCTTGATCATTCAGGTGTCACCTACAGATGGTGCCTGCCCAGTTGTCCTCCACTTTTGCTTGTTCTTCTACTGAACTTTATACTCCCTCAGGATGCACCTTCAGATCTTCCCCAGCATGTGAACCAAAAGTATAGGACCCTACAAAATGTTTGGAGGTGATGCTTCACATTTCCAATACATTTCAGTAAAACTTCACATTTTTCAAACACTGCATTAACTTTAATTCCTTTACTGCTTAGCTTTTCTGGGTGAAATTTCTTTATAGGTATAACTCTACAAATCTAAAGGCCATAGTATCAAGAAAAGAGTCCATTTCTGACAGCCAAGGAATTATCTGCTACCAAAAAAGCTGTCAAAGAAGAAAATGATTTACAAAACAATCCATCCTTAAAATTTATTTTCATGTCATTAGGGAAAAAATATGAACAATTTAAACACTAGGCCTAAGTTCACATAGCTCATAATTTTAAACATTTTTTTGCCAAACTTGAAATTCATTTTCTTTCTAAGTAGACATAAAAATTACAAAATTCTTTTCTGTCTTTCAGATTGCAAAATGGAAATTTAGCTCTGTATTTGAAAGAAGAGATGATGAGATATAGACATAATGAGATGATGCTAAGTGTAGACCAGAGAAAACAGCTGAATCAAACCAAGTGAAATTTTAGTGACTGAAAACAAAACTTCATTTACAGAAATAGATTAACCAGGCTCATGAACCAATAAGCATTTTCACAATTATGCTCCTGTGCACCTTTAGGGCAACCCCAATTCACAAGTCAAAACCTTCTTTATTATTAAAGAGGACTGAACATAACCTAAGTGTAAACACAACCATCACAATGAGAAAGTGCCAAAAGCAGTTCCAACACATTCTTCCATCTCTGTGCTTATCATTCCTGAGAAATTATATTAAGGTCTAAAATACAAAGACAAAAAAGACAGCAACCAGTACACTAACAATTAAGAACTATTCTCTATTTTAACAACTATAAGATCACTGAGCTTTGTTTTACACAGACTCTTAACAGTTCATTTAGAATGTAATCCATGATGCAAAAGAATCTTCGCTGTGCAAGATTCACACAGATTTGCTTTAATTAATAACCCCTACTTACTTTTTAATACAATATGATTTATCAAACTTCAATTTACTGGAAACCTCAGTAACTCTGTTACAGAAGAAAGAGCTACATGCCTGCCTTTTTCCAACAGTGAGACAAATTTGTTTGTTTTTTTTTTTAAATCTACCCAAAGGTCACCTTGAACTACAAAAAAAAAAAAAAAAAAAAAAAAAAAAAAAAAAAAAAAAAAAAAAACACACACACACACACAAAGAATCTAACAAATTGATGTTCATTATCTACATCTTAAACTCTGAGTAAATAAATCAGCCATGTTACCAAGCACAGAGCTATTGAAATTGTTAAGATTTAGTTTTCAGGTGCCACTGAGACTTAACAAAGATTGTGAGGAATAAAACCAATAAAAGGAAACTCAGGGAACAAATTAATACCTTAAGTCATTATCTTAAAAGCAGCCTTTCCTATAGAACAAAGTGATGGAACTATCAAAAAGCACTCCTCAAAGCAACAACATTTTTGCATGTCAAAAAAAGAATTAACCTAGAATAAATATATAAATAACAGTATGTTCTGTTAAGTCAGTAACAAAGAAACCCCTTAGTGCAGTAAAACAAAGTCCTGTCAAATCCCCATTTTTTACAAAGAAGCATGAAGATCCTTTCACAATGGTTTAAACTGTATTTATAGTAACAGAGTAAAGACTTCAGATAAAAGTCAAAAGGATTAAAGTCAAAGCCCCAGCTCGACATGAGTTATGGTTTTGATTTTTATTCTTATTGTGGTCTACAAATATTAAGACAGAAGATACTTCCATTTGATTATGGGATCCTCTGAGACTCTACAACCTTAGAAGAGCAGATAAAGCGATGAAAATGCATCTGGTTTGGGAGCAGACTCCATATTAAATGGCAATGCGCAAAGTAACAACTACAACTGCAGACGGCCGTGGGGGAGGGGTGGAATCCAAAGGCTGAAATTCTGCAACTGATGCAGGGCAGAAGGAGAAGGGAAAAAAAAAAAAAAAAAAAGCTGGGGGTGGGGGGGATGTGGCATACCTTTCTAAAATGGCAGTCTGTTAATAATCTCTGCATTCCTGAAAATACAGGCGAATTACACCATCATTCTTTCTTTTGTACATAGAAGCATTATATACTCTATGAAGAAAATGGTAGAGTTTCGTAGCTGCACCTATATCTAAAAGAAAATCCCTGGAGTTGCCACTCAGAGTTTACAGATTTGGAAACTGTATGCTTGCTTCACAATGAAAATAGGAATTCTGTTGTCAATTGAAATCCTTACTCTAGAAAGAATTAGTTTTCTTCCATATGTTTTTCTTAAAATGCAGGCAAAACTACAGTTAAACATAAGCTTTTGGTCAAAATATCAATTTTGCATTTCTTTTCCCCTTGTGTCCTCTCTTGTTTGAAGAAAACCACACATATACTCTGCATGAATTGGAGATTCAGGGTAATTTGAGTACACTCTCTGTAATTGACATGTTACAAGAAACATACTGACTTGAACATTTCCATTCATTCTTAATTTTTACTTTTAAAATCAGATATCTGAGTTAATATTTGTTGGAGAAAAAGGAAAAAGTCCTAAATAGCAGTAAAATCATCAGAAATATTGTAAAATACAGAATGATAATGTATTACAGAGATGCTAAAATTCTCTTTTTCATTGAATGTATATTAATACTATCAATTATAAGTAAAATATTTTATCATGCAAGTTTGGAAGAAAGTTCAAATCCATATATATTCACATAATGATAAAGAGAACTTGAAAAAGTATTACTACTACCCAAATGGGTTAATTTCTTCTTACTCACAAAATAAGAAATGCCATTATTCACTTTCACAACTCACAAATTTCTGGAATTACATGCTCCTTTATTCAGTATTTTAGTTCAACTGTCACACTTTGAACATACATACGTTGTACAACTACCAGGGGAAAAATAACTTGAACCAAATTGAAAAATTACCATAACTACTAGTTCAATATGTCTGGTTAAAATAGAGACATCTGGTCTATCATTAATTCTTTTGTGTTGATGACTTCTAGTGTGTCTTTACCCATTAATGAACTTTTCAAGGAAAAAAATTCAACTTTCCACAGAAATAACCTGAGACTTAAAAATCTATTGCAAGATATATCAATACAAATACATCATGATTCAAATAATGCTCAGCAGTTTTGAGAATAGTAACATACACTGATTGAATACAAATGGCTAGCTTTAAATTCCATCAGAATGTTATCTATTAAATAATTCTCCACAGGCAGATATGGCTAATTCATAAATCATTATTTTAAAATATTTATAAATCAACTCATTGTTCACTTGTTTAAAATACATACACTGAAGCTCGGTAATAGTACTTGATTGCCACTCCAAGGAACTGAATAATGCATTTTAAGAAACTCTGCACACCCCCACACAATTCTGAATTAATGGCCCAGCAAACAATAAGTAATGTACTATGCCCTGGAAAAAAAAATCTTAGCGATACCATCAATCTGGCATCTACTTAACACTTACTGCTGACTTCTCACACGGTCCCCACAACTAAGTTTCCTCTCGCAGACTCAGTTCATTAGAGAATGACTATCACCTGCCCATTCACCCACAGAGAGTGATTTAGTGATTAACACAATCACAGATAAGGAGCGAAATGATAACACACACCACTGCCAAATGAAGAGATGAAGAAGTAAAAGGGCCCGGCCACTCCTGCTACCAATAACTACACTGCAATTAAAAAAGGCTTTTGTCACTTCTTTGCAGGGCAATAGGGTCAATTATCTAAAACGCTTTGCTAGAATCCAAAGCCATGCCAGCAAGGCTCTTCAAGGAAACTTAGATAATTACTTTTGACAAATGTTCTCCTTGAGCATAATGTAGTTACTCCAAAGCTTTTAAAAATGACTACAGTTACAGTAAAACAATCTTTACAAAGTCAACCCAATAACATGCCTTCGGTCCCCCCCCCCCGCAACACACCACCACCCCCACTCTCTCGCTGCATGCAGCCTGAATTCTTTAGGCCAATTTATAACACATAGTAAGTTGGTGAATAAATATTTAATTTATGCTGCCGAAACCCTGAAAGCCTCAGCTTCAAATGTAATGCTTTGCATTCCCGGGAGACACATTGTACAGAAATATCGTTTTTAAAAACCCGTTTATAGCTGTCCTTTAAAAGAAGATGAGGAGGGAAAGAATGGGGGGGAAAGAGAGAGAGAAAAGAAAAACCCACATATATACATGCATCGAACCAAAGACGCCGACGCCCCTCTGCCAGCCAGCATTTCTATAGAGACATTCTTTCGATGATTAAAACGTAAGCTCCGAAAGGTTAAGAAAAGCAGCCAAGTAACACCGCCCAGAAAGCCAGCAGTAAAAACACACCTAGCCGTACACTCTTACCCTCCCACGACAAATGACACTGACCCAACTTCACCAAACACACACGCGACACACACATACACACAGGAATTGCACACACGTGCACAGAATGTACACACAAACATGAGCAGAGCACAATACCTACAAACACGGCGAACTGGATCCACACAAAACACTTGCACGTATCAGTGTGCATACATAATGCACACGACACGGCACACAGACACGCGACGATCTAGCCCCACATGCACACGCCCCACAAGTCCGTGTCGGACACACACCGCACATGCACGTGTGAAATGTTTGAACTCACAAACGCCGAACACACACCCAGACCGTGCACAGAGTTATTGATGAAATTCCGGGGGGTGGAGGGGCCGGGAGGGAGTGGTAATTGCCACACAAAGGTCTCCGGAGCGACAGAGAGGGAAGTGGAGCGGCGCCGCGCGCGCGGAGATTCGCGAGTGGAGACGGCACCGCGGCCCGGCGCGAAGTCCCGGGAGAAGTGTCCCGGGCGGTGCGGGGCGCGCCGGGCTCCCCGAGACGATCGAGGCGCTCTCCGCGCGCGCACGCACACACAGGGGCCCCGGGCGAGCCCACTCCCGCGGAATAACAAAGAGCAGGAGCTGGGCGAGCGGGTGGGCGGGCGGCGGCTCGGGTGGAAGCGGCCGTCTCCGGCGCGGCAGCCGGGGGAGCGGCGGGGCCGGCGGGACGTGCGGGAGGGCGGGCGGGGGGCGGCACGTACCAGGCGGGCAGCCTCGGCCCAGGTGCGGTCCTTCTTCTTCCTCTTGTCTTTCATGTTTGCATCTCATTGATGGTGCTGATGATGACGTGGGGGATTCCACGGGGCGCTCGGGGTGCGGGCGCGGAGACAATGACCCAGTGACCCGGTGACCCGCACTCGCTCCGCGGGGGGAGGCGCGCGGGCGGCGGCGCAGGGAGGAGGGAGGCGCGCGGGGCGGGTGGGGGCGCGCGGCGGAGGCGGCGGCGGCGGCGGCGCGCGGCGGGCGGGCGGGCCGGGGGCGGGAGCGGCGGCGGCGGCGGCGGCGCGGGGCCCTGGCCGGGGGCGGGGACGGGGAGGCGCGGGCCAGGCCGGCTCGCTCGTGCGGGGCTCGTGCTGCGCCGCCGCCGCGGCCGCCGCGGTGACAGCTCCGGGGATGCTCGCTCGGCCCGGCGCACAACAATACACTCTGACGTCACGGGGAATGGCGACGCGGCCGCACACTCGCCCTCCGCGCTCACACTCGCCGCGCTCACACTCGCCCTCGGCGCGCGCACACCCGCGCACACTCGCCGCGCGCCCCCTCCTCCAGCCACGCCCTGAAACCCTCGCGAGACCCCTCGGCTTCCAGCCGAGCCCCCCGGTTCCCGTGGCGCTGCCCCCTCGAGGCCGGCGGATCCGCCTCCGTCCCGCTGTCCCGCCAGGGCCGAAGCTGTGGACGGGGTGGCTTTTGGAACTTGTGTGGGGAGTCAGCTCCGCAACTCGGCGCCTCGGTCCGGCGCGTGCACACACAATCCACACACACACTCACACTCACACGTGCCCCGCACTACTCCCCTCTGCTGGACTCCTTTAACCCTGTTTCTGCTTAAGTGGGTAAATTCGCAAAGCCCGGTGGAACAGAGCCAACCTCTTTAGATGCAGAGCTAATACTGAATGTGCAACTTGGTATAACGTGGAGCCAGCCACCTACGCGATCTTGAACAATACAACCCCAAAGAGCCGGGCCATGCATACATGCAATACCGTTGCTTCGTACTAATTACATTTCAGTAGCGTGTAGGCTTCATTCACGGCGTAAAACATAATGCGTATGTAAACACCCGAAAAGCTAAGGTTTGCGTTTTTTCAAAAAATTACTCATCATGTCCAGACTTGGGATGTATGAGGGTTAAGATTGCTATCAGTGAATTACAAAAAAAAAAAAAAAAAGTGTTAAAAAGTTTAAAGTAACCTTTCCAACTGCTTACATCGCTGAATTGTTTGGTCCATAATGTACTGTAATCGCTAAGCAAAGAAAAACATGACACTTTGATCCACACATTAATTATGTGTGTACCTGTCTTTATTATCAAAACAAAAAGATCACTTGTAGCAGACCATTTATCTGAAGTTATTTCCTGAGCAACAATAATAACGGCATGTAAATAATACTTTGTGGTTTTTCATATACATTATCTGACTCTCAAAACAGGGCAATAAATATTTTTTCCTTACTGCGCAAACGAGGAACCCCAAAAATACCAGAATGTATCCAACTTTCCTTGATAAATCAGTTTTAAGAACTGAACCCAAGTTTTTTGACCCTAATCCTCTGCTGTTTGTACTATCTCCTACTATTCTTAAAAATAAGTACTTATGTCTAAGAAATGAATACTTAAATCCAATGAAAACACACAATCCTGAGAATGAGACCGATTTTGGTCATGTGATACCTTCGAGAACACTGTCGAATGATTGAAGCAATAAAAATATTTGATTACAAAAATTAAGCAGATAATTTGTAATCATAAAGAGTTGCATATGCTAATTCTTTTAAAATGTTTGCTTTATTAATGCATTAGAATAAGAAAATGCTATGCATCAGTACAAGGAAATATCCAAAGATTTTGCTAATTTTTCTTTCTTTTAAAAAAATGGGTTTAGAGAACACACGGAGTATCCCTAGGGGACAATTTTACCCATGCAATTTACATAACTCTATCCAGGTGTATTATCTTCTTTACATTTCAAATACTTTAAATTTGAGTCATATTCACATCTGCTTTTATTCTACAGAATGTTCTTTACAACTAAAGTAATTGATATATTTTAAAGTACTTTGATTCTGTTTTTTCTTCTATTCAGAAATACCCATATTAAACAATCCGATCATAATATATAATTTGTTATTTTTCTGTGAAACAGCATTTAATAAGTTTTGAAGGCAGTTAAAGGAAAACACACATAATGAGTCATTTCACAGAAAGGGTAATTCTGGTTATCAGAGCAGAGAACTGTGGTTTCCTTTAAGCAGTTGTAAATTGGTGTCTATGGTTTATGTGCCCGTTGTCCAACAGGGGGCTGAAGAGAAATAATCAATATCATGATTTGACTCTTGAATTCTACGTCCACTTGGAGTACATAAATATAAATGGTCTATAGGAGGTAGGTCTAGTAGGTCTAGTTTCAAAACTTGGTGAGTATTCTATGTCAAAATAAAATATTTTTAGAAATAGGTCAGAGTAAGAGATAGGCCACCATTCCAGAGAGGCCATTATTATGTTCCTTCCTTCTACGTTTACCTAAGTACATCGAACCAATTATTTTTCCTTAGGGCTCACTCGTTTTCTCCATATATGTTTGTGGCAAGGGAAAGAATACATATGTGTCACTTACAGATCTTTTGGGGTCTGGTAAGTTATATGAATATCTTTTTTGATAGACTGTGATAAACTTCGCAAGAAATGTATAAGTAAAATTACTTGAAGATTAATAAGATAAATAATTCTCTTCTGGGAAATTAGAGCTTTTAATATATTCAGGTCCTTTGGAATAGAATCCGAAGATTGCATAGGGTTTGAACATTCAGATTGGTAGGAATGGTGTAAAGCTTTTCCAAGCACAAATGCAGTAAAGGTCAGTTAGTACAATTAAAAACTAGGAAAATATTTAAACAGATAGATGACATCTATTGAGTACTCTTAACATTCAGTAAAGTTCATATCAGATCACATGTATTTCTACAACCCTTTCTATAAATGAGAGTGCAGTTAATAATTCAAAGCAGAGGTTCCAGTTAGAACTGCCTATAAACTCTTCCCTTTTCTAGTCCCTATCCCAATATTACAGCGACTGTGAGTGCTCCAGAGTTCAACTGACATGTAACACTACTTTTTCTGCATTTCCATGCTTTGTTCGTTTCCTTTCCTGCTGTTAATTCTGAACCTAACAATTTAAATTTCTTTTGTGCAGGTCTCCTCTCATAAATTCTAGTAGATTTTTTCCATCCTGTAATGTTATTTTTAAATATTGCAACATGTTTAACAATTGATGAACACTTAATAGATATCGAACCCAAGCAGTAATAAAAGCCAATTTACATAAAATGAAATAGAGGTGACAGTGCACTGGGCACTTGTCAAAATTTATATAGAACTCCAATGCTAAGAGAAGACAGACTCTAGAACTTGATAACAGAAGTAATTATGTCATGTCTGGGTCCCTCAGGAACTACGAGGTTTCAGCAGGAAGCCTAATCAAAAGTTCACCAGAAATGAAAAAGTTTAGATGCTACGGACAGGAATAAGAGGCTGGAATTGCTTTGGCAGTCAAACCCCTGTATACACAGCTACCATGCTTCTAGGTGTCCATTACATCAGGAAATCTGAAATGAATGCAAATCTCTTCCATTCTTCCCATGTGTCCCCACAGAGCAGAAGGTGGGGTGAGGAAGGAGTAAAGAAAGGTGAGAAGATGGTTTCAGAGGAAGATGAAAGAGGCTGTAATTGGTCTTCAGCATGCAGCATGGATTTTAATTTTGAAATATTATCCACAAGCTGCGGGTTTCTGAATTCTACAAATAAAAATATTTGATAATTTTTTTTCTAAAAATCTTTTCTTGATCATCGATTAAGACCTAACAAGTCTGGAGAGTCCATGAAAGTGATCAGATTGCTTCATTTGTCTACTACTAAATTCACTGAGTTTCCAGCACCAAGTGAATTACTTGTCATAATGAAGACAACAAGCATTTACTGAATAAAAAATCATTAGAGCTTTAGTAAATCTATCTATTTTATTATGAATAGAGTGAAAGTCCAGTAAATCCAGATATATTTTCATATTTTCTTCTTGTTTTTCTCTGTCCTGTATTTCACTAGAGGCATAATACAAAAAGAAGAGAAATAAAGCCAAATATCAGTGTTATTAATTATGTATAGTTATATTTTGATGACGCTTCTGTGGGCTAATGAATCTTGATTTCTCCATCTTATTCAAACCCGAAATGTCGTGGTGAACATACTTTGAAGTTTTTCAAAATAGCCTTTTAAAGTTAGTTTATATTGTGAAGAGATTATGTATTTTCTGAGACTTGTTTTTTATTGTAACTTGGGAAAATTCTTCCACTAGGAAATGAGTGGATAAACCATTGTTATTCTATTCTTACTTGAAATCTATAATATTTTAAGATTTCATATCTAAAATTAACAAAAACTTAGGAATTCTTATTTTCTTCAAAACTTTCCTGCAGTTGATTTTATTTACATTGTCAATGCATATCATTTTCTGCTTAAAACTAATTGTAGTTTGAAGTGTTTAATTATCATATTATTACATTTCATTGCATTAATTAAAATAAAATTTTTGTGATGTATCAGCAGTCTTAACAGCTAAAATATTTTTAAAACTGAGGGGCAATAGAATAAGTTAAGTGAAATATTTTGTATAATTTTCTCCTTGTTTATTTTCTGAAAAAAAATTTTTTTTCTGTTTTATCTGTCTACTTCTTTACTGCAGTAACAAACAGAACTGCTGAGTAGAGTCCTTCATTCAAGAATTTACCTTTCCTCCTTTTAAACCCTTAATTAGGCATAGAGAACACGGTGTGATTTATGGCCTACTGTTTAACAGGACTCACACTTAATCCATTACACAAAGAGGAATACACACATTCCCTAACAGCACAACTCATTAGTTTATATAAAACGGAAAAAAAACCCACTTAGGAAATGTAAATAAAGCTTTGCTTGATACTATCTTCTCATGCATATGTAATGTGATCAGAATTTCAACACTGCAGTCTAACAGCTTTTGCTTATTTTCAAAACTATGAATTAGATTTCTCTAGGTAAACTCTAATTCAATCCTACATTTAGTGGATAAGATGGAAAATTACATGCTGCTAAATTCATCTTTGTGTGAAAAGAAGGTTCTGAGCTCATGAAGAAGACTGGAATTCTGATTACCACTACTGTCTCAGCCACTAACTTTCAATTGAGTCCTAGCTATGTTACTGATATTCTACTTCCCTGTTTCTATGCTTACCATAATCTGGGTGATTGATACCTCCAAGTGTGAAGTTCAGAGGGATTACTAAAAAAGTAATTTATTCCCGTGACTTTTCAAGTAGCTTCTATTTTAAGTTGTACAGTAACTTCCTGTCCATGCCACACATAGCACTAAAAGCACAAAGGAAAATAGAAGGTTAGTCTGCATCATTTACAAGGCTGGATTGAAGTGATGGGGAGACAGGGCTCCTTTTGAAACTGAGGAATTCTTACTGCTTTCCTGTTGAGTTTTATTGCAGGGGACACGGCTGATCATCTTAGGCGACACACTTCCAGTAACCATGAGGTGACGTGATTGATTAGTCAAATAGCAGAAATAACTGGAAGATCTCTTAGGAGCCCTTTGTGATCCAGGAAACGCTATCCAATTGTTCACTGGCTTATGTGATGACAGAAAACAAGGTGGAGGGGACACAAGAATTGTCACCACCAGTAAGAAGCACCTAGTAGTGAGGAAAGGCAAGAGGACTGTATTTCAGGAAAAAAAAAAAAAAGGAATAAGGATCCTGCAGTGTCCCAATTCTGTCCTGTATTTTCATAGTCCCAGTGAGCCTGGTGGTAGGTGGGAGCTAAGTATATTTATCTTTTGTATGAGAATAGAGAGACCAAGGAAAAGAGATTCTTGCTCACCTACTCCCTCTGACTTTCTACCACTCTATCACATGTAGGTAAGATATCCCCAAGGAAAAGGATCAAAGATAGTTATGACATTTAGATGTCAAAATAATGAATCATGCCTTTTAACAATACCTGGATTGAGTTGCTGGTAAGAATTTTGATCAATGTGCATTTTTTAGTAGAAAATTCTTTTCTCTGGAGGGAGGTGCTCTCCCTTTTTAGACCTAGAGGTGATTAACTCTCTAGAAGATCCAAAGTGTCTAGATTATAACTTTCCAACATAGCCTATAATCATTTCGGTAATTTCCATTTCCTAAGATCAACTGCCCACTCTTCCATGACATTTTGCCCTAAATCAGTTTATTGTAGAGTTCCCTAGGCAGGCAAAGACTATTTCATATTAATAACATTCCTGGAATTTTCTCCTAATTTCTGGATTTTTTAAACTTAAGGTGTAATTAATGCGAATTATTTATGTTTCAGGTGTTCAGTCTAGTAACTGTGTGCACTCAGTTTTCAAAACAAGATACAGAACGTTTCCTGCAAGATCCAAATGGTGCCTTATGTCATTTCCATCCATTCCTCACCCTCTGTGAAAGCAAGCAGATTCCTCACCACAAATGAGTTTGACTTATTAAAGGAATACTACTGTTTTCCTGTTAGAAGCTTGTCTATTCATTTTGTAATGATGTCTGGTGTATTTAGTGAAGTTGAACTTGTATAAATAAATAAATAAATATATATATATATATATACATATAACATGTTTATGTATGGTCTAATAACTGTAATTAATTTCATGTATAAAATGGGGAATCCAAATGTTTTATGTAATTTATTGTTACTATTGACTTGGCATTGCGGCCAAATGTCAGTTGACTGAATAAGTGTAGGCCTATTTCTGGTCTTCCTAGTCTATCTGTTTACCTGTTTGGTTATTTTTATACAAATAAAAATCATCTTAATTGTTGAACCTTTATAGCAAACTTGAAATCCTGTATATAAATTCTTATTCTTTTTCAAGATTCTTCTGGCTTTTCTAGCTCCTTACATCTTCATATATATTAAAGGATCAGGCATTTTTATATGGTTTGTGTAGAATTAGTTACATTAGAAAAAATGGATGAACTAACCATATTGAAATTGGTATATCCATGAAGGTAAAGTCATTTTAGGGGGACTTCTTTGTCTCATTTACATTTATATATTTTTAATCTAGAACTCTTGGGCATAATAATTATATTTATTCCCAAGTCTTCATAGTTTCCGTGCTATTTGAAATATTATTTTAATTTGCTCTTTAGATTATTTGCTAAAAGTGTACAGAAATAATACTTGTTTTAAAATATTGATTGTGTATACTGTAACTCTGCCAAACCCACTTAATAGTGTTATAGAATTTCTATATGTATATTTATATTGTGTATAAATACATTTCTTTTCTGATTTAATGCATTTTATGTTTTATTTCTTAATTTATTACACTGACTAGGACTAGTAGAATGATTCTAAATGCAAATGGTGGAAGAAATACATTGACCCAGTTTCAAGATTGAAAATATATATTTTACTTAATTGTCATGTTTAATAGTATGAATTTTTCAGATGCCTTTTCTAATTGAGGAAAGTTCTCTTCTTTTCCTAGAAAGCTAACAGTTATTCCCCAAGCCCTGACAAGAAAGATATAAATTTTATTAAAAGCTTTTCAGTATCTATTGAGATGATCATAATCATAAGATTTTTCTCTATTATTCTGTTAATGTAATGTGTTATGTTGATTGATTTTCTAATGTTAAACCATTTTTAAAATAAATCTCACTTGGTCTCTTAAAATATACTTTTATAGGTATCCAGATTCATTTTTTTAATATTTTGTTAATGACTTGCCTGTATGTTCAACAGAAATATTGATTTTTAATTTTCTTTTCTTTTAATATCTTTGAAGTATGTAAGTATCACAGTATTAGTTAGCTCACAATAAATTGTGAAGTGTGTTCCTGTGTATTTTGAAATGTGGAAGAATTCTCACTGAATTATTGTTCGACTCTCAAATGTTAGAATTCACTGTTGTATCTATGTAGAAGTGAATACATGCACATGTGTGCGTGTATGTGTGTATTAAAGTTTTTGACAAAAAATTAAATTTCTATCATATATGAAACTTCATTTATTAATGTTCTCTCTTCTTTCTCTGAATTTTGTTTTTTAAAATTTTAACTTTTATTGGGGTTTATAAATTGATAGTTTTTATACTATAAATTTAAACACTTAAGACTTTTATGTTGTTATTTCTTTAAATTTATACAGTTATACAACCATAAAAAATCTAATTTTACAGTCCTTTGGTTACCTCTAAAGTATCTTATTCCAATTTGAAATCAAATCCAGCTTCCACCTTCAGGATACGGAGGCACTCAAAATACAGTTCTTTTATGTCTAGTTTTCATTTAATATAAACTATTTTACATTTATTCACATTTTGGATGAATTGATAGTTTGTTTCTATTTATTTTTAATTAGCATTCTAATGTATACACAACTTTTTTTTATCCATTACCAACATTGAAGGACATTTGAGATGTTTTAGTTTTGGGCTATGATAAAAAATTCTAAGAACATTTGTGCATGAATCTCCATTTGGACCAATGTTTTCATTTTTCTTGGCAAATACAAGTGAAATTATTTTATTTTAAGTAAGTATATGTCTAAGTGTTCAAATTGATGTTTATTATTTAAACTATGCTTTCACATTGCTGTACAATTATTGCTGTAATAATTTTTAGTGAAATATACATTCAAAATTTTACCTATTTTGCATTGTGTCATTTGTCTTACTTTTGAGTTTTAATAATTCTTCATATTTTTTAATGCACATTCTTTATTAGATACACAATTACATATATTTGTCTCTCAGTTATTTTTCTCTTTTTATTTTCTTAATGTTATCTTTTGAAGCTAAACTATTTCAATTTTGATGAAACTACGTGTTTATTTAATGTTTAGATATTTATTTAATATTTTCCTGTAGTTTTCTAGTTTTAGTTTGTCAATTTATGTATAGATTAAATTTGAGTTATGGTGTGGATTTTGTATGTCCTGAGGTAACAGTATAATTTTATTGTTTTTTAACAATTGTCCCCTAACCTTCTTTTGAAAAGATTATCCTTTCCCCCATTTGTAGTGCATTGCCATGTTTGTAAAGCATTAGCCAACCATAATTATATGTGGTGCAATTATTTTTCTGAACTGTTTATTATGTTGCTTGTCTTTGTGTTGTATCTCACTATTTTGATTTCTGTAGCATATTATGAATTGGAAAATCAGGTAGTGTCAAACTCTAACATTTTTTCTCTTTTTTAAAGTTGTTACAGCTGTTCAACTTTTAATGAATTTCCACACAAATATTAGAAGCAGCTTGTAAATTTCTACCCCAAATGAGAGAAGATAATGAAGTTGCTGGTAAACAATTCCTATCAAACCTCTACATGCTCTTTGCAATTGCATTTATTTACAATTAGAAATCTTCAGTCATCTTTATTCCTCTTTTAGAAGTGAGTCCATTGTTCTTCTGGCTGCATTTAATCTTTTAAAATTTATTTATCATGGTTTTGAGCAATTTGGGCATAAAAATCTACTGTAGTTTTATTTCATATTTCTTGTGCTTGGTATTTGTTAAGCTTCTCGCACCCATGAATTTAACGTTTTTGCCAAATTTGGAAGTGTTTCAGCCATCAGCTGTCTTTTCTGTTTTGTAACTATCATTTATCACTCTCTCTACTGATTGGATACTTTCTAAGGAAGGAATGATGTCCCTTAGATTAATTTAGGGCAGAGTACAGATTAGTTGTGAACCAATATCAAATGAACTAATGCACCAACTTTTAAGAAACAAAAGCAGCATTTGTTGTACTCACTTAGTTTGCTTAGACAGTATTTCTCTGAATAACACTACATTTAATTAGAAATAATGAAGTGATCATAACCACCACTTTGGATTAATTACACAGTAATTCTCAGTCTGGTCAAGTCCCGCCATCTCTGGCCATGACATTCCAATGCGCTTTCTCTATTTTCTCTTATATTTCTTTTCTATTACAGTCATTCTTAAGTAATAGGGGCAAGGAATAGACAAGGAAAATGTTTCACTTGTTACTTGGGAGCATTATGAGTTATAAGCAATGAAGAATTGAGGCTTCGGGTAAATTAAGTAAATTACAAAACATCATACAACTCGCAAATGACAAAGTTGAGATGAAGTTTTGGGGAAATTTAAGTCAAAGTTTCTTACTTTCACCTACTCAAAAAAGCTGCACCTTGCTACACAGTATATGATTTTTCTTCTGCAGTTTTTCTCATTTCTGTTACACAATGAAAATAAGGCTGCATAATTTGTAATATATAATATTACAAATATATGTGAACTTTTCCTTTTCTTCCTTTCCATACTGACCTGTCTGGAGGGAAGTCATTGTGTATAACACATAAGAAAGAGCAGAGTATTTACATAAACTGTTTGTTTCCCTCTGCATGAGAAATTTGTTTATTCTTCTCATTTATTGATTCAATCCTTGTTAGTGTCACTATGGAATCACAAATATTTATAATATAGAGTTGTAAATCGATATAACTTTATTTATTTTGAAACTCAAGATTGTTCCAGTTTGGAGAGTTCTTTTATATGACTGTCATAGCCTTTTGACATATCACTATTATTGTATTTTCTTTTTATTGTTGAGCATTTTCTTACTTTCTGTTAGTGCAGGATGCTCCAGACTTATTCTGTGTATCTCTTACCCCAGTCCTAAAGTTAGCATTCTGAAAGGAATCCTGGCTCTTTAATTGGATAAAGATATTAGAAATGAAGATCTGAGACCCTCTCAACAGGCAAAGCAAGGAAATGTGTATTTGGATATTAACTGATATTCATGTACTAGTGGCTGTACATGTTTGTATCTATATTAAGCAAAACATGCATTCTTACTGATGTCTCCAATTCTAATTCGTTATCCAAAGGGTCATTATAGTCTCTGCATCTTGCTCACTTGTCAGTTCCAGTTACAACAATCAAAAACCTGGTTCCTGCCATGTTCCACCTATTTAAATAACTGTTCAGTTTCAGCATTCAGCCACAGTTATGTCAAAATTGTTAAAGAGTAACCCCAAATGGGAAAAAACTTGAGCAAGTTTACAGTCCTTATATATAGATCTTTTATTTGCCTTTAGTCTTACAGAGTACATTCATCTCCAAAGTTAGTTATGTCCGAAATGTTTCCCTCTGTCCTCTTCAGTGATGTGGTTTCCTACATTTCTAGTGAAGTTAGATATCTTTGCATCCCACTTTGCTATTCTATAATGTTATACATCCACCTGTTGTGTTAGTTAGCTTTCAGTATTTGTGACAAAGTACCCAAGAAAACCACCTTTAAGGAGAAAGGATTTATCTTGGCTGATCGTTTCACAGGTTTAAGTCCTTGATGGCTCTATTACTTTGAGCCTGAGTCAAGACAGGACATCATGACAGTGAGAGAGAGTGGCAGAGGAGGCTGTTGCCAGGGACCAAAAAGAGAGAGAACCTATGCTCCCAGGCCTTCTTCTTCCACTCTTGTTCCATATGGGCCCTCACCCTACTGGACAGTACAGTCCACATCAGGGGTGGGTAACCCCCATCCATCTGCTATCCCACTCACCAATCCTCTCCAGAAACACTCTCACAAACATACCAGAAATGTGCTCCACAATTTCCTAGGTGTGTTCCAATCCAATCAACCTGACAGTCCAGAGAAACCGTTATACCAGTAGGGTAGTTTGAATAGATTTGCTGCCTTAAAAATGCATTATGCCTCATATATTCACACCATCCCCTCCCCCCAAATCTCTGTCAACTACTTATTCACTTACTGTCTTACAGTTCTGCCTTTTCCAAAGTTGTATAATTCTAATCATATGGTATTTAATTTCTTCAGACTTAGCAATATGCATTTACATTTCACGCACATCTTCTTTCAGCATGGTAACTCCTTTTCATTGTTAAATAACATTCTATTGTAAGAATATAACACAGCTTATTGATTCAGCTATTAAAAGGCATCTTGACAGTTTTATTTTTAGCAATTATGAATACACAACATTGCTATAACCACTTAATTTTGTCGTAATGTAAACTTTCAACTCATTTGGGTGAATGCAGTACTTAGGAATGCAGTTGCTGGGTTATACAGTAAAACTGTAGTTTTTTTCCTTTGGTAAAAAACTGCCAAGCTGTCTTCCAAAGAAGCTGCATAATTTTACATGCCCTATAGCCATGAATGAAAATGCTTGTATGTCCTGCATCTTTGCAGCAATTGGTATTCTCAGTTTTTCTGCATTGTAGACATTCTAACAAATGTGTAGTTCCATTTTGTTGTAGTTTAAATTTGTATGGCATTAATGGCAAGTGGTGCTAGCATTTTTATGTTCTAATTTGACATCTATATGTCTTCTTTAGTGAACTGTTGAATTAAATTTTTGCCCAACTGTTTTTAATCTGGGGATTTTAAAAGTTCTTTACATATTTTGGATATAAATCCTTAATCACATGCGTGTCTTACAAATATTATTTTTTACTCTATGGCTTGTCTTCTTTGTTTTCTTACTAGAATATTTCTCAGAGCAAAAGTTTCTACACTTTAATTAACACCAACTTGACAGTTTTCTCTTTCATGAATTCCTTTTTTGTGTTGTAGCTAAACTTCATCATCAAGTTTAAAGTTCCTAGTTTCCCCTCATATTTTCTTCCTGTTTTGTAGTTTTGTGTTTTGCATTTTGATCTATTACCCATATGGAATTAATTTTTAGAAAAGTGTAAGGTTCGTATTGTGGTCCCCCCTTTCCCCTCTCTTCCTTCTCCTCCTCCTCCTCCTCTTTCTCCTTGTCTTCTTCCTCCTCCTTCTTCTTCAGAGATGACTGTGCAATTTTTCTAGCACTATCTGTTTATAATACTATTACTTCTCCATTGAAATGGCCTCAAAACTGTAAAGGATTATTTAAGACATGATTTCATTATGTGATATGTGTATAGTTAAGTCAGTTGCTTAAAATATGGTGCTAATAAGTTTAATATTGAAGTTAAATCTCAGACAATCAAGTTGCATTCATGCAAATATAATGTTTTGAAAACACATACTTCTGTGTAATGATAGTTTTCCAGGCTTATACTTCTGCCTGTTGATTTTCAGATGTAATGTTCATAAAGAGAAAATACACCAAATATTCACAAATAATTTATGGGTCCTTATTGTTCATATAAAAAAAGCAATCAGCAGACTGGTAAATCTGGGCTGAATTAGTATCCAGATTAATATTAACTACATTGGTGATAAGTTACTTTTCCCTGGTAGTCAGTGAATTGTAGACTATTTTTGATCATGCAGCTCATCATTCTAGCTCTGGGAGTTATAAGGCAGGGTGCCATAATGAACTAGAGATAAAAAGGAGGAGGATGAATGTGTGCAGGAGTTGTTCTAGTAGTAGTGAAAGAAGGCAGTGCTCTCCTGCTCAATGTAGCAATACTTCCTCCAACAATTTGTTGCTACCGACACTTAGGATTTGGCTTTTTGCCATAAATTCTGTGCCTATAGCAATTTATGCTACTGCACTCTTGGGTAGATGAAAATGTTTCTGATCGTCACCAGGTATTTTTATCTCTCTCTTCCTGTGTAAAGAAAATTCATGCTCTGGCCATGCATAGTGGCATGTGCCACCAGGAAGCTAGGGCTACAGGGTCAAAATTCCAGGGCCAGCCTATGGAATTCAGTTTTAATTTTTTTTTTAAAGGGGAAGAGCTCTAGTAGGTCACTGTTGGAGCATTTGGCTAGTATGTGCAAGGTCCTGGGCTCCTCAGTATTGCAAAAGAACTTTAAAAGTAAAAAAATAAAAAAACAAAAAAATAAAATAGAAATAACCTGACCTGAATTTCCTGCAGCAAAACACTAAAACCTCTCCACATATGTTTTGCAAAATAAGTTCTTTCTATATTAAATAAAAGTAAAGAGCAGCACCAAGTCAAACTCTTGTCTGCATCATAACATTGAATGTCACCAAAGAATGAGAACTGTTACAATGATGTCTATCTCTGAAAGCATTGCATTTCCTCACTAGACATGCCGCTAACATAACTGTGATAGTAGGAATATCTACAACTGAGTTTATAAAACCCATTCTGCAGTCCAAATCAGTAGTACCTAATTTCTGTCCTATGAGATGGGCTCACTTAACAATTTTGTTAGCCTGTCAGCTGTTTCATTAATATTTTATAACAGAAAGTAAATGTCTTGAGATTCCAAAATCATCAAAAACTGCCCCAGCCCCACTTTATTGATTACTATGTCATCAGAATTCCTTGATATATGTACCGAAGCCTCCTTACAGGAATGGCTTCTATTCTCAGGTTATACATATGCAATAGGAGAACCTATAAAATTCAAGTTTAATGGCATTGAGATTTGAAAAGGTGTTTTGAAAATCTGTGTACATTTTGTATTATGGATGGTTCCCATGGTGAACAGTATTCAGAATCTTTTTTTTTTCAGCAACATCAACTTCTTCGAGGTTTTCATCACTTTTTTTTAAAAAATCTGGACTCCTGTTTACAAATTGATAAAAAATATTAAAATAGAATGAATATGAATAGCAGCTGCAGAACTCATTCTGCCAAGAAAAAATCATGTGTTCGAATAGCTCATGTATTAAAACTGTTTTATAGTAAAAACAAAACTAAACAGTCATTTTTTACGTTTTATATATGCACTATATGTGTGTGAGCAAATTGAAATTGAAAACTGAGGTAAACATCATAAAAATTCCTTCAATTTTGAACTCTTCACATTACAAGAATTCAAAATTACTTGTTGAATAGACATGGTATTTAGGAAATACATTAAATTTACAATTTTAGTTTTTCGTCTTAGATGCACAAAGAAATTTATTCATCAAATATTTTACCTGAAATGTGTTTTTAAAAAAGAGCTTACAGCTGAATAAAATGAATTTGTCTCTTCTCCGCCAAGATTCAATATTTTTGTCAATACAGGTCAATCTTGCTCTTGTCCTATGTATGTATATGTTCATTTACGGGTAAATAGCCTGGCTAAATGTTTGTGAGTGTGTGGTGAGGGGTCCTTTTTTGTCTCCTGTTAACCCTGCTGTGAAGTAGTAGGGTACAATTAGTCTCGAAGAGAACCTAGCAGGTAGCTGCAGGCTCAAAGACAGTGGTTTGGTGGTATAGGATTCAAAACATGAACCCCAAAGGCTTAAATGCTACGTCAAAAGCCTCTGTGTGTTGCCGTGCTACTGTATACTATATTATACTGCACCGAATTTATCTATTATTAAAATGAAAAACCACAAATTATAAAGGAAATTCTAATTGTTAAATGAATTATTTATTTTTCATTTCACTTACTTTATTAGTAATACCAATTTTTTTGTTCATTCAAATAACAACTAATCCATTAGTTTATAGTGAGAGCACTAAAGTTAAAAATATTTTATTTTCAAAAAAGCCTGTGTAATTTTAAATTAACTAATATGCTAATTAACTAAATTAAAACAAACCTACTTTTGTTTTAAATTAGATTTGCTTGAAGTTCTGTTTCTAATGTATAAGAAAAGGGTATTTCACAAAGATATAAAAACTAATGGCAGAAAGGTTTCATTAGATACACTTATTAAATCATGGAACACATTTTTCAACTAAATTCACCAATCATGCAACAGTCATTGCTGAAGTTCAGATAATTTATTTCCATCTCCTCAATGCCAAACAGTTACTTTAGCAAATAACTGGAAGATGTTGGATTTTAGTAGTTTTAGTAAATTGGATAAAAATTAATTCCTGAAATTATTCATTTCCAAGATAATACGTTGCAAAATAGTTTTTCAAGTATTTTAATTTGTTCAAATGTTAAAACCTTTTCTTTAGAACTGCAATACTTATCATTTTGGCAATAAAAATTACACGCCAATAGTAACATTTTTCAAACATACATTTTTAATGTTTCCTTTTACTCCAGGAGATTCTTTTGAAAAAGCAGTTATTTTCTCAATTTTTTGAAAATAAAAATGATACTCTCTATAAAGAATATATATTATATATATATATATATATATATATATATATAACTATCTGTAGACAGCTTACACCTGACAGACATGTATTATTACAGAATAGATCTGAAAATTGGTACAAATATCCTTCTGTTAGAAACATATATAATTCACTTTAAACTGAATGACTTTTAAAGTACTTTTATATTGAGGAATCCTCAGATTACTGTAGTTTCTCAAAGGTTTTCCTTATTACTTCCAATGTCTTCAAACAGGATTAACAAGATGCCACCATTTTAAAATCGCATATTTCACCAATCTATTACTTTACAGTATGCCAAAAGACTTGAAAATGACTCAGTGAGTTAGAAAGCCTCTGTCTGGCCCTTTATGTGATATACTTTGTTCCTTTCCTTTGAGATACTTCATATTGTCTTCATGCCCTATGTAATGGCATCATTCTATGCCTTAAATGATAATATACATTTTCATATTCTTCTTCTTTCAAGAAAATATATAAATATAGGCAATTTAATATTTATTTCAACCTTTTCATTACACTGTCTTACATGTAACTAGTATAGTTTCATCTTGTGTTTGGAAAGCCTGGATATGATTCAGACCGGTATGATTATCTATACCTGATAAGCCTTTACCTCACAATGGATAAATCTAATGGGAGAAGAGTGGAAAAGCAATGAAAGAGCACAGTATCTGTGATCAGCTATTGGATCTCAAGCATAAGCTGAACTATTCCAAGACCCACTGGATGTTGTAACAGAATCTGTGCTATAGTCTCCTTTCTGCAATCAAAATTGGCTGTGAATTTGATTATGCCTGCAATATGTGAGAAAAAGAGCCAAGAGAGAGATTAACTACAATATGGAAGATAATTACACTAACACTTTGTAAGATATTATTTTAAAATGTTTGTGAGCCATTATAAAGTATTACGCTGAAAGCTTCTAACTCAATCTTCATATTTCAGTGTAACTGTCAAGTTAGTTTATGTACTTATCTTTTTTCATTTGATTATGGCTTCCTAAAGGCAATCACATGGTACTGAATAAAAAGAACTTCAGATCTTGGCCTGGATTTGAAGCCAAATTCCACCAGTAATATATTTCCTGGTTTTTTTTTTCCCCCTATCTGTATGGGCTGAAGTGGAATAGTTAGTGTGAGCCTCAGTTTCCATAAATGTAAAATGAGAATAATAACTCCCTGCTTTACAAGTTTCCTTTCCATATTAAATAGTTCATAACATAGTGTTTAATGTGTACAAAGTACTTAATCACTTGTCACTGTTATTATTATTTTCAGTGTCACAGTATCTGGTGAATGAAAGAGCAAGTATAAATAATTTCAAACACATATTTTTAAAGCAACCTAAGTTTACACTGAACCTATTTATGTAATAAAATAAGTAATTCTAGAGACTGAATATTTAGGGAAGATTACATAGACTAGATGTATTTGACTCTCTTCTTCTTGATAAGTAGAACTAACCATCTTGGTAATTATATATAAACAAACTTAAAACAATTCTGAAAGGTAAAGAAAGGGAAGATGATTAACTAAGACCTTTGGAATGTAAGGAATAACGTAGTGATTCATTGCTTGCATTTCGTTTTGTTTGTATCTCAAGGTATTGGAGAAGCAGACTACCAAGAAATGCCAAAGGGTACAGGAAAAATAAAAGAGCCCCATGAAAGGCCTGCTCTCTCTAGGCAAAGGACCAGGAAAGGAGCAGCCTAGCAAAACACAGCATATTTAGATGATGATAACTCTGAGGCATTAGCTTAATCCTCTGAGGAAAAAAAAAGCTGGGATACTGCTCCTACTTAGGTAGAAAGTCCAAGTGAAGAGCCTAAATGTTCATCCTTACCTGACTGTAATGAGGAACCCTGAGCCCTATTACCCAATATGCTCACTATCAAGTCATGGTTATATCAGGAAAGACCGAGTGGGTGTCTGGGACCTTCCTCCACGCCGGGTGTAAATGAAGTTCCCTACCTCTGCAGCGTCAGGGGAGCCCAGTGGGCACCTGAATCTTCACCTCCATTTGCAGCGTACAGCCTTGATGGGGTGGTGTCAAAGGAGAAGTCAGGTCAAAAAGTACTAAACCATGGGAGGCAAAGAAGTGAAGAGAAGAGAAGAGAAGAGAAGAGAAGAGAAGAGAAGAGAAGAGAAGAGAGAGATAAAACCTTGACAAAGGAGAATGTGTTTTATTATTAAAAGCTCTGTTTTACAATATAAATGTAACTGTTAAGAATATTTTTCCTTCAAATACAACAGCATCCACCTTTAAAAAGAAGAAAATGGAAACATAAATAAATACAAATAATACAAGGAGATTTGAAACACTCTTAATGCAAGAACATAGTATGTCAGGATATAGAAGACCTATACAATGTAAATACTTAGTGTATCTTATGTCTATTTCACATTATCTTATGTTAAATTTCACAATATGATATACAATAAAATTTCTCAAAGTAACAAAAATTTTTCAAAAAGTAATTATATGCTAAGTCAACAAAGATGTACTGTTTTCATTAACAAGTTTGTATTATGAATATTACTCTCAGATCAGCATGCAATAAAACTACACATTAGCAATGAAATTGAAAAAAGATAAATCAAGAACTTTTATTCTTAGATACGTAAAAAATTTTATTAAGCAATGATGGGCAAAAGCAGAAATAAAAACAAATATAGAATTATTATTTAAATAATAAGGATGGAAATGCTAACAAGACTCTTGAAAACATTGAAAACAGCCTTCATATCATATCAAGAAAAATGAAAGATTAATAAGTACATAAAAATTTCACTCAAAAAAGAACTAGAAATCAATACTCAAGTTAATTGAAGTGGGGCACAATGAAGAAAATAATAAAAGTAAAGGTAGTAGTTAATTAGGTTAAGTCCAGAAAATTCATAGTTCTAACTAATAAAAAAACCTGCTTTTTTGAAAAATAACAAAATATTCAAATTCTAGCTAATTTAGCAAAGACAATGGAGAAAATGGTCACATAGACTGAGAGAAGAAATGAGGGCAGCAACATTAAATCAGAATAAAATTTTTTGTATTTTTTAGAAAGGGCAAATTTGAAAATCTCTATGCAAATAGACCTAAAAGTCTACTTGAAATTACTAAATTCATAAGAAAATGACTTTTTATAGAAGTTGGTTCAATGAGAGATAAAAGGCTTAAAAACACTAATTTTTATAGAAAGAAAATTAAAAGTTATTAAGGAAATTCTGTACAATTAAGAACCAGGCCCAGTTAGTTTCCCAGAGGAGATCTAGCAAATTTCTAAAGAACAGATAACCGCAATACTACATAATGTGTTCTGAAAGAAGGAAATGAAGAAAAATGCTGCATTTTTCAAGCAAATCTAAAAATGATAATTAAAATATATGAATACAGCACATGGAGAGTTGAAACAGAATATTAGTGAAGACATAGGCAACCACAATCCAGTGGAATTCATTTTAGAAGTGCAAAATTTAAGCTCTCTCACATGTATTTCACTACATATAAATTTCATTTTTATATCAATCCACACGTGTGTGTGTTTATGTGTGTGTGTGGGGGAATAAGGCAAGTATTTCCACTCCCCCATCTAACTTATATGAGTATACTGAATGTATTGTTCTAGTAAGATAAAAGAAATCAATT
>RJWM01000386.1:0-226722 GCA_004363535.1 Dasyprocta punctata | reverse complement strand
TATGTCCTGAGATCTCCCAGATAAAGCATCTGACAAAAGCGCACCTCCATGCCCCAGGTGGATGGTGCAACACTCTTGTCACAGCACAAGCCTCCAGTATCAGATGGCATCACCATTCCCAGAGAAGGCCGTGTCGCCGGGGCCAGTACCCACGTTGCCCCCTCTTCCGCTGTGCCACTGGACTCTCTAGGATCTTGGCCCAGAGTCAGAGTTGACAGCAAAGTCATGCTCACAGGCTCCGGTGCAGTCCCGGCATGTTGGAACGCAAGCCCATTTGGCAGGAAATATGGTCCTGTGGGTGCCAAGCATGGCAGTGTGCCCGCGGCCCCACTGTGCGCTGGGATGGGCCTGCAGGTTGGGGCTCGCTTCCCTCCCATCCAAGGTTCAAGTCAGGCCAGGCAAGGACCCCGGGCCTCCTGGCTTCTCAGTGGCCTGGGAGAGCATCTGGCAAGCCCTCTCCAGCACCTCCACAATGTCCTTCTCATGCCCGAGTAGTAAGGGGGCCCTGGTGACCAGCGGTTCCTTGTCACTGCCAGGAAGCCCCTTAACACCCAAAGGGTGAATCTCTTGGGTTTTCACAGACTGGAAAAACACCCCTTGAAACATCATCTCAGGCAAAGCTAAACAAACTCTGAAGGAAAATGATGGAGGAAATCTATATCCACAGGAAAGTGGGGGGATCCTTATTCAGGCTTTAGGGTCAGGCAGTTAAACCTCATCCAAATGTTTAGGACAAATTTCCTAACCTGTCCTGAAAGAAAAGGTTAGGAAACCTCCCTTAAAGTCTAGTGTGGTATCTGGTATACAGGGGGCACTTAATATAATAGTTGAGAGTATTCCTCTTCCCTGAGCCTACCCCTTTGTAAATGCCCTAATTTACAGATACACACACACACACACACACACACACGCACACACACATGCACACACACACACCTCTTTTCCATCAATGACCCTGGACACCTAGACAAAAGAGGAATTAGAAAGCAAATTAAATAATAATCCATTCCCCCAAATATGACTCTTCCCCACTCCCCACTACCTGCCAGAAAAGACACAGAAACTTTCACCCCACCCGCCCAGATAATAGCAGTTATTTCAAACAGTGAGCACTTCCTCTGTGCCATGTGCTACGCTAAACACCTGTCATTCGTTATATTTCCTGACCCAAGGGCCAAGTTGGCCATGCTCAGGTCTGTTGGCCAGGCCTGAGCCATAAAAATGAAGCTTTCTGGCTGAACCCAGACCCAGCATCTTGAGCAACACCAGCCCCAGAGATCCCCAAGACTCCTTTCCCAAAGCTGGACATCACTGAGAGCCACCTTTATACTTAGGGCTCTGCCACATGGCTCCTTTGCATCTGCAGATTATTTTGAATTTTTTTCTCCTAAATGGATACAGCAATGTTCTTTAAAGGAGAAAAAATATTAAATGATATTTACTAGAGTCAATCTTTTATTGCCTTTTTTCTGGTTTATCAACTTTCTGGTTAGGTTTTACTGACTTGGACCAATTGAAGCCACAATAATAGCTTTCTAGTTTTTCTGTAAATAAATAGAACTGCAAATCTGAAACTTGAGAGGAAAGGAAATTATCTACTTCAATAGATTTCAGTTGTTGTGCCCCATCAGCATATTCCCCCCATCAAATATTAACATAATTTCCTTTTTTTTTTTCTTTTTTGGTAAAGGGACTCAAACTCAGAACCTTGTGCTTGCCAGGTAGGCTCTTATGCCACTGAGCCATAATCCCAGCAGCGTTTCCACTGTAATTGTGTTTCACTCAGAGTGACATATTGAAGATGTGAACCAGCACAAAGAAAAGATTCATTTAAGAAACTGAGAACTATGTTGACTTTGCTGATGATTGCTGGGGAAAATGAGTAGATCCTCTTCAGGAAAAAAGAAGAAAAAGGAGAAGGAGAAAAGGAAGAGGAAGAGGAGGAGGGAGGACTCAATGATAAAAGAATTTTGCCTCACTTAGAGAAAAAAGACTACAAGAAACAGACCAAATGTTACTAGTGGTTGCCATCAGGTGATGGCACAACGAATAAATATTTCCTTGCTTCTAATGTGTTTCTGAACTCTCTATTTTTAACAATGTAAGTATGAGTTATTTTTATAATGAGAAGAAAAATAAATGTACACAGCATGATGGCTGCTGAGCTTAAGACCCATTTTTAACAAGCTATCAGCCATCTCTCACCTCCCATCTGGGCCTGGCAGGAACATCAGAGCGGATGAGGGAGGAGGCTGTGTCATCAAAGCTTTGTCCCAGTGAGTAGATGGGAACTCGGAAGTTGCACAACCTGCCCACAGTCACAAAGTCATTGGCAAAATTATGATTGCTCTCCATTGCTTTAGGGTATCAGGTTATCTACTCACAGAATGAAGTCTCTACTTTCCCATTGCTCAATTCTAATAAATAATGAGGAATTGCTTTAAGCCATTCCAGAAACACAGCCTCCTAATAGCACATCCAATTAGAATGATGACTACTGAACATACAGAGAGAAAGAGAGAGACAGAGAGAGACAGAGAGAGAGAGGGAGAATAGCAAGCATTGGTGAGGATGTGGAGAAATTCGAATCCCTGTGCTCCATTGGAGAGAATGTAAAGTGGGAAAGCCACTGTGGAAAACAGTATGATGATTCCTCAAAAAATCAAATATAGAACTAGCATATGATCCAACAATACTGTAGCAGAGGGCTGGGGATATAGCTCAGTGGTAGAGTGTTTGCCTAACATGCACAAGGCCCTAAATTCAATTGCCGATAGCACAAAAAAAAAAAAAATTGTAGCAGAAAATGTCCCTCCATCCAACTCACCCCTACAGCAACCAGTACATTTCAGTTGGTTAGTTGCCCAGGTAATAGTTCCTGTTCCAGTTCCAGTTGCTCCTATCTCTTAGAAATGGCTATTCACTGTGATGCGTAACTGGTCACTATGATGCACATTATATAAACCAATCTCCAACTAACAAGCCAAACTGCCTGTGTACTCCTGCTTGCTTATCTCATATAAGCACTAGATCCTCAGAGATCATGGCCTGATATTTTGGAAATGATCCCAATCAGTGCCCGTCAATGCAAATAAATCTGCATCCAAATCCTGGGTACCATTTCAATGTTTCTGCTTGACATTGCAATATCTCTTCTGGCTATATTTCCAAAAGAATTGAAAGCAGGGTCCCAAGAGATGCCTGCATACCCATGATCACAGCAGCATTATTTACAATAGCCTTGAGATAGGAACAACCCAAATGTCCATCCACAGACAAATAAACACAGCAGGAGGTATATACACAATGGAATATTACTCAGCCTTAAGAAGGAATGAAATTCTGTTACATACTACATGGATGAACCTTGAGGACATTATGCTAAAAGAAATAGGCCAATCACAAAAAGACAATTCCTGCATGATTTCAGTTAATATGAGATATCTAAAGTAGTCAGATTCACAGAAACAGAAAGTAGAACACTGGTTATCAGAGGCTGAGGAGAAGAGGAAATGGAGAATTAGGGTTTCAGTTCAGCAGGTTGAAATACTTCTGGAGGTCTATATTTAATAGCAACAACGTGAATATATTTAACACTGCTGAACTGCGTACTTGGGAATGATCAAAATGGTCTGTTTGTGTTACACAATTTTTGCCACAATTTTTAAAGGGACGATGGTGTAGAGCGCTTGCCTAGCATTCATAAGGACCCAAATTAAACAGGTTGAAGGCATGGGCAGTCAGCACTTACTTTTCCATAGACTTGAAGAGTAAGGGGTTCTCACAGTTCTATAATGACCTTCCTAGTGCTCTGATTGGCAGACTGTTCACAGTCACCTTGCATATGTCCCACCAGTTCCTTCACATCACACTCATGGCAAAAGCAGGTGTTGGCCCTCCAGATGTGAAAGGACAAGACCCCAAGAACAGAGAAGCCCTGGAGGCAAGCTGGCTTCCTACGGTGGCCCTCTGACCCATAGCTGAGAGAACAGGTTAGACTTGCAGCTTGGCAATCAGAGCCTCTTGAAAAGGAAGGCAGGGCTCCACTCTGGGAAGAGGAGTACTATGGAACAGGAGGTGTGTCCCTCAGGTCCCTGCAGATATGTAGCCAGGTGGAACCAAGGATTGATTTCCAAAGCAGAAACAAGAAGAGATCAGCCCTTTCATGCTGCTGAGCTGACCTTTCACAGGTCCACCCTTAGTTCGTCTTCCTGGTATCTCCTTGACTCCTTCAGTTAAACTTGGCTCCATCTCCTCTTTCTTATTTCAACATCCATAGCTGCCTCTGCTTATGCATTTCTTCATTTATTCTCCCTCTCAATTTTCTGCTCATTCATTCATATAATATATCGCAGGGGATAAAAGTAGACACTGGAACCACATTGCCTGGGTTTAAACCCCAGATTTGTCCTCAACCTTGGGCAAGTTACTTAGCTTCTTCCAGGCTCCATCTCTTCAATGGAAAGTAAAAGGGGTGCTTACCTCAGAGAGTTACTAGAACATTGAAGGATATAAATCCATATAAAACCCTTACAAGTATGCCCAGCACATAACCCTCAAAATATGAGAGTACTGATCATTCATTCATTTATTCATTCAGTAAACATTTACTAAATACCTATATACCTCTCAGAAGTAGTTTTCTAGGGCAACAGAGAAAAAGAACTTAGATACAGTCCTTGGCCATATTAGTCTCAGTCTAATGGGGGAAATACACTTATAAGTAACCAAACATAAACTAAAACAGGAAAATGACCAAAACACTCTAGAGGGCACAGGGGAAGTAGGAAGTGATCCATGAGGGGATCAGCATCACAAAAACATGGCCTTTAAATGAGACAGTGAAAGACCCAAGAAGGGACAGGGAGCCTCCTCCTCCAGCTGGAGCTACAGAGACACCTGGGAAAAGAGAGAAGCGCTTTGCCCCTGGGTTAGGGCTGCAGGGAAAACACAGAGCCACCCACTTAAATTTGAATTTCAAATAAACACCAAATGAGACTGATGTGTCTCAAATATACTTAAAAATTATTCATTGCTCACCCGAAATTCAAATATAAATTGGCAACTCATATTTTTATTTGCTATGTCTGGTATTCTACCACAAGGTGAGAATAAGCCTGTGACCTGGATCTGAGTTCTCACCCAGTTTCTGGTTTGCCACCCCCATGAGTTACTTGGCATTCTCAACTCTGAGCCTTACAGGGGCCCTGATGAACTAACTTGTCCTGTGTCACTGTGCTATTAACAAGAGGGTTGGAAAAATCCCACATCTGTTCACATTGCTAAAGGACACAGCGTTTTCCATTTTTATATTGGCTTTTTATTTTTTTGAGAGCACATCTTGTTTTTTGCACCGTGATTCATTAACGCCATGATAGGAAGGAATTTATTCCCTTCGTCCCTGTAATAAAGGGTCAGGCGGGAAAATCAAGCAAAATGAAGTATCTGGAGACTGGAGGGCTCCCTGACATGTATTGAGAAGATCTGGGTCTTCAGGGTAGAACCTGAACTGTTTCAGGCTGGAGATGTTTAGTATCTTGTTTTTTTGTTTGTTTTGTTTTGTTTTCTCTTTTCTGGGGAGAGGGGAGTGCTGGAGATGGAATCCAGGCAAGTTCTCTGCCACTGAGCCACATCCTCAGTCTCTGCACCAACTGCTCAGGTATCTCTAGCTCCCACCCAGGCTGGTCCATCAAAATCTCAGGGCAGCCACAGTGAACAAAGCAGCTGCCAAAGTCTTCACCCACAGCAGAGGAACCGGGGTGATCTGCAACCCAGTCAGAAGCTGAGGAAATAGAAGGCGGTCCACAAGACCCTCCCCTCATCCATAAAACATGCCACACAGAGTCATTTCACGCACCAGTGTCTGCCTGCCGTTCCAGGAAGGTACACCTATTCATCTCTCAAAAATGTTTATGGAGGGGAATTACCAGCAAGAGAAAACAAACTCTCAGGTGAGATACTGTCTTTTATGGGACAACTATTTCTGTGAAAACCTTGACGATGGGGCTGGTGGCTGGCTTGAATATGGCCACCACATTCAAAAGAGGGGGAGATTTTGCCTCCCCAGTGCCTACCTGTGTGATGGGAGAGCTGAAAGACAAGTGTGAAAATGAAGTTTTCAAGATTAAAGGAAAGAAGCCGGGCGTGGTGGCACACGCCTTTAGTCCCAGCACTCGGGAGGCTGAGGTAGGAGGAGCATTGTGAGTTCGAGGCCAGCTTGGGCTACAACGTGAGCACAAGGCCGGCCTGAGCTACACAGTGCGACCCTGCCTCAAAAAACCAGGGCTGGGAGTTTGGCTCAGTGACTTAAGTGCCTGTCTGACAGGCGCGAGGTTGTGAGTTCAATCCCCGGTGCCGGAAAAAAAAAAAAAAAAGATGAAAGGGAGGGGGGTCCTTTTTCTTGTTATGTACTCAAAGTTTGCTCAGGCTCCCCAGCCAGAAAACACAAGAATAACTGAAAGAAATGACCACACACACACACACGCGCACATCTGTTGTCTCCAGCAGGGGAATCTTATTTATTGGATGCCACAGACACAGGGTCTGCTCGGGCTTCGACAAGCACCAAGACCATTCTTGTTGACACCACGATACAAAATGAAAATTTCAAAACCAAATATCAGCAAATATCCATGAAACCTAGCTCCATACACTGTTAAAATTAGTAACAAAGCTGTATGTCTTGGCACACATCTCTAATTCCAGCTACTCAGGAGGCTGAGGCAGGAGGATCACAAGTTCAAGGCAACTCTGGGCAACTTAGTGAGACCCTGACTCAAAATAAAAAATAAGGGCTAGGGATGCAACTCAGGGGTAGAGCATCCCAGATTTCAATCCCCAGTATCCCCCCCAATTAATAATCATAGTATGTTTGTTATATTTGAAAACAATTAGTGGATTCTATTTTAAGGAATTCCTAATAATGCACAATGATTTCTAAGAAGTTACAGTCACTGGAAATCAAATCAGCAAAAATAATCTTGAAAGTAAAATTATAAAAATGGCCTCATAGCTATGTCAGAGCAAAATTAATTGCATTTGCACTGAGATGTGGGGCACTTTGCTGTATCTAAAAGTTAGACTGTTTAGCTTCTATAAAGATCTTTGAACAATCCTGGTCCCACAGGTCAGGACCCATGAAAAGTTTTAAAGAGAGCAGGTGTGCAAGACAGGAGTAATGAAGAAATATCTTTGATGGCAACTGAGCTGATTTATTTAGGTCATATCAGGAATTGTTAAAGCTGGAAGGAACCCTGATTGTCATGGAGCCCCATGCAAAGGTCCTCTCTGAATAGGGTGAAACGCCTAAGCCTTGGAGTGGAGCAGGTCATTGCCTAGGTCACACAGCGGAAGTATTTATCAAGGATCACAGACACAGAGTGGAGAATCTATAGCTTAGAGATAGGACTCCAAGACTCTTGCTTCCACGACTTTGCTCTTGCTGCCATACATGCTGAACTTCTGCTTCCCTTGCCAAGGCATTGGGGCATTCCCTTATCCTTAGCAGACTATCTGAATCTCTTCAAGTTCATACTCTGCTTTGATATTAAAGAATCCACCTCCTACCCTTAGATGCCTGTTGACCTTCACCATCCACCCTTTTGTTCCTTTGGCTTTCTCAACCTTGATGCAGGCACCCCGTCCCTCTTCTGATCGGAGGCCTATCTTATCCTGTGCAAATCACCTAGACCAAGATCTCCTTTCCAGCAAGGACCCAGCTGGCTGACTGGCTGGCAGATTTGGCTGCCATATCAACAGTTTGGCACCTGAACCATTCCCTCTGCCGCCCCCTTGTGGACATTTTTAGAGGTGCGCTGTCCGGGACTCGGGTCCGCCCACGTGTGCCTAGTGTGATTTTTGGAGTCAGCTTGATTATTCTTTCTGGAAAGGCTTCATTTTCCTGGATGATAGCACCTGGATAGCATCTTTCTCTTTCACTTGTACTCCTTCAATTAACTGCCCATGGTAACTTCAGCCTCCTCATTAAATAACTGGTCCATCAGCTCCCAAGGATTAATTGAACACAAGAGTAGTAAACCCAGGGATGGGAGTGTAGAGACATGTAAGATGCAGTTCCTAAGGAGGAACTCACAGCCAATAAGGAAAGTAAAAGCACTCCTCCAAATTTTTAAAAATAAATTGAGACTCCACTGTGCTGTGCCAAAATTTTTTTAAATTCAGAAATGGGATAAAATCGTTGGGAAGCTCCCTGGATAGGATAGATTTGAACCTGTCTCTAGCAGACAGGAAGTATTTTGAAAATGAAAAAAAAACACATTGTAGAAGGAAACAAAGGTTATAAGAAGTGATAACTAAGATAAAATAATGGCTGAAGTAATATTTCAAGAGAAACTATAAAATGGAGAGGAATTCCTTTCTTATTATTTTCTCCACTAGATACTCAAACTCTTTTGTTAGTCCTCTTTGCCATAGAAGTTACCACAGTTTGACTTCAGTGTTTATGTAATCTTCCTTCTGCTATTCATTAGGACCCTTTGATTGTAAGTGATAGAAATCCAACTTAAATTAGCTTAGATGAAAAAGATATTTATGGTTGAAATACTTGTGGAGATGAATAACACAAGCATAACAGGCAAAAGTCATAACTAAGTCCAGAGGGGGCACAATATTGTCAGTTCTCCTGTTCTCTCTCCCTCTCCTTCTCTCTCTCCCTCTCCCTGTGGGTCTTCCTCTTCCTCTCTTTGTCTTTCTCTTTTTCTCTTCTACTCCCCCTCTCTCTTTTCCTCTTTCTGTGTACCCGCCATCTTCAGCTCTGTCTTTCACTGCTTTTCACCCTTTGAAGGCCTAGTTTTTCCCAACCATAGCTGGGCTTCCTCTAAACTCAGGGAAGGTAGTCTCCAAGGCAACCAGTTTCATGTCCTTCCAGCTACGATCCAGAAGCAAGAAAAGACTTCCCTCCTAGTTCTCTCAGAAGAGTCCCAAGGGAAGCTTTCATTGGCTTCACCCATTCTCTATCCCGCCTAGAAGATCTCAGGGGCTAAGAAGCCTGAGAACTTCATGTCCCAGAATCCCTTTCTATAGAGGCTTGGATTTGAAAATGTCAATGAAAAGCACTTGGCAAGATTAGGAAGCTGAAAAAAGGCAGAAACCAGTGCTTTGTTCCTTTGACAGCATCAGGCTTTGGGCTTAAATGAACATGGTGCTTTGCAGTGGCCAGTAGATACTTTCCTGAAAATCTCAGGCCTCAAGACTGGAGGCAGCTGCAGTCATTCTTAGTGGTTTTCTGATTTCCTTCAAGTTCCTATCAGTGAAAGCTAGTAACAAAACCAGTGGCCATCTTTGACCTTTGTTTGTCTGGCCTTTCCTTTAACTTTTATCTAGATTTTCAGGTACTTGTCTTGGTTCAGTTCCTTCCCATGTCATGAAGAACTAAGAGTGGTTCCTGCTTGTGACCATCCCCTGATACAGGCATAGACCCACCCCTGTGGTGGAGGAAGAGGCGCCCCTGTGAAGTATGGGCAGTATGTTCAGGTAGGTGGAAAGGCATGGAAAGCTAGGCTGTGCTGGAGAAGGGAGCCAGGTGTATACAGTGGCCAGGGGCACATCTTAAAGCAACCAGTGTCAGTGTAGATGGAACAGATCAGGATGGCAGCAATAGAGAGAAGGCAGTGGCAATAGGGGTCTCCTGGAATGGGGGAATGGGAAGCTCAGAAAAGGTTCATCCTGTTGAAAGAACAGGACATTTTGGCATTATTGCACTTGACTCAATACCAGCTTGCATTTAGGGGAGCTATGATTAATTATACACTGGGTAATGTGTAAGTTTCTTTACTTATATTAGTTATAATTCCACAAGGCCAACATCATCAACATTTCCAAAGGAGAAAACCAGTTTTAGGAGTGTTTCTGATTATGCTCAAGGGCAATCAGCTAGAGACCAGAGCCAGGACTTGAACTTACATCTTCTGCTTTTCAACCCACATTCATTCTATCAGGCTACACTCCTCCCTTTCCAATCACTCCCTTCCAACCACTCACCCTCTTAACAATATCAAACACCAAACTGGATCCTAATGTGGTGAGATGCAGTGGCAAGTGGTCAAAAGAGCAAAGCCTTGGTCCCTCTCACATAAAACCCTAAGAACACAATCGTGAGGAAGCAATCAGACAAACCCAAACTGAGGGGCATTCTGCATGATGGACTGGTCTCTTAAAAATTGTCAGTATTATAAAAGAAAATGGCCAAAAGACTGAAATACTCTTAAAGCTAAAAAAGAATAATGAGATGTGACAACTTAAAGTAGTAAATAATCCAAGATTGGATCCTGAACTTTAGAAAAACACTATAAAGGTCATTTGATAAACAATTGGGACAGTAAAGCAGAAAATAGTAATGTAACAAAAAGTTAAACGGTAATGTATTAATGTTTAATGTCCCACGTGTGATCATTTTATTGTGGCTTTGTGAAAGAATACCCTTGTTCTTCTGAGATAAGCTGAAAAATTTAGAAGCAAATTGAAAGTGTTCCCAAGTAATTCTCAAATGGATTAGCAAAATTAGGTAGGCAGGTAAGGCAGCTAGACAGAGCACAGGTGTGGCAAAATGCTACCAAGTAAAAGGTCACTGGTTTCTTACTGCAATTTTTATGTAGTTCAAAGTTTTTAAAAATAAAAAGTTGAAGAAAAAATTAAATGTGTCTACTTCTGCCTCCCTCAAGAAAGAGCAGAGGAAAATCTTCAAGGTGACATCGCTGAGTTTACAAAACAAGGGCCTACCACTTGCAAGCTGTGACCTCTGAGCTGGACATGGTATGTTAATACCCGCCACAAGTGTTTGTGTGGGGCTGGTGTCACATTTGCTTTCTTCCCTTCCTCCTGCCTAATCTTCACTTCACCTGCAGAATGTATTAAACTAGGAGTTGAGGGAGATTAGTTCAGGATAAGTGAGAATGAGGACAGGCCATGGAGGTGTCCATCGAAGGAATGCAGCAGCCTGCCTGCCTGCCTACCTGGGATAGGCAGACTGGCTGGCCCTCTGTGCAGCAGACCACAGGAACAAACCAGTCAAAAGTCAGAAATCCTGGATCTATTACCTATGATTTGCTAGCTCATGCCACCTGGAGTTTATTAAAGTGGGTCCTTGCTCTATCTGCAACAGAGTTGGCTGTGGTTCATATCAAAGAATCACTCCCTGAGCGCTATTTAGCAGTCTTGAGCCAGTTTCCCTAAAGTGGTCTTGGGAGTACACATTCTAACACTGTTTTTTAGGTGATTCTGAGGCACACTCAAGTTTGACTTACACTGTGGCTGAGCTAGATGTACTACTTCATAGCTAAACTGGTTCATCGAAGAAGCAAATTCCTGTGGTTCATGCCTAATAATAACACAAACAGGCTATACCCACCACAAGAATGTCCACAAACAGGAGCAAACGGAAATAGTGATGGAATCATACATAAAGATAAAAGCAGGAGACTTAGGAAGAAAGCAGGGCTTCTCTCTGGGATTTACTAGCTCTGGATTCAAAGGCTGTGAGTCAAACACTGCCCCAGCCTTGGGAGCGAAGAGAACCATAATCTAGAGCTCTAAGGTGCACTGCTGTCTGCACCTTGTGGCAAAAGGTTCAGAGGGGGCTCTATGACTTGGGTAAAAGAAGCCCCTCAGCCGGGCGTGGTGGCACATGCCTTTAATCCCAGCACTCCGGAGGCTGAGGTAGGAGGAGCGTTGTGATTTCAAGGCTGGCTTGGGATACAATGCGAGCGCAAGGCCAGCCTGAGCTACATAGTGCGACCCTGCCTCAAACAAAACAGGGCCGGGAGTTTGGCTCAGTGACTTAAGCGCCTGTCTGACAGGCGCGAGGTTGTGAGTTCAATCCCTGGTGCCGCAAAAAAAAAAAAAAAAGAAGCCCCTCTACAGGCCATGCTAGGAAGCTGCAAAAGTCAACTACAAAAACTCTTCACTGGACATGTGCGACACGCAGTGATTCTACAGCATCTTGTAAACTCACAGACCATCAGGAATTCTAACGATCAGGATGCTTATTATGTCCTGGTCCAGATCTGCCAGCACCTCTCTGAACTGTGCCCACCAGGATGGATGTTCTGTTGGATGCCACCTGAGGCGAAGGAAGCTAATGAAGATCACCTGGTTTCCCTGTCTCCTTAATGGAAGCTTGGTTCAGAAGGTGGCTGGCTGGACTCCTTTCTCTTTCAACACAGGGGAACAGAGCATGAGACTAGAAACTTGTCTTCTAATCCTGAGAAGTCTTTATTTTAAACCTGCCCAGCTCAAGGCAGGCATCTACCCCCAGGGTGTGAGTTATTTTGGGGGTTCTGCATTTTGCATTCAGCCTTAGGGAAGGGAAGGGTGGCTGGGCTCATTTCCTAGCCCAGGCTGGTAGGGAAAGGAAGGCCAAATAATCAGGCTACCTCCACCCACTCCACCCACCACCACACTAAGAAGGACAACAGAAAGTCATTTACAATTTTAACTCTTTCTCTCAACTCTTTCTGACTCTTTCTCCGTATACTACTTAGCAAAACCTCAAAGCCTCAGATGGCAGCGTGGTAATCATCTTAATTCAAGAAAAATAACAACATGTAGTGGGAGAAAATTATGCATGGAGAAGTGACTTTTTAAAATTGTCTTTAAATATTACAGCCAAAGCAAGATGGAAATTGCATCAGAACATTTCTTGGTGTGGTTTAACATTAAAGAAATAAATCAGTTTCCCAGTGGCAGTGCTTAAAGTAATATTTCACCTTTCCAGAAACTCTTGAGTTTGGAATTGAGGAGAAACAGATTAAACTCTTCAGATTTAGGGTGCTAGTACCTTAGCATACAAAGTCATTCACAAGTAAACCCAGGTAAGTTTAATTTTGGTGGTTTCAATGTGTGATGGTTTTGTCTTCTCTATTATTTGTTCTCAACAATGTTGGAAGCCTGGGTGGGAAGAGGGGTGGATCTAACATTTGGAGCACTCTGCTCTGAAAGGATGCTCACCAGGAGGATATGGGAGGAAGGGAGAGAGGGTTGCAGCCAGAAAGAGAGTCTCCCATCCTTTCTGCAGGTAGAGTGGCTGTGGTTTCTCAGTGGTGTGGTTTAGTAAGGCCTGAGGTGAGGGCTCATATTTTGGGACTGTGATTTGGTGGCTCTCAATTGGATTCAATACTATACATTGTCACTTGGGGCTTAGCATTTGGCAGGTGCTGAGCAAATCGTGGGCATGAACAGAGATGAAAAATGTACAGCCCTTGCTGCCTGCCCCCAAGACAGCTCTCAAGGACAGGAGGCTCATGTGTCCTGGGCACCTGCTATCCCCAGCTAATCCAGCAGTGGCTGGGAGAGCCCCACAGAAGAAAAATTATAGTGCTAATGGCTTTTTTTTTCCCTGGTCCTCCTTGACTGGGCAAACAAAAACAAAAATATTGCACTGTTCCTGGTCTCCACTTATTCTTAAGGAAAAACTAAGCCAGCCCAACCTTTATTCCCTACTCTGGCACCACCTCCTGTGGCCTCAGCTGCAGCCTCCCTTCAAGCAGGACAGAAGTAACAGTTGTCCCTACTTATCCAGCCTCTTTGGGATCTGTGCTTATGCACTATGCCCTCTGGCCAGGCCTAGTTCCTTTCCTGACACTGTCACTTCCTCCTGGCCTACAGGTTCCTCAGCCCCTTCCTCAGGGGCTTCAGGTTGCCTGACCCAGATCTTTGTGTCCCCAGACACATCTGGCAATGGTGGCCTTTCAGACTACCAGCAGGCTGATATTTGGAACTGAAAAAGCCGCTTGCAAGCAATGGATTTGCAACCTCATAATTTATGCTATAATTGCCGGATGGCAGACAGTTTGACCATTAAGATGCCACACTGGAAAGCCAATCAACTAATTTGCTTCCCCAGCACCAACCTGTGGCTCAGACCCCTAAATATAGATCCCAGTTATTATGCAAGGAACCTTCAAGGATACTCTGGTCTGTGTGCTTTCAGACTTTAGCACACATCAGAATCACCTAGAGAGTCCAAATTCCCTCTGGTCCAGTCACCTTATTTTGGGAATCACCATTCTACCATTCTAGTTCACTGGCTTTCAAACTTGGTTGCACATTGAACTCACCTGGGGAGTTTAAACAAAGAGGAAAGAGTATAAAAGAAAAAGAAAAACTGCCTGAATCCATCCTTAACTGGTTACTAGGTCTTTTACATGCCCTCTAGGTGATTCCTACCCTCAGCCAGGGCTGAGAGCTTCCACTCCTGTCCATTTCATCAGCAGAGGCAGAGCTGAAGGTATGAAATCCTCTCTGTTCCCTGCAGTAGCACTTGAGTAGGGTCACCAGCTAAAATACAGAACACTGAATTACATTTGAACTTCAGCTAAACAACAAATACTAGTTAACTATAGACCTCTCCCAACTATTGCATGGATATTCTTTGTTTTGTTTTTCTAAATCTAACAACCCTCTTTGGAGGCGCCTCTGTAACACTGCATGAAAAACGATCTGCTAGCTACATTTTGCAAATAGGGAAACTGAGACCCAGAGGGTACACATAATCCAGAATGAGTCAGGATGACACTAGGAGGCTGAGGCAGAAGGATCTATTGCAATTCTGAACCCAGCCTGGGGAATTTAGTAACTTAGTAAGACTATCTCAAAAAAAGGGAGGAGATTATGGTTCAGTGTGAAGGCCAGGGGATCAACCCCCAATACAACCTCCAGAAAAAAAAAAGATAACTCAAGGGTCTTGTCTCAGCAACCTGGGACTCTTTCCTTCCATTACCCTTAACTGTGCTTACTGCATGCATCCTACTCTTGTAAGTAGTTGCCTGGAGTGACTTCAAAGGAATCAGCATGATTTATGTCTTTACCTCCATCCCCCTTTCTATTGCTGGCCTGGTTATGGTCGTTGTTAGGGCCCATCATTGATAGCCACCTCGAGGAGGAAGTGGGCTGGAAGTGGTACGGGCCAGAGACAGCTGTGAGTGAGAGCCCATAATGGGGTAACAGGCAAACAACAGGCAAAGCATGTTGGGAGAGGCCCACTTAATTCACAGAGACACTTGGAATTAGTTGTAAATTCTCTGGGAAGAGATCAAGGCAGAGGCATAAACAGCTCAATTAAGCTGTCGGCTCAATGCTCAATAAGCAGTAATGGTCAAAACACAGCCTTTAATCTAGATATAGAGGATTATCTTTCGACCCATAATGAGATTCCTGAGATTAGTTGTACCTGATTTGAAGAGAACAGCAGGCAGCTGGCCCCAGTGGCACACCAGGGACAGGCTCTGGTGACTGTAGGATTGAGGCTCATGTGGAATTGCTACCTGGAAGCCACCACCTTCCTGGAGCCCCCTCTTGATGCTGAAAAGACAGGGAAGAATTGTATTCTGCTTTCTGCATTTAAGAGACAGGGTCTGGGAACAGAACCCCAGAACACATCTGCTTCAAAAATAAACCAAGTCAAAACAGTATGGTACTGGCATAAAAACAGACCAGATGAGTGGAACAGAATGGAAAGCCCAGAAATAAACCCAAGAAGCTACGGTCAACAAATTTCCATCACAGGCACCAAGAATACACAGTGGGGGAAGGGGAAATTTTGTGAATAAATGATACTCTGAATACCCTACTGCAAAAGAATGAAATTGGAGCCTTGTCTTACACAATACGTAAAAATCAACTCAATATGGACTAAAGACCTAAACATCAGGCCTGAAACTATAGGACACTTAGGAAAAAAGAAAGAAATAGAGCTCCTTGGCTCAGCAATGATTCTTTTCATTGTAGGTTGTTTTGTTTTTATAGCATACCAAAAGCTCGAACTACAAAAAGAGAAATAAACAAATAAGACTACATCAAACTCTTCTACACAGTGAAGGAAACAATCACAAAATGAAAAGGCAGTCTATAGACTGGGGAAAAATATTTGCCAATCATGTATCTAATAAGGTGTTAATAACCAAAATATATACAGGAGTAACTAAATTTAATAGCAAAAAAAAAAATGTTACATTGGGCAAAGTGCCTAAACAGAAATTTCTCCAAAGAAGACAGAAGAATTGCCAACATATACAAGAAAAGGTGCTCAAAATCATTAATCAACAAGAAAATGCAAATTAAAACCACAGTGAGATATTATCACCTCATAACTATTTGGATGGCTATTACCAAGAAGATAAGAAATAACGAATGTTGATCAGGGTATGAAGAAAAGGAAACCTTTGTGCACCACTGATGGGAATGCAAATTGGTGCCACAGTTATGGAAAACAGTATAAAGCTTCCTAAAAAAAAATTTTAAATGGAATTACCATATGACCTTGCAATCCCTCTGCTGGGTATCTACACAAAGGAAACTCAATCACCACTTTGTAAAGACATCTGCACTCCCATGTTCATTGCAGCGTTCTTCACAATAGCCAAGATGTGGAACCAACCCAAGTGTCTGTTGATAGATGAATGGATAAATTGTGATATACATACAATGAGATATTATTCAAGCAGAGTGTAGGGCTGCATACTATAATCCCAACACCCTAGGAGCCTGAGGCAGGAAGATGGCAAATTTCAGCCAGGGCAACCTAGTAAGACCTTGTCTCAAAATAAAAAAAATTAACATAAAAAGCACTGGGGATGTAGCTCAGTGTGAAGGCCCTGAGTTCACTCCAGGACAAGGAGAGGAGAGGAGGGGAGGGGAGGGGGGGGAGAAGGAGAAGGAAGAGAGAGAGAGACAGAGACAGAGACAGAGAGAGAAGAGAAAGAAGAGCTATTCATTGAAATAAGATGAACATATAGACATAGAAAGGCCAAATAATACATTATTTCACTTATATGTAGATCTTTAAAAAAGTCAAATACCTAGAAAAAGTAGAATGGCAGTGTGTGAAGAGACATAAGTTAAAGGGGTACAGTTAGAATAAATCTAAGAGATCTAGCATACAGTATGAAGACTGTGGTTAATAACATTGTACTGAATACTGGAAAATTGCTAAGAGAGATTTTAGGTGCTCATATTTATTTATTTATTTTTATTTATTTATTTTGGTACGAGGGATTGAACTCACGACCTCACACTTACCAGGCAAGTGCTTGAGCAGCTGAGCTAAATCTCTGGCCCCTAGATACTTGTATTTAAAAAAAAGAAGAAGAAAAACAGGTAACTGTGTAAGATGATACATGTAGTTTGCTTGATTTGGCTGTAGTAATTACTGCCCTATGTATATCAAAACATCATGTATACACCTTAAACATGCGTATACCCCTTTCTCCCCAAAATGCATTAAGTTAGACATGTTCCTGCCTCCAGGCCAAGGCTAACAGCCACCACAATGCTGAAGCAGAAGGAAATGTCAAGCTGTAGCCCTCTGCTCTTCTGCTCTCTGTGGCCTTATCCACTCACACTGACTTACTCATTCAACAAATAGTTACTATGTGCCTGTCTACAGCGTGTCAGGCACTGTTGCCATTCTGGAGATACACACTGAACAGAAGGGCGAAAATCCTTTTTCCATTGTAGGCAGTGTGTGAAGAGATATTTCAGACATTTTGCAAGACAAAAAATAAACAAGAAAAATAGGTAAAAACACAGCAAATGAAATGGGGTGAGCTAGATTCCGACAAAACAGAGAACCGGGATACCAAGTGTTGAATAGGGACCTATAGGGTGCCAAGGGGAAGCCTCATTGAAGCATTTAAATAAAGATTCAAATGAACCTGAATGTAGTGGTATGCTCACCTGTAATCCCAGCACTCTGGGAGGCTGAAGCAGGAGGATCACAAATTCAAGTCCAGCCTAGACAACCTAGTGACTTGAGAGACCCTGTCTTAAAATAAAAAGAAGGAAGCTGGGCATGGTGGTGCATGCCTTTAATCCCAGCACTGGGGAGGCTGAGGTAGGTGGAGTGTTGTGAGTTTGAGGCCGGCTTGGGCTACGTGAGCAAGGCCGGCCTGAGTTACATAGTGCAACCCTGTCTCAAAAAACTAGGGCCGGGAGTTTGGCTCAGCGGCATCTGTACCTGCCCGACAGGCGAGAGGTTGTGAGTTTGATCCCAGCTACCACAAAAATAAATAAATAAATAATGATAATAAAATAAATAAATAAATAAAATTTAAATTAAAATAAAAGAAGGGAGCGCAAGGCTGGCCTGAGCTACACAGTGTGACCCTGCCTCAAAAAACCAGGGCTGGGAGTTTGGCTCAGTGGCTTTAGCGCCTGCCCTGGCAGGCGTGAGGTTGTGAGTTCAATCCCCAGTACCGCAAAAAAATAAAATAAAATAAAATAAAAGAAGGGAGGGAGGGTGGGAAGGGAAGGAAAAGGGAGAGGGAAGAGAGAAAGGGAGGGGAGAAAGAAGGAAAGGAGGGAAGGGGGAGAGAGAGAGAAAGAGAGAGACAGAGAGATCAGTTTTGAAGGAAACCAGATGTGAGCTGTGGAGGTAACTGGAGAAAATATTCTAGGCAGAAGAGATTGCAATGTGACCCCAAGGGAAGGGTGTACTAGAGGGTTCCAGGAAGAGCAAGCAGCAGCCTGAGCAGAAGAGAGAGGACAGTGTAAGACAAAGTCAAAATTTAAGGGAATTAGGTCATGTAAGACCTCCTGAGCCACTGGACATAGCCAGACTCATTCCTAATAAGGTCACTGGCTCCTATGTTGAGATGAAAACAGAGAAATGGGCCAGGGGTTCCTGCAGTAATTCAGGTAAGAGATGAGTCTTGGTCTGGGCCATGGAGGGGATGAGAAGGGCTCAGAGTCTGCATCTACCTTGCTGATGGGCTGGGTAAGGAAGGAGAGAAGGGGTCAAGAAGGACTAAAGCTTTTGCCTCCCACCCAAGGTTTGGCCCTGAACTTCACAACTACACAGGCGACTAATGGCAAGTAAATCACCTTCTCCCTGCAAACACCTCTTTCCCTTTTCTCCTGCTTGCCACTTGTCACTGGAAAAGGGCTGAGCGACCCAAGCCAGAGACTTGGGAGTCACGCAGACTCCATTGCTTACCCCTCTTCCAAATGCAGCTAAGCCAGTGTTATTTATTCACTGGACAAGCACTGAGAGCCTTCTGTGCCCTAGGTGCAATTGTGGCACCATATTTTGGTCCTTTAACATTGAAAAGAACACACTGGTAAAAGGAACAGCACAAGCAAGGCAGCTGAAAGACTGCTTTGCCTACTTTCTGTCGCTCCCATGAAATGCATCCTTCACACTGCTTCCCACATGATCTTTATAAAATGCAGAAAATATTAGGTAATTTCCTGGCTCAAAGACTGTCAATGGCTCCCTGTTGCCTGCAAAATGAAGTTCTATTCTCTTAGATTGGTAATCAAAACTCTTCCAGATGGGGCCCAGCCCAACTTTCTACTTTTATCTACCATTTCAAATCCTCACTACTCAGCCGCTTATTCTCCACCTGAAAGCATGTCCCTCACGACGGCACAAGTAGTTTTCCATGTGCCCCTGCTTCTGTGTCTCTGCTGATCCTGTTCCCTCTGCCTGGAATTCCCATGCCTACTTTTCCATATGTAAATGTTGTTCATTCCTCAAGGGCAAGTCCAGATCCTTCATTTCCTAAGAACACTCCATGATCTTGTGTCTCCAAATCACACTCCCATTCCCATGACTCCATAGCCCCCTGTCCCTTGTTCTGCCTGGTCTTTCTCTTGCCCTGCCTTGTAAGATTATTTGCAAGATTATTCATGAGAAACAGAATGGCTACCTGAATCTTTGCTGTGTCTCCAGGGGCCTGTTACATAGAAAGGGTTTGAAAGTAACATTTGGTAGACTGAACAGAATGATGTTTCCTAGAAATAGATGAGTCTGTTGGCTTGGCGGTCCTTTACAAATGGCTCTTGGTCTACAGTGAGAAGGTAAGGCAACCAGACCAACCCAACCAACCCTGTGAACAAGGAAATGGAGTGAGCACAGGGAATGAACAAAAAGCAAAAAGTTCTAACAGCAATGAGCATGGTTTATTTACAGCACCACAGAATATTGGGCTTGTGGTGTCAAGAGACTGTACCAGTCTAGTGGCGCCTCTTTCATTTTTGTTGTACTGTGGACTGAACTCAGGCCCTTCACCCTGAGCTATATTCCCAAACTTTGTTTTTGTTTTGAGATAGGGTCTCACTAAGTTAGTTGCTGCTCAGGCTAGGCTTGAATCTGCAATCCCCCTGCCTCAGCCTCCCAGAGTGCTAATATTACAGGCATGCACCACTATGGCAGGCTCAGATGTGCCTCTTGACTCAATCTCTCCCCTTCACTGTTCCCATTTTTCTATGGCTCTAAACCCCCATAGCACTCTGATTCTTTTCCTAGAAGCCTGGCTCCCCAAACCATTGGTCACAATTCTTTCTCCAGCTCTTCCATAGGAAGCTTTTGTTTCCTTTCAGAATGATTATTTCTGACTCAGCCTGGAGGGTATGTCTCTACATGTTCTCAAAGGAAAACGTCCATGGGGTTCTTGCCTGCTTGAAGTAAATACCACCTTAAGTTAGCCACCCCATCCGTAAGCTAGGAATAACACCAGATTGCTGCGGTATTGAGGGGGGGCTAATTATATACAGAATGTTTAGGAGTTGAGCAGATACACAAGTACTCTGGAAGTTCTTGGCATAATACTATAGCATTACAATAATTCTGGCTTGCAAATTATAGCTCAGCAGAGGCATCACATGGGAAAGTGGCTCTGACCCCATGGCCTGCTGAAAGTGAAATGGAAAAAATAAGTTGTGAAATAGAACTTCTCTTCCTAAATCTGCAGAAAAGGCAGAGATAACTCTCCCATGTGCTGCCCATATGCAGGGAACAAGCTTCCAGATCCTGGAGAGGACTTTCTTGCCCCAGGTGGCCTGGCCGGCTGCCAGGATCTAGCTGCTCCTCCTTCCCAGTCCAGAAGTGGAAATGTAAAGGGAAGGAGCTGGAAAGAATTCATGGTTGGTGTTGCTTAAAATGAGAATGTCCTTGCCTTTCAGGTTTGCTGTTGGGGCCTCTGTTTAGCACAATTAAGTGCTTATGTAGTAGAGCAGTGATTTAAAGGGTAATTTGGTATGTATAAGTGTAGGGAAACCCAAAATAAACTGCTGTCAATTCCTGAGTGTTCTCCCTATACCCAGACCACCCCCCCCCTCAATCTTAATATTATTTCCTTTAAATGCTTGAATAGATCCCTGGTAAGAACAAGTTGGTGACATTATGGAGGGAGGCACTGGTCACAAAGGCGATTTGAAAATTCAATTGGCCATACTACCCTGAATACATACAGTCTCCTCTGATCTTTAAAATTAACCAAGGTCAGGCCTGGTTAGTACTTAGATGGGAGAAAATTCAACTGGCCAGAGGATAACAGTCCTGTCTGACCAAATAGAGGCAAATAGCCTGATCCCAATGGAACGTTTGCTGCCAGTCCTAGTGCACTGCTGTGTGGCTGACAGAGCCCCTCTTCATGGTGAGGCCCAAGTGGGCCTCCTGCTTCTGCCATTTGTTGGCTATGGTTACAGGCCTGAGTGTGTTGGGTTGAACAGATAGAGAGATAGAGATAGAGAGAGAGAGAGAGAGAGAGAGATAGCAGAGTTCTGGTCCTCCCGCTCCCAGGGCCTCAGACAGGGTGACCTCCAGCTCCCGCAGGCCCTTGGCCTTGTTGCCTGCAGCAACAGGTCTACTGTTCTACAGGAAACAGGAAAAACAGATTGCTGTGTCTATAATGTACACGCAGCAGATGGATTTGAGGTATTGTTCTAGGAAATCAGTTTCTTAGAGAATTTCTCAGCTCTTACGTATCCACATCTTAGGGGTAAGCTACGTTCCTGGAGCTTGCCTAATCAAACCTCAAGAAGCAGCTACCCCATTTTCAGGCATGATTTTGGTTACAACGGAAAACATGCCCTCTCCTCTGAGTGTGGACCCTGGGAAAAGCTACCCTGTGCACGCTGTGCCCCTCCTTTATCCTGGGTTTTCTCACTGTTGACTAGTCACCAAATAGTCTGAAGTGGCACCGTTATGGTGCCACTAGATTCAAGAACTGGCATCCAACCCCATCTGCGTCACCTTCCCGAGCTCTCGGTTTCTCTGCCTGTAAAATGAAACTTCTGGATTAGATGGAGCCTTGCCAGTTCCTGCAACCCTAGGCATCAAACGTTCCCACAGCTCGCTTTGCCAGGTAGGCAGTGAACGGGGTTAAAGCCCTGACTTCCTCAGAGGTGAAAAGGTAAGCAAACATTCCGACCTCCCCTTAGTCTTGCTCTGCGATTGGTGCCGCGTCTGGCCCCCGCCGCCTATCCGGTCCGCATCCGTCATCCGGATTGCTAATATACTCATTAGCATAAAGATTCCTCCGAAGACCTGGCGCCCGGGGACTGAACCGGAGTCTCTGCCCCTTTAAGAAGGGGGGGCCGGCAGTCTGTCCCTAAGGGACATTTGGCACTGCACTTCCTCTGCACGGGCCACGCTGTAAACTAGGAAGGTCCTGTGTTAATCCCACCCCAACGGAGGGCACCCCTGGGGTGTACAGCGCACGAGTCCCAGGGGACTGAGGACGGGTTTGGCTTCTGCGAGCAGCAGGCTCAGCCTGGCAACCTCTCGCCCTAGGCGGCGGCAGGCGACGAGCGAGGCGGAGCCGGCCGCTCTGCGGGACCCTGGCGCCCTGGGGCACGACCCGGGGGCCGGCGCCGAGGCGGCCGCGGGAGGCGGCGCGTGCTGCCGGGGTGAGGTGAGCCCGCCGAGGGCCTGGCGTGGCGAGGGCGGGGTGTGAGCCGCGGTCCCGGGCTGCTGGGCGGGCGGGGGGGCGGGGCGCGCGCGCGGGCTGGGGGCGGGGCCGCGGCGCGGGGCGGGCTCTGGCGGCCAGAGTGTCACACACGCGGGGGTCGGGAGGCGGCGGCAGCGGCTGCGTTAGGCGCCGCCGGGACTGGAACGGGCGCGCGGGCTCGGGCGGACGCCGGCTGCCAACCTCGCTCGCTCGCTCGCCAGCTCTCCCGCTGGCGGAGGGGCCCGGCTCGCCCCAGAGCTCTCGGAAAGGAAAGACTGGAGCAGAGGACGCCAAGTTCCCGGAGCAGCCGCGGGTCCTGGCCGAGGCGGAGGCTGCCGCTCCGACGGGGCAAGCAGGAACGCGCTCCACAGCGGGGCGCACGGCCGGAGCGTCTGCGGCTGGGGCTGCTTGGGCCCGGCGCTCTCGGCGCTCACGGGCTGGGACCCTATGAGACGCGCTCGCGAGGGGCGCGAGACCCGAAGCTCAGGCGGCGCGCGGCCGAGGCGGAGAGCAGCGCTGCAGCGGCGGGGGTCCGAGAGCGGCCGGCAGGAGGCGACTGCAGCGAAGGCGAGAACTTGAACTTGGCGTCGGGAGTGGGCGCCCCGGACGCCCCCAGCCGGGGCCGGGGCGCCGAGGACCTGGGTTGCAGCGTTGGCCCCCGGATGGCCGCGGCGGCGGACCGGGTTCCCGCCCCGCGGCCCTAGGCGGCCTCTCGCCATGGCCAAGTGGCTGAACAAATATTTCAGCTTGGGCAACAGCAAGACTAAGAGTCCCCCGCAGCCGCCGAGGCCGGACTACCGCGAGCAGCGGCGCCGGGGCGAGCGGCCCTCGCAGCCCCCCCAGGCCGTGCCGCAGGCCGCCTCGGCGTCCTGCGGTCCGGCGGCCGCCTCCTGCTTCTCGACCTCCTCGGGCTCGCTGCCCGACGAGAGCGGCAGCACGAGTGACCTCATCCGTGCCTACCGCGCGCAGAAGGAGCGCGACTTCGAGGACCCCTACAACGGGCCCGGCTCGTCTCTGCGCAAACTGCGCGCCATGTGCCGCCTGGACTACTGCGGCGGCGGTGGGGAGCCCGGCGGGGGCCAGCGCGCCTTCTCGGCCTCGTCCGCGTCCGGCGCCGCGGGTTGCTGCTGTGCCTCCTCGGGCGCCGGCGCCGCCGCGTCCTCGTCGTCGTCCTCGGGCTCCCCGCATCTCTACCGCAGCAGCAGTGAGCGGCGACCTGCCACGCCTGCCGAGGTGCGCTACATCTCCCCCAAACATCGACTCATCAAAGTAGAGAGCGCCGCCGCGGGCGGGACCGGGGACCCCCCAGGGGGGTCCTGTTCGGGCGGCCGCACCTGGAGCCCGACGGCCTGCGGAAGCAAGAAACTGCTCAACAAGTGCGCTGCCTCGGCCGCGGAGGAGAGCGGGGCGGGCAAGAAGGACAAGGTAAGCTGCTCCGGATCCTCACCCGAGGTTACAGAACCATTGTGGGCGCGGGGAAACCGAGGCACCCGGCTTCCCAGTCCTTACATCAACTTCGGCCTGGGACCCTGGAGTTAGGGCTCCTGAGCTGCTCCCACCTTATGACCCCTTCCATACAAACGGCCCCAAATGGTTGGACTGACACCGCCTCTCGCTGCTACTCCCAGAACACCCCCTCTCTGAGCCCAGAGCTAGAGCGAGAGCGCCCCGCCCAGCCTTGCCCAAGGAAGAGAGATCCAGCCAGCCCTTCCGGCTCTCGAGTAAAGTCGGAGAAACGGGGCTGTCGCTAGCTTGAAAGAGCATTTACTCAGTCCTCCCCCGGCGTTCCTCCCCCCTATACACACACATACGCACACACACACACGCACGCATGCACTGGATGTGAGTAGGAACTGAGGTCCAGAGCCGGGAAGGGACTCGTGTGATAGTACATAGCTTGGTTTCAGATCCAGACTGGCGCTCTCAGAACGGGCATATGTAAATCCTTCTGCATACCGTCCCCTCCCTGCAGGGTTTCCCATCTGGGCGGTCTTTTGTACTGGAGCCGCACTGGGAACCCCCACGCGTGCTTTTCCGGTTGAAATGTTCTATACCCTAGAGCGGTCCTGACTGATCCAGGCTGTTTTGCCTGCCGTGCGCTGTAGGGGTCCGCCTGTTAGGGGCGGAAAGGAGACCCATTTTCCTTCCCGGTCCTGTCTCAGCCCTACTGGTCCAGGAACAGGGGAACTTTATGACAAGCCCTTTCTTAATTTATCAGGCTATCTTGATCCCCACCCCCATTCTTTGAAGCAGGCCAGTTAATTACACCCAGACCCGGCCTGGGCGCCCCATCACACACCAGAGACATGCTCCCTTCCCCCGTAAAATAATACTTGTTCTGTCTACTTCTGGTAGAAGGCAGTGTTTTGATTAAATCTGAGGCCCAGTGGGAGAGCTCGCTCCTTAGGACAGAGTTGTCTGGCTGTCAGGCTTCTGCTCTCTTGTTCTTCCCTGCATTCTTCTCCCAGAGGTAAACTTTTGCCTAGCCCTGCATTGGGACAGTTGATAAAGAGTCCTGTTGAATGTCCCACAGGAGAGACAGACTCCCACCTGCCAGCTAGAGCTTGGAAAGATCTTTTTGTTTTCCTGGAGGGAGGACCGAGAGGATGCTCTCCTTTTAATTTTTTGGCCTGGCCCTTCTCCTAGAATTCCCAGAATATCCTCTCGCCTGTTTGGACTGCTCTAGGTGCTGGTGTGGGCAGCCTAGAGGACACACCACTGAAGCTTGGACTCTGGGCTTCCCAAGCACCCAGGATGACAGCTGGAAACCACTGGGCCTGTGGGCTGGTGAGCTTATGGTTGATCTGTGAAGCTCCTGGCAGTCTTATGCATGGCCCACACTTGATTGGGAGAACCTGGTATTTTTGAGTTTGGAAGGCAGGGAGAGAGCTCTGGAGAGATTAGCAGCTGGACTGCCTGCATCCCCATTGTTACCCAGGTCCGTCTCTTAGGACATCAGATCTGCCTTTCTCTCCTGTTGGTAGTGGTTCTGCTTGCTCACTTTTAAAAGTCTTTTGTGGTTTAAACATTTTTTCCAATTACAATTAGGACTGTTTCAGATATTTAGGAATAATATGTTTCCTAGCTGGAATGTCAAGTGTATTTACAACTTGGCTTTATTCTATCACCAGGTATATCTTGTGGATCTTCTCCGTGCTCTCTCTTGCCAAATGCTAAAGTGGAACCCTTGTATGGTTAATGTCAGCAATAAATGTTGTGACCTAGCTGCTGTGCCATGACGGGTGCTGTGATGGGGCTTAGTGTTTTTTCTTTTCTTTTCTTTTCTTTTTTTTATAATGGGGGTCGAATTCACGACCTTGCGCCTGCCAGGCAGGAGCTTACCCCACTGAACTAAATCCCTGGCCCTGTGTTTTGAGACAGTGTCTCACTATGCAGTTCAGACTGGCCTTGAACTCACTTTTGTAGCCCAGGCTGGTCTCAAATTCACAACTATCCACCTGCCTCACCCTCCAGAGTGCTGGGATTACAGGCGTGCACTACCACGCAGAGCTGGGGCTTAGTGTTAATGGGCGGGTCAGGGGGGTACCCAAAAAACAAGACCATTATCAAGGTGAGAGAGGGTGGCTGGAGAAGAGAGCCTGGTGCCTTAGGGGATTGCAGATGAAGTCCTCTGTGGTTGGAATTGAGCGGTTAGATTTGGGCAGGACCCTAGCAGGACAGTAATGTCTGGGAGGGGCTTGTAAATTTAGCACAGTGGGGAACCGATGAATGGATTTAGCTGTTGGATTGTCATGATCAAACTGGCTTCTTGGAAACCATCTCTCTGGGCTGCTTTTCACCTCCTACGTTGTGACTTTGTGCTCTTTGATCTTTTAAGAAGTTGTCTGTCTCCAGAGACAGGGATTGCAGGTACCAGATGTTTTTCTACCAAAGAGAAAAGGAGGCGGCTCAGGAGGGAGGAGGTAGCAAGGCAGGGTCTGCAAGACCGGTACAGTGGTTGTTCACACACTTCAGTGCACCTGGAAGGCTGGCTAAACCTCAGACTGAAGGGCCCCGTTCCTATGGTGTCTGATTCAGTAAACCTGGTTGTGGGGGTAGGGCACTGAAAATTTGCATTCTGACAAGTTTCTCAGAGATCTTTGGCTGCTGATCCTGGGACCACTGTAGCTTCTTGCTCTTTAACCTTCCCTCTGAGTTTTCTGACCAGAGGTTCTTTGGATGTGTACTCCAAATGCCCTGTCTCTGCCCTCTGCTCATGGCCCCTTCCTAGTCCTGGGCCAACACCCCATACCCATCAGGTAGTCAGGAGGTAGTCTGATTTTCACATTATTTCCAGTCAGACAGCTTTTGGAAGGCCAGGAATACTGCAGTGCAGCTCTTAATGTCCCAGAGCCTTCCTTCTGCCTCCATCCATGGATCAGGAAAACGCACACTGGCACCCCACTTAGCCTTTAGTCAGCCCAGCTTGCTTTCATTGTCAGTCCTTAGGGAATTGGATGAGACTGTGAGGTCTGGTGACTGTCCCCGGTGACACACCCTTTGTTTGATTTTAACTTCAGACCTGAGTTGAAGTTACTATGGTGTGGAGTGGGAACTTTTTAGTCAGTGGATCCTCCATCCACTGACTCCATGCCACCCATATCCGTTTAACCTTGAGCCCCTTATCCTGCCTCTCTTAAATATTTGTGCCTTCTTCTCTCACACACTCAGGCATCTGTCTGTTCTCTTAAGTGAGTCTTGGGGTGCAGACACACATGGCCATATCTCTCCCTCCCCACCAAGACTGGCATCCAGTCTGGGGCATTTTCCCTTTTCAAGTCCCTGGAAAAAGTGATTGTTCTTACTGTGCTGTTTCTCTCCTAACATAATTTAGCCAGCACTTACTTTGTACTGAGAGTTAATCTTGGTACAAATATGAGCCTGGAAGAAGCGAGGGAATGAAGCAGAGCACTTGTCAGCCAGTAATCTCTAGCCTGAGCCTTTAGAGAAGACTGAAGTAACTTTTCTTTTTTTATTAATACAAGTTTGTGATACATGATGAGTAGATTGATCTGAGGGAGTTGATACATGTATCACATCCTAATCTGGTGCATAGTTTCTTTCTTTCTTTCTTTCTTTCTTTTTTTCTTTCTTTCTTTCTTGTATCAGGGATCGAACCCAACAACCTTGCGCCTGTCAGGTACCACTGAGCTAAATCCCTGGCCCCTTGGTACATATTTTCATCATTTGTTTCCCACTGTTTTTATCTTGAGAAGTTGGAGAGATCTTCATCTAGAAGGTGGCTTGGAGCTGAATGTAGAGATAAAAGTAGAATTCTGTGCAGGAAAGGAGGTGTAGGAATGTGTATATGTGGAATTTTGTGTAGGAATGTGTATGTATCAGGTTAATTGTGTGTACATGTGTGTGTGTAACCTTGTGCACATACATGGAGGGTATGTATGTGTATATGAATATACATAAAACTCCAATGTAGGTAGGACATGTTCTTGGAAACCAGAGCTTTCATGCTTGGGGAATGAGAGGTGACAGTGTGAGATTTAATGTGACATTTAACCCCTGCAGTGGAGTCTGAAAACTGGTGGGTCAGAAGCAGTGTGCTCAGAGCCAGGATGGAGGAGTGTTCCATGTTATACACAGCAGCTGAATTCTGGGGAAAATAGGGCTAGAGTTAGGAGGCAGTTGTATTGTATTTTGGGTGAAAGATGGTGAGGGCCTAACCTCCTGGAAAGAAATGAAAGAACATTATGTAGAAATAATATTCCTTCCAGTTGTGCTTTATATAAAAAATGATGCAAAAAAGGCCAGTCGCTTGGTGAGTCTTCTTCGGGACAGCCAAACAGTTCTCACCTGTTTATGTTTTCTGTTCAGAACATCTTGTTTCTTTTACTGTAATTAAGTAAATGTTTGACCACAACTGAGAAAGTCAGGATTCATCATGACATCAGTTTTCCTGGGTTTTTAATACGTGTTAACTTCTACCAACACTTGATATTTTATCAGCATCCACAGTTTTTTTGTTTTGTTTTGTTTTTTGGTACTGGGAATTGAACTCAGGGCCTAGTGCTTGCCAGGCAGGCATTGTGCCTCTGAGCTACATCCCCCTCCCCCCAGTATTGAGCTAAACACATTTTCCATACTGCAAAGTATCATGGCTAGTATGTAGATACCCCTCCAAAGCTTCATGTGATCATAGATGGAGGCTTTTCAGAGGTGGCTGGAACTAGAGCATGTGATGCTGGGATTGACTCATGGTGTGATGCTAAGATTAAGGGTGTCCCACCCTGGAAAAGAGTGCTACCTAAGGGTGGGTAGCCTGAATAGAATATAAGGAACAGTTGTTGCTGCTGGCCTCTTTTTGCATGCTTCCTCACTACTTCAATGCTTTGCTGCCTTCTGCCTGCTGTGAACTGTTTCTCCTCTGTGATGCCCCTCTGCCATGCCAGGCTGCCTTGGAGCCAGCCAACTATAAACTGAAACTTCTACAAACTGTGGTAAATAAACCCTTCTTCCTTTAATTTTGGGTGTCAGTTATTTTGTGTCACCGACAAGAAAAGTAATTTAGACATGGAATAACTAATACCATATCTAACTTTTTTAGTTTAACATCTAGCAGACTGTCTCTGAGCTGCCTGGTAGGCAGGGGGAATTCAGAGAGAAATCATTGGGGGCCAGCTTTCAAAGGAATAAGGTTCTTAACTTGTATTTGGATTGTAATCAGCTGTGTATCCTCAGGTTCTTCATCTGTGGGTTTAAGCAACTGAAGATCAAAAAGGTTTGAAAAAAAAATCACCAGCTTGGTGTGGTGGTGCACACCTGTAATCCTGGCACTCAGGAGGCTGAGACAGGAGGATCATTGTGAGTTCGAGACCATCCTGGGCTACAAAGTGAGTTCAAGGCCAGCCTGGACTGCATAGTGAGACCCTGTCTCAAAAAATAGGGCTGGGGATTTAGCTCAGTGGGGTAAGTGCCTGCCTGGCAGGTGTGCGGTTGTAAGTTAAATCTCTGGTACCAAAAAAAAAAGAAAGAAAAAAATCACTAACGTGTACGGTCATTTTTTGGGGGGGGGGTCATTCCCTTTTGGTCATAGTTATATAGCATAACTTCTAGATACATAGCATTTCCTTTTTTTAGGTATTATAAGTAATCTAGAGATGGCGTAAAGTATATGGGAGGATATGTATAGATCATATGCGAATACTGTGTCATTTTATATACAGGACTTGAAGATCCTTGGATTTTCATATCTAGGGAGGGTTCTAGAACCAGTGTCCCATGAGTATCAAAAAACAATCATGTTAGCTTTATGTTACAACCTGAGGAAAGCTAGAAGAGCAATGTATGAAAAGAGCTGGGAAGATCTAGACACTGGCAGGTAAAGCAGGGCTGTCAGGAGAAGATGACATCTGAGCTGACTCTGGTAGGAGTGGGAATCCCAGGGCAAGGAAGTGGGAAAAGGACCTGGGGGCTTGAGAAAGAGTGGTGGCATGCCCAGCAGGCCAGGTAGAGTGGGAAGATTACAGAAGGAGTTTGGAGTACACAAAGGTAAGAATGAGTATCACCTTGCTGGGGAATTGTAACTTGCCATTTGGTCCTCTTCACAGAAAATCATTGGTATCAGGCTAACGGAAAGAAACCAGTCAGATTTGATCTGTTGGTCATTGCCCTTTGATTAACAGCCACATTCTCCACTTTTGCAACTGTCATTTTGTAAAAGAGTGGGACCAAATTTGATGACTGTGGCTTGGCTGTGGGCGAGATGGTCTCCATCACACCTGTTTAGCTACACTGTTGGAACTTGAAAGACTGTGGGTTAATTAGTAGGGCTGGCTCTGTTCCAATAAAACTTTATTTACAAAAATAGGCAGCTGGCTGTCATGTGGGCTATAGTTTTTAACCCAGGCTTTACAGTAAGCTTTTATTGTATAGTCATTGAGTTTGCATATCTGAGTAGCTTTTCTCTTCTCAGCTGGGCTTGCTCAGGCCTGCTGGTCCTGACTAGGCTTTCTTACATGTTTGGTTGGCGGATTAGGATGGCTTTGGGTGGTGACAATTCATTTCTGTTCCATGTGGTCCCTCGTCTGACATATTCATATGATGGCTGTAGGATTCCCAAAAAGCATAGAGGTCCATAACATTTTTTGAGGTTGGTAACTGGCACTGTCCCTACTCTGTCTGCTGTTCGCCAAAGCAAATTACAGTTTGAGGCCAGGATTTAAGGAAAGAGGAGCTGTAGAGTCCCATAGCAAAAGGCAAAGATACAAACAAGCCATTAATTAGAGCCTTCAATGCCATCATCTGTGGCATATAGTATTACCCCATCTTATGGATAAAGAAACTGATTTAGAGATGTTAAAGACATACACAGTTACCAAGTAATAGAATAAAGGTCACTCCTGTTTAGTCTGAGGCCACAACCTGTATGCTTTTTACTGATTTGTTCCCACTGTTTTCCACATTTTAAATAGAGGTAGAAAAGCCAGGCATGGTGGCACATGTCTGTGATACCAGTATCCGAGAGACTGAGACAGGAGGATGGCAAGCTTGAGGCCACCTTGGGATGTGTAGTGAGTTCAGGTTTGGCTTGAACTACATGGTGAGACCCTATCTCAAAAAATAAATAAGCCGGGCATGGTGGCGTGCGCCTTTAATCCGAGCACTCCGGAGGCTGAGGTAAGAGGAGCATTGTGAATTCGAGGCCAGCTTGGGCTACAACGTGAGCGCAAGGCTGGCCTGAGCTACATAGTTCGACCCTGCCTCAAAAAACTAGGGCCGGCTGTTTGGCTCAGTGGCTTAAGCGCCTGTCTGTCAGGCACGAGGTTGTGAGTTTGATCCCTGGTGCTGCAAAAAAAAAAAAAAAAAAAATAATAATAATAATAAAAAATAACCGGGTGTGGTGGCTCACTCCTGTAATCCTAGCACTCTGGAGGCTGAGACAGGAGGATCGGTGTAAGCTCAAGACCAGCCTGGGCTACAAAGTGAGCCCAAGGCCGGCCTGAACTGCATAGCCAGACCCTGTCTCAAAAAAGACAATAAATAGGTAGGTAGATAGATGCAGAAAGGCTCTGCTGTTTGCTGAGATGTGTGTTTTAAATGTCCTCTCCTATGCTTAATATTTCTCTTCTCTCATCCCTCTGGCTAATTCCCCTTTTCACTCTGGGCCTCAGTGTCCCTAGAAAAGGGCCCAGAGCTGCTTCTCTCTTTCTCCCCATCTGCCTGAGTTCCATAAAGAAGATGTTAATGCAGCATTTGAATTATTTTATAGAGAAATTCTGTGCACAAGATTGGCATATCCCAGAGGACAGCTGCACAAAATGTGTGTCATGTAACTCATGTCTTCTCATTCTAACACCAAGCCTTCCCTTCCCTCTAATGACTGGCCTTGCTGTGTATACTCCATTTTAAGGAACACACACACACACACACACACACACACTGCACATGCACACACACAACTGGTGTGCCTTGGGTCCTACCCATGAGTAACTTCAGTTTCCTAGAAGGAGATCAGGTGACCATCTGCTCCAGTCTGACAACCTCAGAACATGACTGATTACCCAAGGACTTAACCCCCATGACTTGACCCCATTCTATCCCTGCCCCCAAAGCATTTCTGAGCCATAAAATTGGGTTTAAAGGGCAAATCTGAAACAGGTGTGGTTTCCTTCAGTCATTCAGTAGAGCCCTCCCCTGGGTTTAGATCATGCTGGGAGAGTCAAGGGGTAGTGAGTGGCCTGTGGGGAAGAATGGATCAGGTGTGGCCATAGACCAGTGATGGTGAACCTTTTAGAGCTTTTAGTGATAACGAATAACCCGCTGCGGTACACATGCCTTCGATTCATCACCACTGTGGTGTTTTAGGCTTTGTAGCCAAGAACTGAACTGCTGGCCACATGCCCCACTGGCCTTCTGGAGCTGAGGTACGTGGCTGGGCTGCATTTCCTGCAGGACAAACAGGCTGCAGTGGTCTCTGACTGTTTTTTTTTTTTTTTTTTTTTTGAGACAAGCGCTTGCTGTGTAGTCCGGGCTGGACTTGCATGCGTGATCCTTCTGCATTAGTAATGGGTTACAGGAATGCACTACAATACCTGGCAGGTCTCTGACTTCTTAACTTCTGTTTGGTCTGTGTTGACTGAGGAATTGCTATATTCAGGCCACTTTCGGGAAGTGTAGGGAAGAACCAGGAGCTAGGAATTACCTGGCCCTAAGGAGTTTGTACTCATGACAGACACAAGAACCAAAGTTGAAACACAAGTATATGTGGCAGAATTTATAAACAAAGTGGTGTGAGTGAGCTGAGAACCATTCTAATGTAGAGGTTGTTTGGGTCAAGGCTTGATTCTATGGAGTCAAAGAAGTGGAGTGAGGAGAAAGTTTATTTCAATCAAGGGAAGTTAGGAGGGCTTCTTGGAGGAAGAGCATTGGAGAAAAGATAATCCCTTGAATTAAGGGAGCTTTCCACAATAATGTTAGCTAATACATATTTTAAGCCAGGTGCTGTACTGTGTGCTTTATAGGTTAACTGTTTTACTTCATACTATAGCCCTTTGACATAAATGATGATCTTAATCTCTTTTTTACTCAGGAAAAAACTGAGACTCAGAAAAGTTCCATAACTTGTGTGAGGTCACACAGCCAATAAGTGACAGAGATGAGATTTGAACCTGGATCCAGAGTATGTTTTTAATCACCTTTTCATACCACTTCAAGTTGCAGTCTCATGCCTGAATTTTCTTGGCCTTGGTTTTAGCTTGTCTTAGTCTTTCTGTTGGGCTGGGCATTGTAGCACACACTTGTCATGCTAGCACTGAGAGTGTCTGACCCCTGGACATTTAGTCAGACCGTCTCAAAATAAAAAGGGCTTGGGATGTAGTTCAGTGTAAAGTGCCCCGAGTTCACTCCCTAGTACCATGTTGGCATTGTAAGAGTGATTTATTTCTGTATTTATGTATTCCTTGGTTTGAAGCATTTTGTTTGTCCCTCCCCACCCGCTCCAGTTCTGGGGATTGAACTCAGGGTCTTTGCACTGAGCTACATGCCCAGCCTTTTAATTTTTATTTTTTTATTTTGGAAACAGTTTCACTAAATTGCCCAAGCTGGGCTCAGACTTGTGGTCCTCTTGCTTCAGCCTCCCAGAATGCTGGGATTACAGCCATGAGCCATCGTGCTTACCTTGAAGCGCACTGTCTCACCTGTAATTAGCTTTGCTTCTCCGAGACATTCTGTGAGGAAATCACCCTTATCCCCGCTTCCAGAGGGAGAAACAGCAGGCTCAGAGAGAGGAGTGGAGTTTGCCCTGCTTCAGAGCAGGTTTTGGCCAAGCCAGCAGCCTGGCTGATGGTCTAAGCCCAGTGCCCTTTGGGCTGAGGTGGTGTGGAGGTGGCTTGGCCTGAGCTCCAATCCACAGGAAGGGTGATAGCCTGATTGATTTCCGTTTCTTTCTGTGTTTTGATTCTCAAATGCTTTGCTGAGACTGTTAAGGCACATGGTCAGAGGACCTTGCTTCCACAATGGAATTTTCCTTACCTTCCTGTTTGGTATTTTCCAGTAATATTTCTATTAATGTTTCACTTTCAGAGGCACTAACTTCCTGAGTGTTTGAGCTTTTTCAATTGCTGAGCCAGGAAGAACTGAATTTGCCTCTCAATCATTCAGTTCCTTTCCATTTTCTCCAAGGGGAACTGTCTCTGGCTTTCCCATTATGCTGTAAAGGAAGGATCTTGGAGGTGGGTCTAGGGTATGGAGAGAGAATTAGTCAGGGCCCTGGGGGATGACTCAGCCCAGTGTTTTCCAAGCACCACTTAATAGTAATGGTCAGAAAGGGGCTTCCAGAGCCGAGGAGTAGAAAAGTGATTTAACAGGTGGGTGGGTGGAGTGGATCCTCTGGGCTGTGACTTTTGGACTGGACCTCCAGAGCCCATGCCAAGTCCTTTCTCCTTGTTCATTCATTTATTCATTCAATATGTATTGCTTAGGGCCTGTTAATTGCTGGGTATTGTTCTGTGTAGGTGCTGGGAATAGAGCAGTGAACCAAACAGAACAAGTCGTGCTCCCTGAGCTTACCCTGTCATGGGAGGAGTCAGTCATGCTCGCAGGTCAGGACTGGTGACTGTGGAGAAGAGGATAAAAAGGATAAAGTAAGCCTGAGTTTGGGTGGGTGTCACATCCTTTGGGCGCTCAGGGAGGGCTTTGCTGAAGGCTGGTATGATGTGAATCATGAGGCTCTCTGAGAAGCAGAGGGAGGTGTCAGGCACAAGCCTGAGTCTGGGAGCATGGCTAGATCATTCAAGGAACAGCAGCATAAGGTCTACATGACTGGGGGTGGTGGTGCAGGCCTTGCGAGATGAATAAGGTCTTATACTTGAACTCTGAGTAGGACAGAAAATCAGTCGGGAGAGTTCTAAGCTCAGGTTAGAGGAAAGGGACAAGAGGTCAGTGGGAGCCGCCCCTGCCTGCCCCTGGTCTGAAGTCACCCAGTACTCCAAATTCAAGTGGCCACTTGCTGTATTGCATGGCTCAGCTCAGCACCTGGGAGGATGAAGGTAAGTTAAGTGTCCAGGGACACAACTGTAACTACCACTGTTTGGCTAATCAGAGTGCTTCATTGCTGATCACTACTGATTATTGGGAAAGGTCTATGTGTGGGTCACAGGAAATGGGCTACAGGGAAGAGGCAAAGCTAGGGGACTATGCCTCTCTGGATTTCTTCAGTTGATGGTGAAATTCTGAAAACGAAAATGATCAGAAAGTTCTTAACAGCAAGACTAAAGCATTTTGTTGCATATGCACTCTCAGAAAGCCAGACAGCCCCGTAATCCCTCTGATGCATTCCAAAGCCATAGCATGTGATTTGGGGACCACGTGGCACTTGAAGAATGGTGCAGTCCCTACCTGCCCTTCTGTGTTTGCCAGTGTGAGTTGGCTGTGTTCTGAGCCAGTTCTCAGAAAGAGTAAGGCTTGAATTTTGAGGTATATTTCAGTCTTTGTGGTAACTCTTTCCTCCCTTATTACAAGATTAAGATAAGATTGGTATAAAATATATAGAGAAGCCAAACTAAGATAGAAACCAACCCTAACTGTATAATTAAAAAAAACCAGCATTAGCATTTTAATGTTTCTGCATCTTGTGTCCATTTTCTTGCCACAAAAATTAAGTATATTGTGCTTTTTTTTTTTGCTCAAAGACACAGAATGATGCCTACAGTATCTTAAGTATTAAACAACAGCAATTTAATGGCAGCATTATATCCTGTTTGCATATTTTAGCTCTGCCATTTTCACTAACTTAGTAGCACTGTGATGAACACCTTTGTAACTTAATTCTTTGCAGAGATCTGTGACTACTTCCCTGGGGTTGATACTGAGAATTGTTGGGTAAAATGGTAAAACTTTTGACACGTTTCATGTATTCAGTGTATCAATAATTTGGTACAAATTATTTTCTGGAAACACTGGGGATTTCAATGTAATTTGGTTTAATTTGCTATTTCTTGGGTTACTGGTGCATATGTACCTTGAACATTTGTGTTGGTTTTTTACCTAGAATTTTTTTTTTTTTTTTTTTTTTTTGTGGCACTGGGGATCAAACTCACAGCCTCACACCTGCCAGACAGGCGCTTAAGCCACTGAGCCAAACTCCCAGCCCTAGTTTTTTGAGGCAGGGTCACACTGTGTAGCTCCAGCCAGCCTTGCGCTCGCGTTGTAGCCTTAGCGGGCTTCGAACTCACAATGCTCCTCTTACCTCAGCCTCCCAAGTGCTGGGATTAAAGGCGTGAGCCACCACGCCCGGCTTAGAATTGTTTACTTACATCTTCTGCCATTTCTCCTGCAGAGGTTTTCTTTTTATTGTCTGTAAGAACTCTGCAATAAGGATAGCAGCCCCTTGCCTGCCATTTCAATTGCAGAATGTTTTTTAAAGTTGGCAGTTCAGTTTTTGGTTCTATGTCTAGTGATTGTTTTTGCTTACCATGAATTATTTTCTGCTGTTAAATAAGGCTCAGTATTCTTCCTAACTTCTTCAGTTTACTGCTTAGGAAGTCTTCTTTACTCCAATATTGATTCCATATTTCCTTCTGATACAGTGATGGTTTCTTTTTACATTGAATAATTTTAATCTGGCTGTAGTCTGATTTATGGTACAAGGTAAGTTTGTCCTTTTATTTTTCTGAACAGCTAATTTGTTTTGGGACATCTCTTTGCTTTTCAGTTCTTGTATTTTTTCAAGTGCCTTTATAGACTGAACTGTTTTGACTCTCTCTTTAGATCTTATCAGTGATTGTGATATGATGATGAAGACTTTTGTTTGCAGAGACCCATGTGCTTGTTACATATTCAACTCCTGACACCTGAGGGAAGCAACCAACTATTAGCACTTTATTCTTGGATGCCCACTCTCTGCCAGGGCCTGGCCGCTTAAATGCATTTGGTATGATCACTGGCTGGTCTACCCTACCTGTTTCAGGTTTTACATGGTGACTTTGTGGAGAAAGAGATGTATCATTCGCATAACACATATTTTAGATGCCAGTCACGTTCCAGCACTGAGTTGAGTCCTGCAGGATAATTGGACACAATTAAGCCCAAGTGTTCAAACTCAGAGCACAGGAGGGTGTATTGTAAGGGCCCATGAGTATTTTTATTGTAAGACAGAGTTCAGTACCAGCAGAGAGAGGCAGGTAAATGATTTTCAGAAAGAAAAGTAGAAAAGAGAAGCATTTGAGTCTGAGGTGGGTTCTGGCAGTAGTAGCCTATGGTAGTCTGTGGAGAGGAGTGTTCAAGTTAGAAGAATGGCTAAAACTTGAAGGTGCAGCATGTGGGACTACCTGAGTTAGGTCACTTAAATTTATATTTTATTTATTTATTTATTTATATTTGTGTTGTAGATTGAGCCCAGGGCTTTCTCTATGAGCTACATCCCCTCTTTTTTTTTTTTTTTTTTTTACTTCGAGACAGAGTATCTCTAAGTTGCTGAGGTGAGCCTCCCCACTCAGCCTCCCAGAGTGCTGGAATTCCCAGGTGTGCACCAACACATCTAGCTACTTAGTCTTTTCTTTTTAAACCTACCAAAGTACAGTTCAAGCAATATGCATTCAGAGTTCTTCCTGTTGCCTAACCTTTTCTGGCCCCTTCAACCCAGGTGTCCTACATCTTCAATCAGTGAGAGACCCTTCCTCAGTGGCTCTGGTCTGTTTTTGTTTTCTGGCTCAGGCTGGTGTTGGAATGATGTACCCTGCTATGTCTGCTGTGTGGTTTGCAACATTAACCAATTGGTGCTGGAAAAATAGGTTCAATCCAGGAGTGTTCATCAGAAATAAATCCAGAAAAAGTACAGTTGTTGGAACACTGATGTACATTTCTGTGGTTCTAAGAGGCTGAGAATCAGTACACTGTGTGGCATTTCATGCTTTTGAGCCTTACTTAGATCAGCCCCAGCAACACATTAGAGTCACCTGGAGAACATTTTTTAAAATTTCAGTTTGTGTGGTTCCCACCTCAGACTAATTAAATCACAGTTACTGAAGATGGAGCCTGGGTGTCAGTAATTTTGTAACTTCCTAGATGACTATGACCTACAGGCAAGGCTGACATTTGAGCCTGGGGGAATCCTTCCAATCTGACCCTCTTCCATCCATGCTTGAAAACTTAAGTGACCAGAAGATTTGTCATCCACCACCTAGGCCAGCCACCTTTGCATAGGTGGGGTTGAAAGTTTTTTCTATTGTTTAATCCAATTTAGTACAAATTTTTTTACATGAGACCTCCGTGGGCTGGACTCTTTCTTTGTAGCCTACTGCTGCCTTGGTGTGTCTCTGAGGTCAAATGGTACAAGTCTGATCTTGTTTCTCCCACATGACAACCCTCAGGTGTGTGATGATATCTTCCAAGGCAGAAGGCAGCTGCAGGCTGTAACGTTGCCCCACAGGGTCAGGTTCCCAGCCTGGGTACCAACTACCAAGGAACCTTTAGTATCGTTAGAGTGGATTCCAAGTCCATGTGGGTTAGAAGTGACTACAGAAACAAGTTTTGGTTGAGTACACTGTACAGACAAACAGTTGATAGGAACAGGGTCATAATGACAGGTAGACTGGGGGGAGGGGTCTCTGCAGAGAGAAGGGAAGAATAGGCAGGAATAGATTCCCCAGGGAAGCATGTGGGACCCACCATCCAGAACTTCAGCCCTCTGTAAGCAGCAAGTAGAACAGAAGTTGCATGGCTGGGAGTGACATGGTATCAGAGGCTGGGCATGGTGTCTGTCCTTGAGGGGCTAGCCAGCAAGGCCACACACCACAGGTGCCCAGAGCTGTTGATTCGAATGTGGCAGCACTGTAATGGTGTTCCACTGTGGTGGCAAGAAAGGAGCCCTGGCGTCAGGACCAAAAGGCCTGACCTCCCATCCTACCCCTAGGTGCACTGAAGCTTTGTGTGTAACGTGGGACAAGTGATTAAATTCTCTAAGCCAGGAATGCCCTATTGGCCATTTGGGCAAAATGATGGATGATATTTTCTAAGTACTAATTCTGCCTGTACCATGCATCACACTTTCCATGTGTGATCCTTGCGATAGGTCTTTTAGTGGGATCATGAAAATTCCCATCTTGCAAATAGCAAAAAAACATCTGGGAGATGAGGTCTGGGGAAAGAAGTACAATGGTCATTGTGAGGATTAAATAAAATTACTTGCCTCGGTGATGGAGCATTTACTGATCTGTGAAGAACTTTATCAGTGTTTGTTTTATTGTGGTACTGAGGATGGAAAGGAGAGGAACACTACCACTGAACTACATCTCCAGTTCTTTTCATTTTTGTTTTGAGACAGAGTCTAAGTTGCCTGGGCTATCCTTGAATTTGCAGTCCTCCTGTCTCAGCCTCTCAAATAACTAGGATTGTAGGTGTATGCTATTGGTGTGGTATGAATGATTTTATATTATGGTCATAGCTGTTGTACACCTCAGTCCACCCGCAAACTTTGGGCTTCTTCTAGCCACAGTAAAGCCAGGAATGTCACTCTTAAAAAGTGCCCCTGATAGCTGATGGGTAAGTTTATGGTAGATGCATGCTTCCCTGAAGCTGGAGAGTAAAGTTCTCTCTGGGATCCCCACTGTGTTCTGAGAGGTGTTCTTCGTGCCATACAGGGGTTTTGCACTAAGTAGCATCCCCTCCACTTCTTGAGGCAAGGTCTCACAAAGTTACCCATACTGGGTTGAACTTGTGGTTCTGCCTCAACCTTCCAAAATACTGGAATTATAGGCATGCACCACCATATTCTGCTTCTAAGAGCTTTCTGTGTATTAACTCATTGATCTCTACAACATTCCTTAGGAGGAAAGTTCTGTTAAGAGTCCCATTCTGCATGAAGCATACAGGTGACATAGCTAGTAACTAACAGGTGGAATTGGAGCTGGATGGAGGTCAAACTCAGGCAGTTAGTGTGACTCCTGTGTCTGCCCTTGACCTTGGTGCTACACAGATGCAGAGGGTTGTGACAGAGGGCAGGTCTGTGTCACCCAGTAGACCCGGAACCATGAGACCAGAGCCATTTAGAAACCATAGCTATCATTGATAAAGTGTGTGGCTTGGCTCATGCACTCTTTATATTCTTTTTGTCAGGATATTGCTGCAGTGGAGTGCCAGGGAAGCCTTGTGGAGAAGGTGGTGTAGGAGCTTCATGAACAGAGAGGACTTGCTATTTAAAGACTAGTAAATGTGAGGATTGTATCCTGGGAGTGGGCTCTGAATAGTCCTGAGTGACTGATGCTGGAATTGCAACTGGGACCAGTTATCTGAAGGCCTTCAGGACCAGGCCACAAAGTTTGTTCTTTGTTCTATCGGTGATATAGTAAAAGGTGTTGGAGCGAAGAAGTGACAGAGTCAGTTCTATGCTCTAGGAAAACCAGCTTAGCAGGATGGGTTGGGGAGAGGGGAGGCTTACACTGAGCCTGGAGGTGGGGACTCAGTTAGGAAGACATCAGATGCTATAGGCAAGGCCAGCAAGCACCTGACCCTGGCCTGCATCCTAAAATTGTGAAGTACGCAACTGACTGACTGCTCAGGCTGCTCTCAGGCAACTGGTCAATGGAGGGAAATGGACCAAGCGTCTGTCAAGCAATAGATGTTTCTGAGTTGCTGCTGTCGGTAGCCAAGATGCCGTCTGTGAGAGTCTGTTAAGTTACTCTGATGGAAGAATATTTGTCTGCATTCTGTCAGATGGAGCACACACTGGGTCCTCAGACAGAGTTGGGATGAAGGTGCTGATACCATGAGGGCAGCGGAGTGGAAGAAGCCCTGTGTAAATCTGACGACTCATCTCTACAGAAACAGGGAGCAGGAAAGGACAGAGCCACCTACTAACCCATCCACGTGGGGCTCAGGAGATGGAGGAACTGGCTGTGCATTGACAGAGCTACTCCCTGACCTTGACTGGGAGGTTCCGGGATGCTCTACTCTCCCCGCTGGCAGTACTGCCTGGAACTGGAGGCATTCCTATGGCTGCTAGAAGGGAGCCCTGGCGAAGCTACTACTGTCATCATTGGTGTCTTCTGAAGGGAGGAATGCAGTGGGGAATGGAGCAGCAGGACTGTGAGCCCATGCTGGTGAGTGGCTTTGGATGATATCTTCTCAGGAGACAAACTCTTTGAGAGTAAGTGCTTAGAATCCTTAAGGTCCGTGAAGGGAAAGAAACAATGACCTCCATGAAGATGTATGTTGGGCTTAGTCACAGAGCCTCCTGAGGATACTCAACCAGTTCCTTCACTCACCCAGATCACTCTGGCCAGCATAGCTCTCTTCACAAGGCCGAAGGGAATGCTTTGTAAAGATCTAGGAATAACACTGCTGTTGTCAACTCCTCACTGGGCTTCTGTGGGACCCTGGATCCTTCTAAAAGCCATCTGTCATGTGACTGTGAAGTGACAAGATGGTGGGAATTGGTGTCATCACTTCCTGCTCACCCACAGAACAGCTGAGAACATTGTGACAGCCTGGATTACACTCCTAGAATTCAGACCCAAAGGTTGTGTAAGCACACACATTGACTGCGGGAGTGCATCCAGGGTCTTGCGTACTTGCCTCTTTCTTGTTCCCACCTCAAGATTCGTATTTGACATCACCTTCAGATAAAGGTGGTAGTGAGCCTGACTTTGAAGCAAACAGCATTTACCTTCATTCAAGCAAGCCCTTTGAGTGGAGGAGTCCTAAAGGTTATTAGACTTAAAGCCTCTGTTGGAAGTAGAAATTGCTGATGGTGACAGCTCAGAGGGCTGCTGACAGAGCGGTTTCATTGTCAGAATTTGTGGTCTGTGGATGGGATGAAAGCACTTCCTTTTTCTTGTCTCACTCTTGCTCTCATTTAGGAATGCCTTTTTTTCTTTTTTCTTTCTTTCTTTCTTTCTTTTTTTTTTTGTCTTTATAACTCTATGAAATAGTTGTCTCAGTTGGTGGCCGACACCTGTAATCCAGACACTCGGGAGGCTGAGGCAGGAAGATCATAGTAAATTTGAGACTAACCTGGGCTACATAGTAAGTTCAAGGCCAGCCTAGGGCCGGTCATATAGCTCAGTGGCACAGTGCCTGCCTGGCAAGCGCAAGGTCCCAAGTTCGATTCCCAGTACCAAAACAAACAAACAACAACAACAAAAAAAATGAAATAGTTGTCCCAGAAAATATCTTAACCCCTTGGCTTTTGATGTTATCTTAGCTTTGGTGATTTCTTCTGGTTTTACCGGTTTCTCTATAGACTAGCAAACACTTTGGAATATTAGATCACTTAAAGTTCAGCAGCTTGTAGTTCCACTTGTACTCAAACATTTTGTACCTTGAAAGTACATTTCAGCTATGTGCTTTCTCTTATTTAGAGCATTATACTTGGACATTCCTGATGGCTACCTGGGTAGTAATGGAAGGGACTTTACATTTGTAAGAGTACTGAAACAAAGCAAGGAGTTCATACTTTCTTGTGTATTGCTTAGACTTTAAAAAAAAAAAAAAAAAAAAGATTACAAAAGTCATGGCTTCCCTGGGAGGAGGAAGCCTGGCTTCCTTAGAAGATCTGTGCATTTGAATTTCAAAATCTTGTTTGATTCTAAAATCGAAAGTAGCCTTCTACTCACAGTCTAAAAAAATCAGAAACTGGAAAGTTAGTAAGTCTTCCCATAGCCACCAGATTATGACAGTTTCTCTCTTTACTGAAAGACCTCTTGAGCCCTTTTGGTGAAGGACTTGTTTTGTTTTTTGTTTTGTTTTGCAGTGCTGGAGATCAAACCCAGGGCTTTGTGCATGCTAGGCAAGTGCTCTACCACTGAGCTACATCTGTAGGCCTTGGTGAAGGACTTCTGACATTTCTCAGCCTTGGTCTGGAGTTGGATGTTTAAAACATTAACTGGCATTGACGGGTGAACCCAAAATCACAAGATGTGACTTTGGGAGTTGTAGCAAACTGTATGTGTTATAAATTGTCATGCACTTGTTTAAAATGCCCCCTACATTACCTGCTCAAATGCCTCCCTGATGCCAGTGAAGGAAGCGGTGTGGGGCAATGCAGGAATTCTGGTCAGGTTAGTCTGGATTCCACATGACAATCTGTGACCTTGGACATGTCTCTTGATCTCTTTGAGTCTCATTCCCATCTTTAACATGAAAATACTCATCCCCATTTTGAAGTCAGCTGAGAAGACAGCTAAGAAGATAACTACGAAAGGATTTTATAGCCAAAGTTACCCTAAAAATGTCAGCTTGGTTTCAGGTCAGAAAGTGACCAGAAATGAGGGAAACAGTGGATACAACTTAGAGGGCTTCAGAGTTGCTTCTCTGAGACACAGCGGTTTCCTCCTAGAAGTTTAAGGAAGGGGCTGGGGATTTAGCTCAGCGGCACAAGCGCCTGCTTGGCAAGCATAAGGTTGTGAGTTCAGTCCTCAGTACCAAAAAAAGTTTAAGGATAAAATAAAGAGACTTACAGTGATTTAATTAAAAGTCATCTACAGGTTTGGAAAAACAGCACTTTGGAAATTACCTAAATATTCCTCCATGAGAAATGGCTAATGTGTGACGTATGATTATAGTGAAAAGAAGAATAGCCCACAAAAGCTGAGTTGGGTAACCCCACTGTGGGACTCTTGAGAGGGAAAAGGCTCCCAGATGGAATACTTTTAAAAGCAGGATATAAGAAGCTATGAACATTTGTATTCTCTTCTCCCATTCGCACCTACACATGTAGAAAAAAGGCTGAAAGGAAATAGACCAAACTGTGAACAGTGGTTATCACTGGAAGGTTAGACTGTTTTACAGTTGTGTAAAACAAACGCAGGTTATTTAATTACAAGTATAAATGTTAAAAAAAAAAATGGTGGTATCTCAAGCATATCGTGAAAGTGCAGGTTCGCTGACTCCCAGCTGAAGTTTTTGCTGGGGCCATCTGAATGAGTTGTTGAGCTTCAAAGCCAGGGCTAAGAGTGTCTCATTGTGTTGGAATGCTAGTGATGGGGTTCGCAGGAAGTGGTGACAAGCCCTTTGTTATATAAGCTTACCAGGCTTGCTCATCGGTGCCAGCGCTGGCCCTTGGTGCCTGATTGGGACATCATCTGTCTGTGTCTCTGGCTATAGCCTTCACTTGGGCAGGGACCTGTATGGGAACTGCACTGTCAGGCACAGGAAGCTGCAGCTCCCACCCTCTCTTGCTTAACTGCCTTTGTCACATTGGGCTGTTCCATGAAAGAAGAAAGGCCAAAGCCAAGAGCTTGGCTGGATTATACCTGACCTGAGACGATATGGGGATTTTCCCTTGCTTCTTTGGAAGAACGATGTCTTGGCTACCTCCAAAGGCAAGAGAAGCCTTCTCTTTGAGCTGTTTCTGCCTCTTAATTCCTGTATTTGTCCTGCATTGATGGCTGTGGTCCTACGAAGGTGTCAGCAAGGAGGCAGATTGCAGTTTTCTCCTCTGTTAACTTCCCTGTAGGAGGCAGGCAGAAGCAGGCCTCGGCTTTGCACATGACAGGTTCCCAGTGAGGCCAGGCAGCCTACACAGGTTTCCTGCATCTGGGAGTTGAGTGGTGCACACTTGTCAGTTAGGAGATTGGTCCCTTGCAACTAGAAAGTGTCTCAGTCTCATCCCTGAGATTATTTTTAGCTGCTTTCCGTGAAGAACCTGTACGTTGTGCTTTGCTGGGTGTATTTGATATCATTGACACACTAATCTCAGGAACCTGTAAGGAAAATCTCCATTTTTCATTCAGGGAAACAGATTGAGGTCAGGGGACATGCCCAAGGCCTGCCGAACTTCTCTCTTTATTGACATTCCTGTGTTATCTAGAGACCAGGGACTGGGCTTCTGGAGAACAGTACTTGTATTTCGGTTTACCCTACGTACCTGGCATAGAACCTGGAATACCAACCACTCTGGGTGAATTGAACCTTGAGCTTCCCTGACCAGGTGACTTGGGGCAAGTCCTCCCCTTCTCCACTTCCACCCCTCACTCTCCTGCCCTCAGCCACAGTGTCTGCTTTTGTAAAATGGCCAAGTGTTCTCCTTTCTCATAGACCCTGTCTTCCAAAGACTTTAGTCATTGCCACATCTGACTGTAGTCTCCTATGGAATGCAGTTGATCTTGAAAAAGGGAGTCACAAGTGACTGTGGATTTTTACTGCCAGGCCAAGGCCCAAACTCAGATGACTGTTGTCCCCAATTAATGAGGCACAAGAAATAAAGTTGCGTAACTTTATAACAAAACCACATTTCTCACTGTGATCTGAGCTCCTCCAGCGTGGAAGGCACGCGTCCTGCCCCTGGCAGCCTTACACATTCATTCCTTGGCCTAAGCACCCACCCACCTTTTCACCTTAATTGGTTTGGAAAAGCCTTGGGCAATTTCCTCTGAAATGGCAAGGAATGGAAGATTTACCCTAAGATGTTCAAAGAAATGTGAGGCCTCTGGGGTCCCTGCTCAGAAAGGAGGCATGAGGAGGGACTTTGAGCATGCCTGTTGTGTTGAGGATTACTGTGCTCTTGTTTGCTTGTGTTAATTTCTCATGTGTCTGACACAGGGACCAGAGGACTTTCTGCACAGGGCCAAGTAGTAAGTATTTTAGGTTTTGTGGCAGCACAGTTTCTGTTGTATCGATTCAGTTCTGCCCTCTTGTACAAAAAGGGCCACAGACAGCATATGAATGAATGGGTGTGTCCATGTGCCCATAACACTATTTACAGAAATAAAGCTTTGCTCATCCCTGGTAGAAACCATTAGATACCGCTGTTCATTATCACGCCCATGTTTTCTTGTTTTCTCAGGGATTTATCCAAACCCATTTGACCTCCTAAGTGCCTGGAGAACGCCCCCGCTCCTTGATTTCCTGCAAACCATCTCTGGCCTAGGCACAAAGATCTTTGATCATTCCTTAGTTGCACAGAAGTTGCCTACTTTCTCATGGCCAAAATTGTATTTCTTCAAACTGCATCATTTTTGTCTAGCAGTTATGCTGCTTGTGTAGGATCTTTCTTTATAGTCTTGTTGACTCTAACAAAGTGAGAAATGAACATATTCTGTTTGCTGGTCAGTCGTGGTGGCACACATCTGTCATCCCAGCACTAGGAGGCTGAGTTAGGAGGATCACTTTGAGTTCAAGGTCAGCCTGGGCTACAAAGTGAGTTCAAGGCTAACCTGAACTGCATAGCGAAACCCAGTCTCAAAAAGACAAAAAAGAAAAAAAAAATCAAATTGCTTATAATTAAGGCTTTTCCCATGCTATTAGAAGAAAAACTCCATGCCTGCTATCCCATATTGCTTGGGTCTTTATTATTTAGGTCTGTCCTTCATCTTCTGTCCTCCAGAGTGATCTGGATGTGTCATTATTTAGTACTCTCCATAGCTTCTATCTTGACATTCCAGCTGACCTTTGCTCCTTTGTAAAGGTTGCTATTTGCTCCATTGCTCCTGGGCCAACCCACTGGAAGCCTCTTACTTCCTGCCAAGATACCTGTGTGCCTCTGTGGCATACCTGTATCACCCTTTTTCTGCTAAGACCAGTGCTGCTGTCATGCCATGCAGGGGGCCACCTCATCTCCTGCCTTTCCTTTCTCCATGAACATGTGTCCTTGCCTCTGCAGGAGCGGTGGTCACATCATGTCATGCTCCTGTGTTTCTTGTCCCTGATGGGATTCTGAAGAGCCACAGTGAGAGCCTCATAGCTTGCACAAGCTGACTCTGGAGTAGACCTAAGAATACTTGGCAGATAAGGGACTTCAGAGAGGTTGGTTGAACTCCCAGTGTGCTCGGAAACTATGAGAGTCTCAGAACTTCCAGTAATTCCAACATGGGAAAAACAGTGAAAACCCCAGTGTCCTCCAGGCAGACAAGACACGCCTTACTGTAGGCATCTGTGGCTCAATAGGCTGCCTCCCTTTCTGGTGTGGGAAGACTTCCTGGTGAACTGCTCTTAGCTCTCTCATCAGCTGGTGGGGATGATGGTAAGTTACCAAGTATTGAGCATCTCCTATGTGCAAAGCATTATAAAAACCAGGGAATTCTGTGTCATCGGCACAGAGTTCAGGGCTAGAAGGGTCTTAGGAGCCCTTTGTCTTACTCAGTATTATGCCTGGCACGTGGTAGTTGCTCAGTAATATTTTGTGAATGAAAAATGAGTTAGACTAGACTTCTATTAAGATCTGTTGTGGCCAGATTGAAGGGCTACAAATACGGTACCACACTAAGGAGTTAATTGTGCCTTTGCAATGGGGACTCAAGGACAGGTTTGTGCAGGGAGGGACATCTGCGCAACATGTGTCATGCTTACCCCATTATTTGGCCTTTCCGGTGTGACTGAGATGTCAGATAATGAGGTGTTGAGCTGCACAAAGCGCTTCCTTGTGCTAGAGAGAGGCAGGGCCAGTCTTGAAGCCAGTTGGCCATCAGCCTCCTCCCTGTAATTTATATGCAGTGGCAGGTTGGAGTGGGCTGCCAGGCAGAGCCAGGGCTTACCTGCCTCTGGGTCACCGCCTCAGCTTGCCAGCACCAGCACAAGGGCCATGGCTATGATTCGAGGCCTGCCCTCTGAGCTTGCTCTGTGTTCTAGGAGGATTAAAGGTGGTTGCCAGCTCTTCCCAGGACTTGCTGATGCAGGTGGTATTTCCTGCGGCAGAGTAGGCGTGAAGGGGGAAGGGGTACCACTGAGTCTTGTTTTGTTTCCCTACTACCCCTACTCTAGCTCTGTGTTCTGAAGCTCAGTAACCTTGAGCTTCTCCTACCTAAAGACAGCTGACCCACACCTGTACTCCAGAGGCCAGTACTGTTCTGGAAGGATGCAGCTCCCTGTTTTCAGATTAGAAGATGCACAGTAAAGATATCAGCCCCAGGATCTAAGTATTCAGAACACTTGCCCTGGCAGGGGGTTAGTAGTTTCTTGCTCTCTATTGTTGACTGAGTGAGGCTTGAGCACAGGGAGAGTTCATTGTGCCTTTTGGGGTACTGTAGAGCAGACAGAGAGGAACTAGGAGGCAGCAGTGGATATGAGGCAAAATAGGGTGTTACAGGGAGGATGAATGAATTGATTCTGGGAGGTGAATTTGGAAGGCCCCTTGCAAGGAGATGAGAGTGGGTTTAGTCTGACCTTCCAAAGTGGCTGCAGAAGGATGAAAAACACTGCAAGCAGAGGGCACAGTTTGGCCACAATTGTGGAAGATGGTTAGGACAGATTGGGTCTGATGAGGAAGGTGTGGGGCTGGAGCTGAGTGCGAGCAGGAGGGGCTGTAGGCCATATTGCATAGGGTGGTGTTGCAGTGGCTCCCCAGTGCCTGGCCAGTGACTATACCTCATGGTAATGGATCTGAGAGGCCCTTTCTTGGGCCTCTGTCACTGCAAGCACTCAGGGAAAACTTAGGGGCATGTGTTTGGCAAGCGTGGCAGGAATTCAACTTCTGGGGTCAGGGCACTCCAGGAAAGCCCATGCTCCCCAGGAAAACGCTCTGCTCAGCCAGGCTGGAATTGGGCCCCTGCTGTTCTGGCTGCCCCTGCTGCTTTTTTGGGTTGGCCTTCCAAGAGCCTGTCACAAATGATTTCCAAGGAGGCCAGCAGATGGGTAGGATGGAAATGCCTCTCCTCTGGACTCTGATCTCTTCTTCTAATTCCAGGGGAAGCTGGAGGCAGGGGAGCCCTGACCCCACCATGGACACCTGAACAGTTTACCCTGAGCCTTTATCTTGGTATAGTCTCAGGGGCTTCAGGAGACCAAGAGTGGGGATTTCCCTTTCCCATTTTAGGCAGGTAGATGTGAATCGGTTGAAGTCACCCCAAAGTTAGGAAAACTGCCAACAAGACTGGGGCCTCTCCACTCCCATCCCAGGGTATTACTCACACAGCACTGCCCTGAAGTAATTAAAGGGCATGTGCACAGTTTGGAGGTGAGGTTTGTAATTAAATGACAACTGATGATAGTGGGTGATTTCTGGAGTTTTTCTAAAACATAATAAGTTTCAGTTGTGTGCCAGGCAGTGGGCTAAGTTCCTCTTCATTCTTGTAACAACCTTTATGGATAGGTACTTTTGTTATCCCTAACAAGGATGGGCACAGAAGATTTAAATACTCAGTGACCCACCCCGGAGCAGAAGTGGCATCTGATTCTAGGTGGTCCACCCAGGGCCAGTGCTCTGGACCCTGACACCCTTGTGCCTTTGTGAAGCCAGATATCCTCACTTTCCCTGTCTGCCCTGGTGCTCCTGTCTGTATTATAATTAGAACAGACTGGCACCAGCTAATGACTTCCTTGTGAGATTAATATTCAAAAATGCAGGAGAGAATTGGAGGACAAGAAAGAAAATAGGTTAAGAATGAGGCTCTTCCCATCAGGGCTTAAAGGACTATTTGCTTATTTATTTAGTTTTTAAGACTTTTTTTTTTAAACAGAAAAAAGTAACAGATTACAGTAAAACAGAATTTCAAAACAAGCCAATAGGAAAGTAACAATACTCAACACACTGCATATTGTTATATTCACAGTAGTTGTTTAGAGTGTAAGATATAGACATGAAACATTGTCCAGAAAATTATTAACACAAAACTTTCCCCTCAATGAATCAAGAGAAACCAGCTGTATGACTATTTTTTTTGTTATGACTGCTGTATTTTAAAAGAACAATTCACAGTAAAAATGTAATCTGAAAATGACTCTGTGAAAACTACTTTTCACTCAAAATTCTTTTTCTTTAACTATCTTAAAGGACTATTTAAAATGAGTGTTTGACAGCTGATGTTGACCAGCTATGTTTTGGCAACTTGGAGGCTCCCGCTGAAAGTAAACTCTTCCTTTTCTGCTTATGCCTTGTGCATTCAGTACCAACCCTAGCCATGATCTGATCTCTTGATGAAGGACAGTTGACATCACATCCTTCCCATGGCAGTACAACTCACACCCAGTCACTCAACCTCTCAGAAGCTCCAGTGCCATCTTCCTGCCTTTTGGAACAACATTGAGTTGCTTTAACTTGGCATTCAGACCCCAACCCTGCACCAAGGTGGTCTCTGTTTCTCTGTTTCCTTCTGTGCCAGAGAATATTATTCCCTGAACTCACTGAATTTTGACACCTCTGCACCTTTACCTGTGCCATTCCTGACGGAAGCATTCCTTTCTTTCATCCTGCTCCCCCGTCCTGCCTAGAAAGTGCACATTTGGAACAGATCTTTCCCCTTCATAAAACTCCATCTGACACAGTGTCTCCTGTCCTCTGCACATGGTTCATGCTTCCGGGTCTTGTTTGAGACTGTGCCTGGCCTATGTCTTGTCATGGTTGTTGGTGATGTCCTTGCTGCCCCAGCTGCTTCCTGACTGATGGATGCACCACAAGTCTGCTTATGGCTATGAGCAAGGCAGCTGGAGTGCACCCTTATTGGACAGAGGTCAAACCAAGGTTTTTATTTGGGAGAAAAGGCTTTGGGAACATCAAGCAGGAGGGCTTGTTTCAGTTTGTCCAGAAAACAAAGGGCAAGGTGGTGGCTGTACTTTTTGACTCTTTATCCCTACCTGGAAGAAATGAAGTTGTGGTCTTTTACCCTGGAGAAAAGTGGCCTTGCATGGGGACAAATGCCCTTAGACTTCTATTCCCATCCCATTAGGTACCACATCCTCAGAAATGGACTTTCCAGTAAGTATCTTGGGCAGAGTGTATGCACCCTGTGACGTCTCTGCAGGATGGCTACAGGCCTGTCTACCCCTCTGCACACTTTGCAGCTCCTCATCTTTCTGAGCATGTGCCACACCTCTTCCCCAGCACTTTGAAACTTTCTGTTTAAAGCCCCAAAGAGTTTATAATGGAAGATCCTCAAAAACCCACCCCCAAACTCTATTTCTACATCTGCCCACAAACTTGAACATCATAGACGGCTGTCTTTGCTGCTTCCTGCCTGTTCTAGGCCCCACCTCATCTGCTTTGGTGCTGTTAGACCTGCCTGAGCCATCTCTTCCAGGAGGCCCTTTGGACCACTGCCTACCAGCTCTTGCTGATGTGCAACACAGTAGCTCCTCACCTCATTTAGCAGTGTGACGGAGCCTCTGGGCTGGTCTTGCGTCACTCTGCAGGCCCTCCTCCACATTATCACAGTGGCGAGGGGCCCCAACTTAGTGACAGTGACCTATCTTTTTGTAGCTTCGCACACATAATTTCATTTCTTCCTTTCAATGTCCTTAGTGGACCATTGTCTCTCTTTTACCCAAGAGTCAGCTGATACTTTCCCAGGTGAGATATGTCCACTTAGTTGGAACCACAGCTGCCATTGCCTCTAGTAGTCTTGCACCCTCACTGCTACTCTTATCCTAAATGTGAGCCTCTAGAGTGAATTCTGAGCCTCTGAGGGAATTGTTTTCCTGCAGTACAGCCAGGGTATCTGGGAAAAGAGCTGTGGGGTATGCATTTCTGAGGGGGAAGAGGAACCAGACCTGTCCTCTGCTAACTATCATGCTGCAAAGATTAGGTAGTTGTGAATACTTCTGTCTGTGGTATAGCTCTAGAATGTGTCTCACAGCTGTGGCTGAGGGATTCACGGAGAGCAGAGCGTGAGCAGCCATATTCCCCTGTCAAGATGCCTTCTAGTGGAATCCTCCTCCTCTCCCTGCACCCTTCAGGTCTGTTACCCTGAGAAGGCCTTATTGCCTGTTGACTGGGCTATGCATAGCTGCTGCTCTGGGAGGTTGATGGTGGGCCAGGCCAAGGGTAGCTTGGGCTTGGGAAGGAGCTTAGCTTCTGGAGGAGGTACTTAAATCAGAGGTACTTCCAGGCCACCCACTGACTGACTCCATTTTTAAACTGTAGGTCATGTGATCAAGTTAAAGAGGTCGTTTAGAAAGCCAGACTGTCATCAGGAACTAGGACCTTGTGACTTTGACCTCTGCTCTGTAGATGGTGGGGAATAGGCCAAGTAGAAGGGGTCAAAGGGCAGTAAAATCTGAGAATCATCTATTCATTCATGGCCCCAGGACCATGACTCCCTTTCTTTCTGTCTCAGAACCTTGATATGTACAGTAAAATAGGCAGGCTAATGACAGTAATTCCTTTACTGTGATAAGGTCTTCAGAGGATCTTAGTTGTTTTTTTTTTCTTGTTTTTTTTTTTGTTTGTTTGTTTGTTTTGTGCTAGGAATCAAACTCAGGGCCTTGCACTTGCCAGGCAGGCGCTGTGCCACTAAGCTATATCCACAGCTCTGTAATAAGGTATTATGCACAACTTTTTCTTGGGCTTATAGTTCAGAAGGCAGTGTTTTGCAAAAGAGCGCACTTTAGTCAGTTTTCTTCTATTGCAACTACAATGACAAATCAGGAATGAAAAAAATATATATATAGGCTGACATATATATTTTAAATATTCCAATGTGGTTTGCGTATGCTATCAGAAGCCTAAAGACCTGACAGCAGTATCTGGCAGGGGACTTTATCTCCAGAATACTTTCCATCATTCTAAAAACATTTTTTCCCCTTTCTTCAAGGGAAGAAAATGGATTGGGCAAACCCTTTCCTGCACTGTGTTGTCTCAAGCCATCCCTCCCTCCTGGCAGCCTTACCTGATAAGCTTTAGGAGTCTAGAAACATGTTCTTTGTGACTAACAGTCTGTCTCAGGAAACTTACATCTCTATACTTCCTCAGCCTGTGGTACAGCCCAACCCATTTCTGCCTTTGTTCTGTCTCAAGTAGATACATACTCTCTGGGTTTCATCTGCCTTTCCCACTCCTCCTTGTCTCACCTTCAAGTTCCTACCTTCTTTCTCGTGTAGTCCTTGCCCATTGTCACTCTTGCTCCTGGGCCCCCAGATATGCAGGCAGCTCATAGGTGGGCAGGGCAGCTGAGCTGGCTAATGATCCTGACGGGGCAGAGTGGGCAGTGTCCCTGTGTCCGGGGGCGGGGGGTGAGGTAATAGGCTGGGGGCAAGAGGGAGTCTGAAAGTCAGGCAGACCTTCTGATTTCCTTCACTGTGTGGCCTTGGGCACATTTCTTAATCTCTTTGAGCCCATCTCCTCACAAAATTTAGTTTTTATTCATATGCCAAGCTCAGCATTAGAGACAGGGATCGGAAAAATGTGTGGACCTAGCACCGGGTATGGTAGTACACATCTGTAATCCCAGCCCTGGGGAAGCTGAAGGAGGAAGACCATGATTTAATTCTAGGCCAGCTTGGGCTACATAGTGAGATCCTGTCTCAAAAATAAAACAAAACAAAAACAAGCATGGGCATAGACCATGCCTCCAAGTCCCCACTTTAGGAGGTCTCAATAGCTGTGCTAAAATGATTTAATGAGTGTTTCAGAAGAGCAAGTAACACTTAGATATGGAAATGTCTTATAAACTATAAAGTGCAGTGCTCTTGGAAAAAACATTGGTTTTTGTGATAGAACAAGGCCTCCCTTGTCACAGTCCTAAGTCTGGCGATCCCTTTAAACCTGGTCTCTGTGGCCCTCAGCTCTGACTGTGGCTCACAGACATGGAACCCTGCAATGGGGAAGGGCAGGAGGTGGGCAGCCACACCCAGGCTGTAAAGTGAGAAGATTCTCAGAGCTGTGTGGAGTTCTCCAAATGTAGGTTGATATTTTAAAACACTAACTTGTCAGGAGTCAGTGAAACCGGTTTTAGTCAGTGAGGAAAAGAGCCAGACTTTAAAAAAAAAATCTTGCTAGTGTGTGACAGAATGCAAAATGTCACCCAGCCTTTATAGTCCAGCCACCTTGTGCCATGGCTATTTGTGATCCTTGTCTGTCCCCCTGATTGGCCTGTGAACTCCTGCAGGGCTGCAGTTGTGTCTTATGCAGCTGTGTCCCAGTGAAGGCATAGGACCTGCCCAGGGAAGTCAAGTGAAGGTGTGGACAGAGCTGTGGCTCAGTTCCAGCTGCCCAGTCCAGACAACTGTTCCTGGGGGCTGAGCCTGTGGAGATAATGCTCAGTTGAGTCCCTGCTATTGCCTAGCACTGAAGGCCCACACTGTTCTTATTTCTACTTGAGAAATGAAGAAAAGACCCAGAGAGGTTGAGCAAGTATCCCAGGGTGACACAGTCAGGATTTGAACTGAGTTTAACTCCAAAGCTCATGTTCCCTGGTCCCATGCTGTGGGAACAGGTTAGAATTTGAACAGGCAAAGATTAGAGAAAGGCATAAGAGACCCACAACAGTGGTGGGTTGGGGGCTTGTGGCTAGGTGCGAGTAGGATGGGGAGAGCGGGGTGGAGGGTGTAATACTGGAAATAGGCATATAGCTCTCTTAACGAGGGATCCACATCCACCTGGGAGAGGAAGTTTCCAAATAACATGGGGTGCCCCACCCATTGATACGTCTTACAGACTGGCACAGGGCCCTGTAAACTGACTTTCTGCCCTTCATACCATGATTGAGGCCTCTGTTAAGGTCTTCAGGAGATGGCAGGATCCTGCTCCAGAAGAAGAGAGAGCTGACTTAGTAGGGGTGGTGCACAGCACTGGCTGCCCCCAGCCCCTTACTTTTGCTGAATCTATTCTGCCATCCCCGCAGAGCCATCTCGTCACACAGTCACTTCTAGAGTGCTTAGAGTACAATGTTATGAGCCAGAAGCTGGGACAGAGCACCTGAGTTTGAATCTTGGCTCTACCATTTACTCCTTGGTGACTTTAGTTGCCCAGCCCCCAGTGTCTCTGTTTTCTTCCCTCTGTACAATGGGGACAGTATTAGGATCCAATCTGTAGAGTGGTTCTATTAAAAGAACAAGAGCATAGTCCCTGGTAGCTACTGTCTATTTATTGTATTGTGCTGGCCTGAGCACTGCTCTTGAGCTCCTGACTGTCCCTGTGATTCCATGGAAGGAGGGCAAGTTTTGAGGTTCAAAGGTACCCTGGCCACCCACAGAGCTTTTGTGAGACTGGGGATGCCTGGGTTTGCCCCATCTGCCAGAGCTCACTTGTTCTGCAGACATTGAGATCATCGCCTCCTGTGGCTGCCCAGCCTCAGCCAGGCTCTTGCAACATTCCCAAGGGCTCAGGGGGTTCCTTGTGCCTGAGTCCTGCGTGGGCAGAGCTCCGGGCAGGTGGCACGTTTTGGCAGGTCTGGTGGTGTCATTGGTGAAGAGTTTCCTGTGGCTGCGCTTGTTAGGATTGGGGAGACAAAGTTTTTACAGCCTCCTTTTGTTCCTCCCAGATGCTAGTAAATTGTTATAGACATTTAACATTGGTCAAATGTTGCTTATTGAAAGAAAGAGGGATGTTTTGGGAATTTTGTTCTCGTGTTCTGAGTCATTGACTTGTTCTGAGAGGGAGCATTGTTCTGTGCGATAGAGTGGGTCAGGGCAAATGTGGCTGGTATCTCTCTGGGACACCTTCCTGGGACAGGGAACATGAGCAAGAGGCCCTGGCACCCCCCAGCACCCGGATAGGAGATCTGCTCATCTGTGTCTGCCACATGCAGGGAGAGGATTTTGGGCTGCATTCCTGCAAGCCCAAGTTCCATGCCCTTTGACTCACTGTATGACCTTGAGCAAGTCACTTCCCCTGGATTTGTGAAATCATGTGGGATTATAGTGAAATGTTTACACATGCCTGTTAGTATTAGAGACCAGTAATTCTCAGTCTTGAATGCCTTGTACCAACCACCTGAGCAGCTTTTAGAACAAAGTGAATCCAGGCCCCACCTGGGAGCACTTAATCAGAATTTCTGGGGCTGAAGCTCAAGCATTGATGTATCGTGAAAACACTCCAGTGACAAGTGTGCAGCCGATGCACTAGACGAGCCCTGTTTTTGGGCCAAATCTAGCTGCTCTCTGGTTTTATACTTTTGTGTGTGGTTGCTTTTACTTTACCATGGCAGTTGAATACTCGTAATGGAGACCCAGAAAAACCAAGAAAATTATTTGATTTTTTTGTAGAAGAGATTTGCTGACCTTTCCTTGCATACCCATTCCTTTGAGGGCATACAATGAATTTTGTCTTACTGTCCCCCAGAACTTGGACAACAGTGGACATTGCTGAACTCCAACACAGAGGTTCATGTTTTTGTGTCTCTACCACAGCACCCAGCCTTTCTGATGCAGTTGAGAGAGAAGCCCTGTGCTAGCATAAGGTGGGACCTCCTCCTACTGGCATCCTGGGTCTCTCCCTGAAGCCATGGAGATTACCGCATTTATCTCTCCACCTTTTTATCTCATTTCAATCTTGATGGTGATGCTGCCTCCCAGGAAAGCTTGGGGACTTCTTGAGAAAGTTTAAGAAGAACCAACCCCTTCAACTTAAGCTTCTCTGCCTTCAGTTCCCTGCTTTGAGAAACTGTGGAAATCCCAGGAAGAACATGCAGTTTCCAGTGGCCAAGACTCTCAGTTTCTGCCTGGAAGTTCCTTGTGGCAGGGAGCTCACTACTCAAATTAGTTTGTACTGTGTTGAACAGTTAGATCGAACGTTCTTCCTGAAGTTGACTTATCTATTCCATAACCTCCACTGATTGGTACTCATCTTGTCATCTCTGACTCTACAGAATACATCTGTGTCCTGTTGCAGGGATCAACCACTCATGGTGTACCCTACCACCACCTGTACCTTCCTGAACCTTCTCCAGATCACATCTTTTGTCCCTTCAGTGATGCCCATGACACATGAAGTCTGGGCTCTTTATTGTCCCAGTAACAGCTCTTAGTAAAATAGCAGGGCCCAAAGAGAAATGGGTTTCTCCAGTGGCTCTGTGGGTTCTGCAGAGTGGAAGGGGATGCCACTTCCCTGGTGGTAGACATCTTCAAATCTGTGCAGCCTGTAGGAAAGCTATTAGACCACATGAATATAGATCACTTTTAATAAATGTCTTGCATAGCTAAGGCTCTGGGTCTTACATATATGGCGAATCCTACCCTCCTGCAGTTGGCTTTGTGAGGGCATGAGAGGACTTCCAAAGGGTCCTGGGCCTTCCTGCCTTGCTCCCTAGGGGAGAGACTCACAAAGCCCCTATGCCTTGGGAAGTATGCTCGAAAGGAAACTACCAGGGTCTTGGGTTTACGCCATCACTGGGACAGGAACAAGGTTAATATTTTAATGATGAAAGGTGAGTCCCATTATTATTACCTGAGCTCATTCATCAATGGCAGAACTCGTTTTACCTGTTAAGTGCCCTTCACTGGGGAGAACATGAGTGGGAATCCAATGTTCTCTTGAAAACCCAAGCCACCTCTCCCTATCTTAAATCCAGGCAGTTGCCAGGAGGGCAGCAAGATTGCACAGCAGATTCTTGTGGGAGGTTAGGGGGTGGAGGGGTATGGACAGCTTCAGGAGCCCTAGATAGAGCCCTTCCTGCCTTACTCAACAAGCCCAGAACAGACACTGGCCAAGAATTAAAGCTGCAGCAGCTCTAGTTATGAACCCAGGATGGAGCCATCTCTTTAGTTGTCTACTGGTTGGAGGATGGTGTGACAAAAATGTGGGGTGAGGGGTTTGTCACCGGAACACTCAGGTGGGACCTGTATGAACCCTTCTAAAACTGCTGGTCAGCTGGGGTGTTGTTTGAAATGTCCCTAGGGAGTGCTGTGATTTGCAGGTGGCCCAAGACATCTGGGTCACCACCAAGAAATGGGTATGGTGGGCTTCCATAGGGATGATATGGGCTTGCTTTTCTCTTAGAAGAGCATTGCTGTGAGTCATTACTTGGTCCCCTCTGGGGCACCACTACCATCTCTGAGATGGGGTCTGTAGCAATTTCAGGCTGGCTACCTGACCTCAGGCACTACCTTCCCAATCCTCCAGCTTCACTGCATCTGTGGGTACTAGTTTTCCAAATCCAGCTGGACTCATCCTAACCAGATGAAAAATGAACCAGGTCGATTAACATTTTCCTTTTTTTTTTTTTTTTTTTTTTTTGGTACTGGGGATCAAACTCACAACCTTGCACCTGCCACTGAGCTAAATCCCCAGCCCTATTTTTTGAGACAGGGTCTCACCATGCAGTTCAGGCTGGTCTTGAACTCACTTTGTAACTCAGGCTAGTCTCGAACTCGCAACGATCCTCCTGCCTCAGCCTCCCAAGTGCTGGGATTACAGACATGCATCACCACACTGGGCTTGAAAAATAAGAATTTCTTTACAGCTGTCTTTGAAAATAACAAAAGCTGGCATGTTTTGCGTACACCACTAAGGAAGGGTCCTATCAAGTTCCAAGGCAGGACTTAGACTTGGGTTTACCTCTGACTTTTTCCCTCCTGTATTGAGCAGAGGAGGATGCAAAGGATTCGGGGCAGGTTTCTGGGTGCAAAGGTTTAGGGTCAGGCGCTGGAGTCCCAGAGCCTCTTCATGGGGTGCTGAGTAACTTCCAAACAACATTGATGTTGTTTCCCTCTAATTTCAATACAAAGACTAAAATTAGTGGGATATCCAAGCAGGAAGGATGAGGCTGGTAGAGGGAGGTAGGAGCTGGAAGCCAGCAGCCAGCTAGCAAAGACTGCAGATGGAAGGCCAGTTCCTGGGGTGTGGCCCCAGCAGGTGGCAGGGTGTGAAGTCACAGGGTGGCTAAGGAAGTGGTACTTCCAGTGCCTGCTGACTGAGGGAGTGTCAGTGGAGGCTCTTGCCCAGGGTTGGCACATCTGAGCCAAATTGGCAGAACTTCCTCTTCTACCTGTAAAACCTCCCTTCAGAGATTTCTTCCTTCTGTGGGAAGGAGCTGGGCTTTAGTAGCTACTACAATGGGCCCTTGGTTGATATGGGAGAGTCAGCACTGTAGGGTGATATTGCTTGGATTAAAACTGCGTTATGTACTCTGGAGCTCTGAGGAGGTTACTAATGTCTGCGAGCTCTGGTTTTCGCATGTGAAAATGAAGAGATGAGGAAGGTGAAGTGAGATGGCATATGTAGAAGCACACAGAAAGACCCCTGACTGGTCATTTCTTCCAGTTCTCATCCTATAGAAGGCACAGGTTCTTGGAGAGTCTGGGCTGAGGTTCTGAGTCCTGGCACTAGAGAATCCAAGACTCTGAGACTCAGCCCCAGGAGTTGTGCTTGGCCTTAGGTCTTCGCAGAGAGGGAAGGAGATGGTATGCAGGGATGTCTTGTGACAGCTGCCTTATCAGTGAGCCCCCCTACCCCCAATTTGATTTATTCAGCAACAGTGGATCAAAGTTTCCTCTTTTGAAATTGGTAAGTCTGGGATTCAATTCAAGATAATTTTGCCTCCCTTTAAGAATGGAATGTTTCCGGTGGCTGATGATTTATGACCCTTCGTTTGGAAGGGGATTTTACAGTGTGCATTAATATGGAAGGGCCATTCCTGGCTTGATTCATGAAGCGCCTGTCAAGTGCTATGTTGGTGCTTCCTAGAGACAGCCCCAGGGGTGCTTTAGAAATTGCCCTTGGAGGGGGAGGGGCAGGACAAGCCAGTGTCCTTAGGATATAGTATCATGTACACCAGCCCACTGAAACTCATAGGAGCGCTTGGTTTTTAAACTAATCCTTAAAGGACTGAAATGCCCATTTAATCTAGTGCCTTTCCAAAAAGTGAAGTCAGACAAATAAAAAGTTGGAGTTTTTAATGGCACCAAATTTGTTCACTTCACAGGACGGTCTTTTATTCTCAACTTCCTTTTTTATTGTTGACTGTTACTGCTGTTTCCTTTGTTAAATGTGAATGAGGACAAATAGTAGTTGGATTTCTTTTAGTGTCACTGACTCTGTCTCTCACCCTTTCTCTGTTTTGTAAGTATAGGGATCTCTGAAACCCACTTTCCCTTCCAGTTTTACAGATGGGGAAACTGAGGTGCTGACAAAGTGTGACTTAACTAATGATGTCCAGCTGGAGAGGGGAAGAAGTTAGAGTTTGAGCCTCAAGCTCCCCATGGAAATTCTGGATGTGGAGGGCAGTCAGCATCAGTGACATCATTCATTTGGGCCTAGCCCATGAAAAATAATGTAAGACCTCTCATTCAAAAATTAAGGCTGATGATGTAGCTCAGGGGTAGAACATGTGCTTAATGTTCTCTAAGCCTTGAGTTCAATCCCCAGCAACACACACACAATTCAAAATGGTGACCGCAAGACATTAAAGCAAGTGCAGGGCCCCACATGATTGCACAGGCCACGTGGAACTATAAATGTCAGAGTCCCTGATGCACTAGCATTTAAAATAAGAGCCAAAATAGTTAACCCAAGAAATGAAGAGATAGGGCTGGGCCTTTTAGGCCCTCAGGTCTCCTCTTCCAGCATTTCTTCTGATCTCCACAGCCCTCTTTGAGGCAGTCAGAGGTTGGAGAAGGAAACAAATGAGGGAGCTGTGGGGGTGGAACCTGGGATGGCCCTGAAGGGAGGAGGGGGCACAGGCTGTCTTTATCTGACCCTTGGCCACAGTCCTTGGTCTCACCCTTGCTGGAGTTGGTGTGGGCATCCCTTCTTCTCCCTTTTACTCTGGGTGGTGGTAGAACCTCACACATCTGGACGGATGCAGCAAGGGGTCCAGGGCCTTGAATGGATGCCACTGACATAGAGAAGATCGCCTAGGTCTGGAAAACTCAGTGGCTCATCCTACTGGCCCAGGAGGCTTTGGCTAGAAAGTAACAGCGGGCAGGTGTGCCTCCACGGGTGGGAGGGTAGGGGACCCAGAGAGAGAAGGTGCATCAATGTGTGCTGTATATTCCGCATTTCCTTCCTGTTCTTTTCTGTGATATAAGCACATTTATCTGAGGTATATTTTGTAAAAGTTGAGTCCTTGTAAGTACTATTTTAAAACCTGCTTTTGTCCCTTGCTGAGGTGCCAGAGATTTGGCTATAATCACAGACTCCTAACCTCTGCTTCAGCTGCATAGTGGTCTCCTCAGGTAACACACCTGTCCTGAACTGACATTGCCAGTAGGTCAGAGAGGCCATAGGCCTTTTGGTCGGAGTTTACCCCTCGACACTTCTGGCTGTGGTCTTAGCCACATTTGTTTGTACCATGGAGGGGATGCATCTATCTGTAGGTGATGTCAAGAAGAGTCACGGAAGGCAGCTTGCCTCTGTGGGGCTGTGCGCAAGCCTGGGTTCCAACCAGTGGCCTGGCTGTGCAAGGTAGTGAATTAGGAACACTGGTGTTCACATTTACCACTAGCCAACCACTAGGGGCATGGCAGGTTCACCTGCAGCTCACAGTGGAGCAGCCTGTGCCCCCTGGGCTTGGCAGGTACTTACATGGGCACAGACCCTCAGCCTTTGGTGCGGCAGTCCTGGCCCTGCCTGGAAGCTGATAGACTGGTGTTGCCAGCCACTGAAGGGACCAAAGAGGCCTATTAGGTTCTCCATTTGGTTTTATCCAAGTGTTTCCTCCAGGGTATGTCTGCTTGATCTTAGGGACAGAGGCCCTTGGCCCAAGAGAAATGACACACAGGGTTTGAGAGAGGAGGCTGCCTCTCAAGGGAGGCATCTGGAGATACCTGACTGCTGATTCTTTGCAGTCTCCAGCACATCTGTAGCACCATTATTTGTTCAGAGTCCCAGAGGGAGATGGTAAAAACAGATTGGTCTCTCCTTCTTTCACAATGAGAAAACAGAAACTCAAAAGAACAGAGATGGGCCCAGGGTAAGGACTAAGCTGCTTCAGCTGGTCCCTACCCTGAATCTACCATAAGGGCCCTTGCTATTCTCAGTCCCTCTCCAAGAGACTCTTCCTGGCCCAGGCAGTGTATCTGGCCTTCTCTACCTGGCTCACATCTACATCTCTGTGCCTAAGGGCCTTTTCCAGAACCTGGGAACAGGACAGCTTCTCATTGTGCCCACACATGTGTAACTGGCCTCTACCTGTAGCTCTACAAGTGGGTATCTAGCTCTCATATCCCTCATCCTCAGAAGGTCATGGGCTGTGTTTAGTGTCTCATCAAATTAAGTTCTAGTCACCCACCTTGGTAGCAGGCTTACAGCACAGCTTCCCTGCTTGCCTTCTCTTCTCAGGCCCATGTCCTCAGCTTTTTGTATTTCTTCCCAAATAAACCACTTGCACTTGAGCCTCTGTTTCAGTGTATGTCTTGGGGACTCAGACTAAGGTCTGTGGCTTAAAGGGGAGGTGTTTTCCAATACTCTTGTGCCATTGGCCACATAAGTAAACAAAACTGGGTATACGTTGTCCTTTGGTTCCTCCACATCCCAAAAGGAAGATGTTTCCCCAGGAAGATGGGTGGGCTCAGGCTGAGAGAAGGTAGGACACATGCCCAAGCCCCAGGGCTGAGAAGATACCTGGACACACTAAAGCTCAGGACGCAGAATCCAATACCACCCTGGAGTCCCCTACCCTGCCCCACCCTGGCTCCCAGCACACCCTGCTAGGGTCCTGCTGTTTACCGAGTGCTCTGCTGCAGTAAAAAGGGAGCCACCTTCTGGGGTGGTTACAGATTGCTGTAAGTTGGGGTGGGTTTGAAGGTCTCTCCTTATTTCCGCCTGGCATGTGTGACTGAGTGGCTGTTAGTCACTTAAACATGCCAGTGTTTCCTAGGGAGGTAAACTGATTGATGCTGTGCTTTCCCTAGAAGCCTGGAAGCTCTCAGGGGAGATTACCGTTGGTTGTTGCCTGGCATGTGTAAGTACACAGTGAGCAAGATTGAATGGCAGTCTCTGCCATCGCAGACATATGCAGCACTGAAGACCTCTGCCCACAATGACTTTCCTGTCCATTAAAAAGTGCCAAGTATTCCTAAGAAAGTGTCCTGGGTACATGGACAGTTTCTCAACCTGTGATTGCATTTGAGAGATTGTTGAGACCTAGCCACTGGAGGATAGAAGACAACATTATTTTGAAAAGCAAATCAACATTCATTAGTATTAAGCTGAATATCATTGGGACCCCTCAAGTCCAGTGTTAGTAGTTGTGGCCAGTGCTCCATGTCCTCAATAAAAAGGAAGTGACTATTGGGGGAGGGTGGCTGTTTAGAGCTGCTTGTGCCTAACGATGCCCTGTCCTGCTTTGCAGCTCCAAGTCAGAGATGTGCATGAATCATCGTAATGGGCTCCATTCAGAGAGAAATGACCCTTCACTTAGTGCACACTGTGCTGCCTCTTCGGTGCTTATTGAAATGCGCCGTGTGCCTGTGGGCTGCGTCAGGCCCCACATACTCTTCCCCGTCATCATGGCTCCAACACAGATCCTTGCTGGGGGCTGGAGGGACGGGCTCCACGCAGTGACTCTGCTGACTCCCGGTCCTGGAGGGGCATAAATGCCTGCTCTCTAAAGGTTCTGTCTGGCATAGGAAAGGCCTTGGCTCCTAGGCCATGCTGTTTTGCTGTGCATACTTTTCCTGTGAGCACACTGGGCATCATTCTTACTGTGTGGGGCCTTCTCTTCTGTGGGAAAGCCCACGGGCATTCTTGATCTTTCTTTGGGAAGGGAATGGTGGATCATGCCTATTATGGATGGAGAAATGCCTTGAATCAGGCTGTTTGAGCCCTGTTGTTTTTTTTTTTTTTTTTTTTTTTTTTTTTTTTTTTTTTTTTTTTTTTTTTTGTGGCACCGGGGATTGAACTCACAGCCTTGCACCTGCCAGAGCAGGCGCTTAAGCCACTGAGCCAAACTCCCGGCCCTGGTTTTTTGAGGCAGGGTCGCACTATGTAGCTCAGGTCGGCCTTGCACCGCGTTGTAGCCCAAGCCGGCCTCGAACTCACAACGCTCCGCCTACCTCAGCCTCCCGAGTGCTGGGATTAAAGGCGTGCGCCACCACGCCCGGCTTGAGCCCTGTTTTGAAGCAAGCAACCTATAAATACATTGGTGACTTCTGTCTCTCATGCTGGGGATTTGTTGGGGGTCTGTTTGTGTTCCCATCTACTTGGAAGCCTCCGTTGGCTGCTTTTTTTTTTTTCCTTTGGTGGCACCAGGGATTGAACTCATAACCTCACACCTGCCAGACAGGCGCTTAAGCCACTGATCCAAACTCCCAGCCCAAGTTTTTTGAGACAAGGTTGCGCTCTGTAGCTCAGGCCAGCCTTGTACTCGCATTGTAGCCCAAGCCGGCCTTAAACTCACAACGCTACTCCTACCTCAGCCTCCTGAGTGCTGAGATTAATTTGGCTGCTTGTTGATGTGGTGCCCAGATAACCTTGAGAAGGCCTGTTAGTCCTCAGCTCATTGTAGAACTATCTAGCACCTGTGTCCTTTGTCCTGACCGTTGTAGCCCCCTTTTCTCTCAGTCCTGCAGGACAGTGGAGACTCTGCTTTTGTTTTTCTGGACCAAGGCTTGTCAGCATTTTCCAGGCAGCGGCCCTGGAGGAGCACTTGTTCTCCTGCCTGGAAGCCTCGGAGAAAGGACTGTGCAGTGATCATCATGAGCAGTGATGAGGGTGGCAGTGGAGAACAAGGGAAATGCCTGGGGTGCCCCACCTATAGAGAGCTGCTTGCGACAGTGGGGAGTGTTTCTTGCTAGAAGAGATAGGGTGGCGAGCAGTTGTAGATTTCCCTGAAAGTTTTAAGGATGATTTGAAGAAAAAAATGAAACAGCTATGGAAACAGTATGGACCTGGAACTTAGGAAACCTGGGTTTGATTTCCTGTTTCTGGCATTAATCTGGCTAAGTTCAGGGACCTCCTCCCTGCCAGTGAATTCAGGGTTTCCAAACTCTGGGCAGTGGCCCTTTTTACTCAGCAGTACATGGAAAGGTTCTGTGTAAGGTTTCCTTTAAAGAAATCTTGTGCACAACAAGTTTGAGACCCAGCAGACCAGACCACTTCCCAGGGAGCCTTTCAGTAGTGATTACAGACTGCTGGGTGTTTCTGTCCTCAGGAGAGAGGCACTAAATTCTCTGCCTGTAGGCCTTGGCTGAAAGCAGTACATGGACAGGTTCTGTGTAAGGTTTCCTTTAAAGAAATCTTGTGTACAACAAGTTTGAGACCCAGCAGACTAGACCACTTCCCAGGGAGCCTTTCAGTAGTGATTACAGACTGCTGGTTGTTTCTGTCCTCAGGAGAGAGTCACTAAATTCTCTGCCTGTAGGCCTTGGCTGAAAGCAGTTAAGAAATTCTAGGATTGAGCTATTTCTGAATTCAAAATAGAACCTCCCACTGCTTGAGAGATGCCGACAAGCCCATCCCTGCCACTTGACAGCAAGCTTCTGTGGTAGAAAGGGCAGGGCCGGCCGCCTACAGCCTGCTTCAGGGGGGCTAAACTGAAGACAGTGAGCTGGAGGGTGGTGAGCAGGGCCAAGGAGCTGACAGAAGCTGTGATTTGGAATGTACTTTTTCATGACAAGTTGGAGCCTGTGGGTGTCTGGGCTCACAGCTGTGGCCATGGGAGGGGCAGGACTGGAAAGAGCAGTGGTAACTGCTTTAAGCTTCTCTCACCTCCTGATGTGGGGCAGGTACTTGGCAGGTCTGTAAGGAGCATTTACAGCAGAACACTAGGGAACGCCAGGCAAAGTTATGGATAGTGGCAGCTGGGAGGCTAAGCTCAGCTCAACATAGGGAAGACTACTTTACTAGTGATGAGAGTCCGGGCTAACAGTTCCCAAGTTTTGAGCTCCCTGCTGCAGCAGGAGTGTGTCAGAGCAGTTGGCAGGAAGTTACCTGCTGGGGAAAAAGAGACTTAAGACTTGAAAGTGACTGCAGGGCTGATCAGACCTTAGGTGGAAGAAAGGGGCCCTTAGGTGGAAAGAGTGTACTCCATCCTCTGATGGCTAAGAGCTGTGGCTGAGGGTGTAAATGCAGCTAATTAATCTTCCCCAAATTAATTTCCTTACCATGTCAGAAATGATTTATTGGCACGCCTGTAAGGGGAGTTGGTCTGTGTTGGCCAAAGCTCAGGAGACTGAAGCAAGCAGGGGCACTTCCTTGCATGTCCCTGTGGCCTATCACCCCAGTTCTGTGGATCCCTCTAAGCCTTGGACACTGGCTGTAAGACCACACTACTGTCTGTCAGTGAACAGGCAAGGGTGTCTTTGAGGGTCCTGGGATGTTCACTGCCAGTTGCCAGGTGCCTCTCCAACAAGGAGGTACGTGAAAGCATAAAGGGGGAGAAAGCTCATTCACAAATATCGTCCTTTGGGGATGAGAACTATGACAGCTGTTGTCATGCTTGATTATAGCCATTTCCTCTGTGACCACTGGGGCCCTGCTAGGGTTTTTTTTCTCACCTCTTTGTCTTATGTTTCCCATTAGGCTTTCAGCTTTTCATAGCCAGAGACCCTGCCTTAATTAAGGTGTTAATGCACATCTCTTAGTGGGTTCTAGGCACCCAGTGAAGTGCCCCTGCTTTGTAACCAGGACACAGTCTGTTCTTCATACACTGCTGACACATCCCCAAAGCATCTCACTATTTGCTTCTCACAACATTTACATGAAGATGAGAACCAGACCACTTTGCTCCCCTCACAGGTAAACTGCCAAGGCTCAAAGACAAAGCAGGGTGCCCAGCATTATCCAGTGAGTGTAGCAGAGCCAGTTCCAGAACACCACTTGTTAGGACCATCCCCTGCTCAGCTGTATCCATTGTGCAGAGCCACCCCTGTTCTGTAATCTGCACAGGCCACTGCAGCTGCTATAGCCCTGCCTGACTACAATGAGGATCCTGAAGTCAGCAACCCACCTAGACAGTCTTATGAGCTGGACTTCTTTTGCGTGTCCAGATTAAGTCTGGGCTCCACACTTAGATAGCACTGAGAAAACTTGAGTGCACAGGTGAGTGGTATCTAGTTATCTGACCTTCCACTCAAAGCAGGATTCCTGGAACCTCTGCTTGGACAGCCCAAGTAGCAGGAGCTCCCAGTACCTCGTCCCTTTATTGGCTGTCAGAGGTCCTTCATGCGTTGCCAAGATTGCCTCCGTACAGCTCTAGGTATACACCGATTATCTGTTCACTGTCTCTTCCCTGAGCAGTCTCCTGGCTATTGGAGGCCCTCTCCAGAACCAAAAGTCCCTTTTGTTTAATGCCATCTCTCTGTTGGCATGGCAATGGGGCCTTTATCCTGTAGATATCAGGCCTGCCAGGGCCTGTGCCACCATGGATCCCAAAGGAGAACCAGGATTCTAGGTCTGTACAGCCCTTAAATGGAGACAGTCATGGAGCCTTCTGGCTACAGCTGTCACATTATTTGGTCATCTTCAAGGACCCTTCTTGGCCCCCAGAGTAAGGAAGAGAACACTGGCTCCTGGATTTCAAGCTGACAGGCCAAGATAAAGAGCTTCAGATCATTATTCTCAAGTGTTCACCATCCCTAGCTGAATGGCAGTTCTGTCACATACCACTTGGTATTCCTAGCCAAGTGAGTAGTACATGATGAATTACAATGAAGTCAGCAACTCTTGGTTGTGCACCACCTACCTGCTGCCTCACTAAGGCAAAGAGAGTTAAAGTGACTCTAATGTGAGGGAGTTTGGTCTTAAGTGAACCCGGGGTTTATGACCTGCCTGTACTGTGTCTAACACTTTGTAGATATGGATATATATGATGGGGGAACCACTACTTCCCCCATTATCAGATTTCCAAAGAGACCCATGATCTCAAAACTATTAGGGAAACTAATGTGCAGTCTTAGTGATGAGTCAATGAGAAAATGATCTGACTAGGATCCCTGAGGATGTTCTCAGATGTGTTCGCATGCACTTTTTTCTTTGAAGCACAAAGAAGTCAAGGACTTGGCAAGAATATGGGGCCTCACAGGGTTCCACTGCTTCAATTTCCAGGAAGAAGGAAGCAGCATGGACACCCCTGCCCTGAGAGTCTGTGGCTAAACCAGGGTAGCCAGTTCCCACAGGCAGCATTGTACCATGCATAAGGTGACTGTGTGGCTCATGGTAGGTAATGGTGGGGACAGCATGGGTCACTTGGTCCTGGAAGGTGGCAGCTGATCTCCAGTGCTTCCTTATTAACGGTTTCGAGGTCTCCTTTTTAGCAGGGACCTCCTCTGCCATTCTGCAGTGGCTTCTCTTGGCACGCCTGCTCCCTCCTAGGAGCTGGAAGATCTTCCTGGAGGGGTTTCCTGAGAACCAAATAGACATAGTCCAAAATGTCTGGAGCCTTATGGATACCAGGACTGAGATCTTTGTTGGCCCCCTGCTCCCCTCTGCCCTCTGCCTGCAGAGGCCCTGTTGCTTAATCCAGAGCCAGCTTCAGGATTGCATAGGAGGGTGCCCTTCCCTCCATACCTGAGAGATCCTGAAGAAGATGAAGGTGTGTTAGGTCTGCTCTCACTCCTGTGGATCCCCAGAGAGAAGGCAGGAAAGCTGCAGTTAACTCGATTCTTGCTTGACTTTTAACTTCTTGTTTGACTTTAATGAGCAGGTCTGAAAAGTAGTTGGGAAAAGTGAAATTCCAGAGTAATGTCTGTATACTTGCCTTCAGACTGGTGGGGGATGGGTTGGCACTAGCCTTCTGTTTCTCAAACTTCTTTGATAAGAATCACCTGGGTTTCTAGTTAAATACACAGATTATAGGGGCCAGGAGTCTGTTGTCTTAACAAGCGTTCCAAGCCATTCCTGTCTTCAGGCAAGTTTAGGGAATAGTCTATCTGCTGTACCAAAAATAGCCTATGGAGGAGAAGTACTTTTCAGCATGTTTAGTTTTGCATTTAATACATGAATAGATTCTCCTTCTTTGCACATTTTTTTGGATATTGCAGTACCAACAAGCCTTTTTTAAATTTCCCCCAATACCAGTCCTTCTCTCCTCCCAGAGGAAGGGGTCAGTTTGAGGTGTGCTTGTCTCCTGACCTTTATTTTCAAATTAATAGACATACAGGCTTTTGCTTTGCTTTTCATAAGTAGGTGTCATGTTGTGTTTATCATCCCACAATTACTTTCTTTCTATTCAAAGCAGCATCCTGGAGAACTATGCCAGGACATGTAGTTAGCACATTTTAACTTGTCGCATAATACTCCATCATAGAATGGAACTAAACTTTTCATTTAGCAGTTCCTCTATTGATGAATATAGCGATGGTGTTGCATTTTCCCATTATTGCTTGATTCAGTGAGCATTTTTGTGAATATTTGGGAGTAAATACTGAAAAGTGAAGTTGCTAGGTCAAAATATATGCATTTGGGAGCTTTAATGGATTCTGCCAAAAGTTACCCTTCAAAGTGACTATACCCAAGTACATGTCTGCCGAGAGCCTTGGAGAAGTCCCAGTTCTCCATGCAGATGACAGTTACTGTATCTCATAAAAGCAACTAAAACTCTCACCAGGCTAAATGGAAATATGGCCAAATGGTAACACCCACCTTCCTTTAGCACTTCCCTTTGGGGGTGAACAGGAAGACTACTTCCTATCACATAGCTAATCCCTCAGATCAAAACAACCAGGGCTCAGACTGCTGGAAGGGACTGTATTCCACCCAGCAAGCATGCACAAGACAGAAAGAAAGCATAGAGATCCAACTGTCGGTCTGCAGCGAGCCAGAGAGCTATGGCAGAGAGGCAGTAGCCGTGGCAGAATCTAGAGTCCCAGTGTGGGAGTCAGGAAGCTGGCCCTGAGGCTGTACTGCTGGCTCTCTGGGCAACTGTGGCAAAGCTCTCTGGGTACAGGGTGCCATGTTTAAAACAAGGGGAGGCTAGAGTTGGTCTCTTTAGAATTGCCAGTCTCACTGCTTCATGAGCCTATGAAAGTTCTTTGGGAACTGTGGGCTAACTTGAGGACTATGGTTTTGTTTGAAAGTAAGGAAAGGTGTGTACCTGGGGTTTAGTATCTATCACAGGAAGATGATACAGTAGAGCAAGAGGCAGTCCCCTTATTCCCTGTCCTGCTGCAGCTGCTGCTGCTGCTGCTGCTGCTGCTGCTGCTGCTGCTGCTGCTGCTGCTGCTGCTGCTGCTGCTGCTGCTGCTGCTGCTGGGCTCCTCAGGAAGGTGGAACCAGTGGCCTTCATTTCCACCTCAGCTCTGCTTCTGCCCACTATGGCTGCAAGAAGTTATACTCTAGGAATCCAGTCAACTATTAGATCTTCACAATCTAGATCAAAATCCAAGGAAAATTTCTTGTACACCCAGGTGACTTGGCTTGCAGAGAAGTCCTGGCTGGCTATCTTTTGGTTGAATTGTTGAGTTAGATTTACAGGACTTGGCCACTAAGTGGGGCAAAGTAAAAGCAACCCTAGCAGGAGTCCAGGCCCACATCTGGGGAAACTCAGAGGCAGCCTTCAAGTCACCTTGATTTATGGTGAGCCCAAGCAGCCTGGACAGTGGCCACACTGCCCAGTCCTTATGGCTGAGGCCTGTGACACTGCACATGGTACCCTGGCTGCCTGCCTACTCAACTGTACTAACACCTGGTTAAATTTTTACTCCCTTCTAGGACATGAGTTTTGTGTAAGGTTGGACAGTTGAGTGCAGTATTTGCCAAGTTTCAGGTTGCTCAAACTTCCAAGTCCCTTTCCTCTACCAACCTCACTTTGAAGTTGAAAAGCAAATTGATTAAATATACATTTTAGGAACCTTCCAATTTGCTGCTTAAACGAGCAGAATTGTAAACTTTTTTTTAAATGGAAGGATTTTCCAACTGTCAGCAGGTATAACTGGAACCATATGTCGGCAGAGACCAGGGGCTTTTCCTGGTTTTAGAATTTGTAAATTCTTATTGAAATGGAAGTAAGCAGGGGAAGCAGCTGGAGGCTCACGACAGCCTGAGCTCAGATCTCATTTTAATTAGAAAATATAGATAGCACCTGCTAGATCACAGGCCTCTCAAAGCTCTGTCCCAAAGCGAGCAAAGATTTGGTTTATGTCCTGCAAGCCTCCATGTTTGCAAATTACAGAACACTTCTACAAGGAGCTGGAATGCTGATTTCTAGGTTACTATGGTGACTGCAACTCCACCCCCACCCCACCCCCATCCCCAGTTCCCCAGTGAATCTCCCAGTGTCATTCTGTTTTCTTGGGAAATACTTCTCTTCCATATTGCAGACTAGATGGAAGATGTTCATGTTGAAAACTGTGAGGAAGTCTGGGTCAAGAGACTTAAGATCAGATGTCATCTACATCCACAGCTATATCATTTTCTCCATTTGAATGTCTGGTCCCTTGATTGCAAAACCCGGCCCCTGATCTGAACCATTCTGTTTGATGGTGCGCCATGTGTATAATTTTCTCCCTAATGTGTTCTGCAAATGGTAGAGTAGAAATATCAAATGAAAGACACCACCAGGCCCGGCTCTCTCCCACCCGCTTCTTTCCTGGGCTTAGTGTCATTTGAGCTCCTTGAATATCTAAAAAGGCTACGATTATAATGTCAGCCTCTGGAAGCACCCGCTGGGACCCAAAGCCTGACCCACAGCCCTGTTGGGGGAAGAAGCGGCCTCTGTTGATCCCATCCCAGGAGCTTGGGGCTTGGTTCTTCCATAGTGATCATTTTCTTGTTTGAAGTACAGGGACCACTGGGTGCTACACTTCCTGTCAGCCCAGGACAGAGCTGCAGCCTGCTGTCCCTCAATGGGCCTGACGTTCCAGCCAGCTGGCGGTCATTTGTGCCCCCATCCAGGGCTGCTGCTATGAGCTGCCATTCTCCAGGCAGACAAAGGGAGATTTTCCCTTCCCCAGGGTTTATAGGCGCTGCAAATGCCTTACATTCCAGGAGCTGGGAGAGAGGGAGGCTCCTGTGGTTTCTAATTAAGCCCACAATTTAAATAACAATTCATACAACCCTAAGAGTGGGGGGAAATGCTAACCCACCGCCCTTCCTAGGAGAGGAGCTGGGTGGCGCTGACAGAAAGGTAGAGGCTGAGTGCTTCCCCTTTGTTAGATGCGTGACTAAAGAGAGCAAAGGGGCAGTCATTCTGAGAGCCTGTGGTGAAGCTGTTGTGTGGTAGGGGCACAGTTGGGTGTGTTCCTGCACTTCGCTTTTTGTGAGTGTACCCTCATCAAAGTTGGGGAGTCAGAATTAGGGGAAAGTGTCTGTGTTCCCTCAAAGGCTCTGGGGAAACAAGGAACTTTGTTTAGAGTCCCCTCCCCCTCCTACCTGCCCAGGTGACTCATCTTCCTCTGTCCCTAGTGAAACTTCTCTCAGGGGCAGAAGAGTAGGGCTGGGCTCTGGTAGGCCCACCAGTGAAGGACGAAGAGAAAGATCTGGACCTCAGTACCCGGGTGTTGAGATAAAGAGCCTTCATTTGGGTCTTTGGCTTTGAAGACATTTTCTAGCCCTGGCATTCATCTGTCAACCCCTGAGCTGCTTCTATGTTTTCACTTGGCCTGTTTGAGGCCATAGTCATCTTTATAGTGTGTTGATCTCACCAAATTGTTGTCTAGTGACCCAAGGCTTGGTAGTGTTCCAGATATGGGGAAAATTGAATGCTGAACATAATCATCTCTGGACGAGCTCCTATGTGCCTCAGCCAGTACCAGGGGCACTCTTGTTTCCAGCATTTCCTCTGTTTCTGCCCCACTAAGCTGAGTAACTCACATTCCTGGAATGTACCTCCAAGTTCACACCTCTGCGCCCGCCACCCAGATCCCACCCTGGTCTCACCTCACTGCGTGTGGAGCCAGCCTGGCCATGTGCAGAAGCAGGGCCCTCATGTCAGAGCAGTGCTGGTATGGATTCCACTCTACCCCTTAAAGAACTTTGAGACCTCAAGGTCTTCCTGCCTCCTCTTCCCTCCTCCCCTTCCCTTTTTGCTCCTCCAGCTGAGGCACAATTGGTGTTTAATGGAACAAAGCCTGACTGTGAACAGAAGTGAAACAAAAAAGCCAAAGGTGGCCTCACACCCCACCCTTTTGCTCCCTGCAGGTGACCATAGCCGATGACTACTCTGATCCCTTTGATGCTAAGAATGACCTCAAGAGCAAAGCAGGAAAGGGGGAGAGCGCTGGCTACATGGAACCCTATGAGGCCCAGAGGATCATGACAGGTAAGTCGCACAATGTTTTTGTTCATTTTGTTGCTGTAACAGAATGCCTGAGACTGAGTGATTTATAAATAGAGGGCATTTAGTTAGTTTAGGATTGTAAAGGCTGAAACATTCTAGATGAGCTAGCCACATCTGGCCAGGGCCTCAGGTTATATCTTACCATAGCAAGAGGGAAAAAAAACCAGAAGGGCAAGCAGGTACATGCAGAAAAGGGGCGATCTTGCTTTATAATAATACACTCTGTGGTCACTAATCCAGCTCCACAGAACCAGAAGTCCCACCAAAAGTCTGTTCATGAGAGCACCATGCCAAGACTCAAACCTCTGCTGAGCCCCACCTCGTGACACCACTGCACAAGGAATTAGTGAGCCGGCAGGAGTTTTGTGGGGACAGGCCACATTTAAGCCTAGCACAAGGGACTCGTAGGTCAGTGGGGAGGTGGTGAAGGAACAGGGCCTGGGGGTGGGCTTGTGCTTTCAAGTGAGGTGGTTGTTGAGGGGCAGTGCTGTGTTAAGGCTTCCTCACGGATACCACCATATGTTTTACCTGTATCAGGAAAAAACTGGGCACAGGTGTAAGGGTACCATGTACACTTAATCAAAGATAGGGACCAAGAAGTAAATGGAAAAGAAAGTTCTAGAGAAGTTTCTGACTGAAAATACAGCATGTAAGACATGAAATTTTACTTGGAAGCCAGGCATGGTGGCTCGGGAGGCCGAGGTAGGAGGATTGCCCAGCCTGGACTACATGGTGAGACTCTGTCTTAAAAAAAAAAAAAAAACACAGAAATAAGATAAAAACTCTACTGGGCACTTCCTAGCAGCCAGGGTAAAAGGGAAAATCAGGCTGGGTCACCTGCTTTCATGCTTTCATTGACTAGTAGAAAGGGGCAGACCCAAACATTAGTAGGAACAAAAGTATCCTTGACCGTGTACCCAGAAATCTTTGCTGGTAGCAGCTTAAAAAATCTGAAGGAGGGCAGCTTTATAGGAAACATTGAGACTTTCTCCTTCCAGCTGTTTTCTATTGGGCTTGACTGACAGAATTTTATCAAAACAATTGTGTGCAACCCTGAAGATCTGGTCAGATGTTCAACCACCCGCAAGGAAATACTTGAGTGTCTTTAAGGAGCACACAGTTATCAACCATCTTGGGCAGAGCCTCAGCACAGAGGTGGGAAAAGTCAGAGGCAGAGAAGCCCCATCATGGTCCTCCTCACTCAGGAGCCATGGTAGTTGCCCTCATCCTACACAAGAAAGGAGGAAGAGACACACAAAGTACCGCAGCGTGTGAAAGAGTGACCAGAATGACTGGAAATAGTCTTGGAGCTTCTCTAGCTTTTGAGGCCTGTTGAATTAGTCCACTGGGTGCTTGGGAATTCTGAATACAGATGCCTTCTTGGCCTTCTTACTGTTTATTTGACACTCACATCTTCGTGTACTTCCTCATGATTTTCTCTCGAATGAATTCCGAGAAGAGAAAGGGAGTGACAGGCGATGAGTGCTTAGTGTATGCTGGGCCCCTGGCTGCGCATTAATTCCTAGAGCTGTGGAAGCCGCTGTTGATCCAGATGTGAGTCCAGACCTTTTCTCTAGGTCTCTGCCTCCTGCTCCTCCTGTTCATGGAAAGCGATCACTTGGCCTTCAGAGCACTTGGCCACTTGGCAAAGGGCAAGGCAGGGGGAGGGCTTGACCAGCGGAATTTAGGCCAGACTTGTAGGGGCCCAACCTGGTGCTCATTCCCATCTTCTAATCCCTCAGCAAAGCAGCCTCAGTGGTGGAGTCTTCACCACACAGGTGTGCCCAGGCCCTACGGGGCCCTGAGGCTTTGCCCTACCCCATCATCTGTGGTGGGCTGGGGGCTGCTCCAGCTCTCAGGCTGCCAAAGGGAGGGAACTGAGGCCCTGCCCCTCCCTGCATTCCAGCCAGTCTCAAGTTCACCAGGGCTTAGAGGAGTTGCGGTTACCAGAATGACCTTGGGACACTGGTACATTCAGAATGTCAGCACAGCAAGGACTCCTCAACATCATCTGAACTCAACAGCCTCATTTTACAGATAGGGAAGCCGAGTCTAGGGAGGAAGAGACTTGACCAGGGATACACAGTGAGTTAGTGACAGGATGCCAAGTGTGGCTGTGCTTTGCAGGGAAGACTTTGGGGTAGAATGCTGAGAAAAGTAGAATTTTGTGCTGGATGCTAAATATCTCAGATGCGAAGAAATGACAGGAAAAGGGACCCAAGGCTGGAGCCCAGGCAGATATCAGGCTTCATACGGGGTGCTTTGGCACCTGTGCTCACTGACTCTAGCAATGTCCCTTTAGAGGAGATGTTGCCCAGTTCTGCAAGTGAGTGAAACAGCGTCACCCCTTTCCTGTGCCACACAGGTAGAAGATGATGGTACAGTCCATTGGACTTAGCAGTTTGTGTATCCTCCTCTAGACGAGTACCCTGATATTGCTCTATGTGTTCACTTCCTCGTTTGGGGGCTATGACCCAGTTTACCCACATTTTCTGTTTTTAGGAGTGTAGATGATTAAAAGGGTTGTTTTCTACTTGTGATGATCTTTCTGCAGCTCTGTGTGACTTGGCCTCCTTTGTGCTTGCTGTCACCACAGTGATTGATGGTAGGGTGGGTAAAGGCCAGGGTGAGCTGTCAGCACGAGTGCTAAGAAGGGGCTACTGGCCAAGTAGACACAAGCGCACTAGGGGCAGGAGTAGGGAAAGTGGGCAAGAGACACAGGAGGTTGATTCGGAGGACAACTGCAAGGTAGGATGGCACAGAAAAATTTAGGTTTAATCTTTCAAAGTAACTCATTTTGAGATGATGTGCTGTTTTATGTGTATGCATGCATGTGAGTTCTACAGACAGAGTAGGATCGTCTGCCCCCTTTGTGCCTCGATGGCAGGCCCATGCGAAGAGTCCAGGCTGGAGTAAAGCAGATCTAGGATAGCCACTTGCCACTCAGTTACCCACGGTGTTCAGTTTATGCCTGTGCAGCAGGAGCCTCATAGCAAGCAGCCAATGATGCATCCTGCTGCTTTGATTGGTAGTGTTGTGTGACCATCACATAATGCATTCTGTGCCTCTGGTTTTCCCAGTGTGTGAGATGGTGGGTCAATTAGACATTAAAGGCAGCTGTCCAGTTTTCTAGTACTTGTTTGTGGATTCATTTGATACAAATTCTCCTTGGATCCTCACCATCCTACATCCTTTCAAGCATAGATACCCCTTTTCACCAACAGAAAAACTGAAGCACAGAGAATTACCCCAAGGCAACTCAGGTAGATAGTTGTGAGGCTGACTTCCTGTTTAAACCACCACATAGCACCTGTCCAGCCCCAGTACACTGCAGCTAGGTTTGCAGACTCCTCAGCACTGCCAGCTTTGGACACCGATTAACTGATAAAGTTTTGATCTGTGTCTCTTGGCTCCACATGGCAGGTGGTGGAGCTTTTGGGAATATGAACTGGGCCCATCCCCAGGGCTGTGGCTGAAAAAGAGGGTTAGGGAGAAGTTTGCCTGTTTTCTTAGAGGCCCCTCCCACCCCTTGTCTCTGTCTGCCTAGGCTTACCTTCTCCACACACCGTGTCACCTACAGGAATTCTCCCGTGGCTCCAGGATGGGTGCTCAGCTCTTCATGAGCCTCACAGCCCAATCATTCATGGACTGCCTGGTCCTCACCTTTTGTCTCATCTTCTGTTGCCCAACAGCAACTCCAGAGGCACTTCCTTAAAACCTTACAGCACTGTGGAACCCAGTTGGAAAGCTAGAGGCTGGATTAAAGCATTTCTTTTTGTAGGTGAAGAAACTGAAGCTCAAAAAAGGGCATAACTTTTGGGGGATAATTTTTCAATTCACTGATTAAATATGAAGCTGTCATATGAAGCAGCGAGTTGCCCATTCCTAAAGGGGGCACTTCTAGCCAAGCAAAGGAAAGACAGCTAGCAAGGAGATGACATGGCAGGGAGTTAAGTCTCCAATGAGAGGTTGCTATAAGTGACCTGGATTCTACATTAACCCTTAGCTCTGAGATGTCATGATTCACTGTGACCTGCTTTTTACTTTATGTATAGTGATTGTCATCGGTTATTCAGGACCTGCCCTACTAAGGGAGCTCTGCAGATCAGCTCTGACTAGGAGAGGATCTGGATAGGGCTGGTGCTTCCGTTTTCAATTGTGCCAATAGTTCAGTCCTATTTCCTCACCATCTTTCTTGGCTCATGTTCTTAGCTTGGCCTCTTCTGTACTGCACCGCCTATCTAGGCCTCAATTTCCTCATGTTTAAATTAAAGAAAAAGAACCTGAGCATTCCTGGGTTTCCTTCCTGCCCCAGGGTCTGTGTATTTGTTGTCCCCAGGCCAAGCCTCCTGTTGAACTTGTGGATCAGGCTACTTCACAACCCATTTTTTTCCTGTTCCTTGAGTCTCTGCCTCAGACTCAGTGTCCCCAGATGACATGGAGATCTGCTGATATGCTAGGATGGGTGTTGGACTCATCAGGCCAACTTGGGTACCTGGAGGGATTAGGCTGCTTGGCTTCTGCAATGGCATTATTATAAAACAGGGCACATGGTTCTCATGTGCATCTCCTAAATGGAAGCCCAACTTTGTATACATATGCTGAGATTATGGTTACGGGGACAGAGGGTCTGCTTGGTCCTCCATATAGTATTTCTTGTTGAAGTCTCTGGACAGTGTCCATGGGGCCCCCACTAACCTATTGACATCCTTGCCAAAGCAGCATGATGCTGGAGCAGGTGAACTTCAGGCCCCCTGAGGTGCAGTTTGTCATAACAGGGGTTCCAGGACAGGCTGTGTTGGATACTGGACCAAGAAACCTTGGATACTGTCCTCCATCTTCGAAGCAGGAGACAGGCACAGCCTGGTGTGCTCACTGGCTAGGTGACTGAGACGAGCAGGTGAATCTTTAGGAGCCATGAGGACATGACAGCTTCTGGTTTGAGCAATCTGGGTGGGTTGGAAGGGATGGTAGTGAGAGTTGGGGATGGAGGTGCCAGCAGGGAAGAACATGAGCAAAGCCTGGCAATAAGAGCCTTATCTGCATTATGAGGTTTCATAATGCATTAAGGGCCCTGGGATGAGGGTCTATAGAGATCGATGGGTATCAGCAAGCCTGTGTTAACCCAAAGCACGGAATATTTTCTGCCCTCAGATCCTCATCTGTAGGCTGCGGCCCTGGGATATCTCTGAGGTGGCGACCTAGATGCTGGTTGTTGGCTTTTGTGGAGAGCTTCTCTGCCTGCTAGGCACTGCTCCAAGGGCCGTCTCACTTAGTCCTCATGATGAACCTGTGAGAGGCAGGTGCTTTCCTGCCCCTATTTCTCAGAGGAGAACGCTGAGTTTCAGGAAGGTGAAATAAGCTAAAACACATGCACCACCATCCTGTGAAGGGTCTGAGGAAGTAATTGGGCAGTTTCCAGTTGCTGAGGCCCCTTCTTAGGTGTGACTAACCCTTCCTTCAGCATCGTTTATAAAATTATTCAGTGTCATTGCATAAGATGAGTCACTTAAGCATTACTTGAAAGCATTTTCACATAATTTTTAATATGTAAGCAATTACACATTAAAAAGTCCTTAGTGTGCTTTTATTATTAAATCAACTTTATAGCATAATAAGAGGAAATTAAGAGAAAGTCACTTTACACAGAGCCCCGCTGCTCTAACCTGGTCATCTTTGTTGCCATCAGTTGCTTTCTGCCTTTCTTAGCCTATGTGCTAGGGGAGACACAGTCCAGATAAAGCCAGTCCACAGCCTGAAAGTCAAGAACAGATGTTCTTTCATGTCTTTTTGTCCTCTGGAGTGGCCTCTGCTTGTGATAGTGCACTTTTTGAATTGTTTTCCAATTGTGGCCTCTGTTTCAGGAGAGAGGAAGCAGAAAATGTGGATTCTAGCCTTGGTTCTGCCCCCGGCTTACTGTGTGACCTGAGTAGATTGCTTCCCTTCTCTGGACTTTAGCTTCCTCATCTGTTAGATTCTGCTTTTTTCACAGGGAGGGAGTCTTGAGAATGCAGGGAAGTAATGGATATGGAGTGACTTGGTAAGCCCTTGAGTGGGCTGCCTCTGCACTCACATTCTGCTTTTCTGGCTGCCCTTGTCACAACTGCTCCCTGGTCCACCCACTCCATGTGGCACCACATCCTGTCCTCTGATGTGGAAGCGCTGCATCTCCCCTACACACTGCATGCCCCAGCACGCACGTGGCCCTGTGCTCTCAGGACAGGCAGGCCCCCGACTGGCAGCTCTGCAGGCTCTGTCTTGTGCTCCCGTCCATTCTGGGCTAAAGTCCTCTGTGAAGGGGCCGCCCTTGTCCCTTACCTGCGATTTCCATGTGCATTGCGTGCACCATCACCTCTGCCCTGGTCCAGCCAGTGCTGGTCTCCTGGGAGCTGGAGAGCACAGGGCCCTGCCCACCCTACTCCACAGTGCCAGGGTCCACTGCTAGAATCTCCACACACCCAGCCTGCCCTGCCTTGCCCTGCATAGCTCAACTGCCCCAAGTGGCCCTGAGCCCTTTCCCATCCCTCTGTCTTTGCTACATCTCCCCATCTATCTGCCCCATTCTCTTCTTGGCCTGCTTGCCCCAGGTCACCGTAACCTTCAGACTATCATGGTTACCATAGCTCTTCCCTGAGGAGAGGATGCCAACATGGAACTGCACACTGGCCACCACCACACAGCAGCAAGCTGCAGAGCAGGCCTTCTGACTTCTAACTTGGGACTTCTAGGCCTTGTTTTGATGTGACCTTGAATTCTCCAGCCTGGCAGACAGAAGGCTTGGTCATGGACAGTAGAGTATCCTGCTTGTCTGTAATTTACCAGAATGACTTACCTACTGAACAGGAAGGAGATAATCAAGTGTAAATATATTTTGCATTAGTCACCCGATGATTTTCCTGTCTTAAGAAACAGTGAGGCCTACATACCCGCCCAGCATTGCTTACCTGCCAAGCTGCAGGGTGGGGAGGGGAGTGGGAAGCTGGGTTTCCATGGTGATGGCAGAGGGCACTGGGAGTCGCTTCCTCTTTTCTACATGCCCCTCTGCCCTGGAATTCTTTACAGAAGAATATAGGCTAGGGATAGCAGTGACTGATAACATTACTGTGAGGCCTGCTGAGGCACTCTGCAGGCCTCAGTATACACAGTGTAAAACAAACCAAAAAAGGCCAAGCCTGGTGGCATATGCCTCTAATCCTAGTACTTGGGAGGATGAGGCAATAGTAAGTTTGAAGCCATTCTGGGCTACCTAGCAAGACTGTCTCAAAAAAAAAAAAAAAAAAAAGGAATAAAATAGTCCAAGAAAAATGACACTGGAAGGAGAATCTGGAATGGGAAGGCAGAAAAAGGATAGTCTAGACTCCTGAAACTCAGGGCACCCGGATATATAGAGGGTGGCGTTTGAATGAAGCCACTTCCCAGTGAAGTCTCTGGCCGCTTAGCTTTCATTTTTTCCTCCCTCTCACTCATTTTTAAATTTTTTTATTTTATTTTATTTTTTGTTTTGTTTTGTTATATTTTATTCTTTATACTAGATCCTCACTCAGTCTTGTTCCTTAAGACATCATTATTTAGCATACCACATATTTTACTTCCATTCTATCTTGTTTATGGTCTGTCTCACTCCTGAGTTGCGGGTGTCACAAGGATGGTGCTACCTGTTTTGTTCCCTGCGGGAACCTTAACTGAAGCAATGACTGGCTCAAAGTAGATACCCAGTAAGTACTGGCTAAATGAATGATTGTGTTATTTCACTCCAAAGGTATTGGGCTGCTCTGCAGAGTTCTGGATCCCCATGAGGAGCCCAGAGACCTCCTGTCCTCTCCTGAAGAGTTCCCTGCCTGCCAAGTCTGAGTTTAGCTGCTTGCCACATAGAGGTTGAGGTGGGGTGGGGGAGGAGCTGTCTCTGGCCTCCGGGTGGGAGGGGATGGGAATTGAGCAGAAGACCCTTGATGCCTTCTGACCAGTTGTCTCTACAGCTGACAGACTATATGAGAAAGTCTGGTTGCACCTCTGCTTTGAACTCCTTGAAGAAAGAGACCGATTGTAACCCACCTTCATTTTTCCTCTGATTCTAAAAGATATTTACTGATTGAATGAATGAATACTAGAATCCCTACTAGCTTAATTCTTAGACCCTGTGGCTCCAGGTAACTGAGGCTTTCTCCCAGAGCAGATTACAGACTTATCATAGGCCATGACCACTTTTAGGAGTACTGAACTCAAGACCAGCCTGAACTGCATAGTGAGACCTTGTCTCAAAAAGAAAAAAGAAAGAAGAAAAGACTGGTCTGGATGCAGTGACTGGTAGCCGTATCTGCTCTGTTCTTGGTCTTCATGGAGGAGCAGACTGGGGGTCACCATGGACTATCCCGTGTTGCTGCTACCCATTCTCACATTGTATGAGTCCCCGGACCCCTTCCACAGCAGAGAGAGAAAGGGACACTAGCCAAGGTAGATCAAAGGAACAGGAATGTGGAGTTGAGGAGCTTGTCTTTCACCCTGGCCCCAGCCTTGCGTCTCAGAATTCCCAAGAGACATGCAGATGCAAGTGCAAAATCTGGGGGAACTACCTCAGGGATTCAGGTTTATGGCAGTATAAAACTGCGGTCCTTCTTCCCTCACTGGAGCTCTCTGTGGGCAGAGACACACTGTAGCGGTGTGACCCAGCAAGGAAGTTGTTTAGGAAGATGTGTCTGTCTGGGTGTGGAGGATAGTGAGCCAGCAAGGAGACTGGTTCTGTGGCTCTATGGCTGACACAGTCATCTAGGCCATAGAGTTGAGGAGGCAGCAACGACTGTGGGGTGCTGCAGGGAAGATGGGGCAGGTGGGGTGGGAAGGCTTGCTGGCCATTGGAGTGCAGTTCCTAAGAGAGAGGAGGAAGCTAGTCTGATGCTCTGATGAGATCCTTGGAGAGTGGGAGGATGGCAGGTTAATTACCCCCTGGGGACTGTCCTGTCTGTACATGGGAGGGGAGCTTCCTGGGAGGAGCCAGCAACTTCAGGTGTAGACACCTTTGGGACTGGAGAGATTAGAATCACTGGTGTTTTGTAGCAAGTGCTGGAGTCATGGGGGGAGAGGTAGATAAACTAACTCCCAGGTGATGAATGATTCCAGGTCAGAACTTGAGGCTTTAGTGGAATGTTACCCCAGTGATCAGAGAGAGGGTCTAGGTCACCCTGAGAGAATCAAGTCCCTGTTTGAGGAAAGGAACTGGTCTGAAGGCTACAATTCCGGCTCCACTGAAGCCTGAAGCAAGAGGTTCAGTGATCACCCACACCCTGTCATTTGACTAATTAATTAGGTATGGCTCAAGGTGGCTTTCTGGAAACTTCCAGATGTGGCAGAGATCTATATTTAAAGGACACCTTTTATAGATTAGGCTGTGAATCCCCCTGAAGCTCTGGGAAGAAGCAAGTGTGATTATTTTCAGTTTGCAGATGACAAAGCAGTTGTAGTGACCTACCAGAACACTTCTTAGGGCCCCCACTCTCCCCTTGGGGTCTCTGCCTGGTTGCGTGAGGGAGAGATGCTATGTAGCAGCAAGTCGGGTATTTATGTCAGGTCTTTCCTCATAGGCAGTGGAGTGGCAGGTGCCTCAGGTTCAGTCTTCTCCTCCTCCCTGGGAATCTTGCCTTTCAGCTCCTGCAGCCGTCCCAGCCCCTGTGTGTCATTGTGGCACTCTGCCACTGGTCCTTCTCTGAAATGGGCAGCCTGTACTTAAACACATAATATGCTACCTCTTCTGTCTGCCACCCAGTACATAGCTTATAATCAGACCCTGGCACCTAACAAGTAGTGTGCTGAGAGGGATCCACCTAGGGCCTGAGCTTTATTGTTGATCCTCCCTGCCAGTCCTTTGTACTGTCCATGTACTTAACTTGTTACCTCCATGGCGGGGCGGGGGCTGAACCCTGGGCCTTAGCACTGAGCTGTATCCCCAGATCTTTTATTTTATTTTGAGACCCCTGTCTTAGTGAGACCCTCTTACTAAGTTGCCAGGCTGGGCAGACCTCCTGCCTCAGTTTCTCAGAGTACCAGCATGACAGGTGTGTACCACCATACTTGTTATCACTTGTATCCTGTTGGACAGGATCACAGGGCAGGCAGAGCTTGGAGCCCTGACCTTCAAACCATTGGTACAAGGAGTTTAAAGTGCTTCCTGGAACTCTCAGGTGATAAATGACTCCAGGTCAGAACTTGAGGCTTTAGTGGAACTTTACGCCAATGGTCAGTAGCCTCTTTCCCAGAGGTGAAAGGCCCCTCACTGGTCCTAGAAGTAGTATTATAGTCCCCTAGACAGCTCGTTCTCTGATCCGGCCAGTATGTCAGGCTTAAGCCTGCTGTCCTGTGACTGGGCAGGAGGTCCTAACCATCTGCTAGGCCTTGAGTCTCCATGTGAAGACTGGCATGTGTACACTCCTGTCCCTCTATCCCCAGGCAGATGGCCCTCCACAGAGCCACCTTTGCCAACACCTCAGCCACTGGCGCCATCTCACCCCTCTAGCTTGTAACCTGAGTTCTCATCTTCCTTAGTGAACAGTCTTCATCATGCCGTTTTTCAGCACTCATGGCTTGCTACCAGAAACCCTGTCTAGTCTGTCTTGGCTGTCCTCATTTGTGTCTTGGTACAGCAGGGTTCTGGGTAGTTTGTCTCCTCAGCATCTGCCCTGCTTTGTGGGTCCAGCACCATACGCTGAACCTGGTTCCCAAACACAGATAAGACTGGGATAGCTTCACTTTTAGGACCCGGGGCCCTTCTGTCTCTGCTCCAGGGGACCTGGTATAGCATCCCAGGAGTCATGGAGAGCTAGTACTACAGTTAAAATCCATAGTCCATTTTTAGCTAACTTTGATCTGAACTGTCAAGTGCTTCTGGAAGAATTTAAATTTACCTCTTCTCTCTAAAAATCTTTCGCGGAGGAAGCACTTTGGAGTTGATTTCGACTAGGAGCCTCTGGTCACCTCTTTGTTTTAAAGGCACATAAACAGCAGGCCAGGAGATGGGAGCGGGGGAGCCTTGTAGATTCCCTGTGCATGGTCACCTGGGTGCAGTGTTAGCCTACGCTCCATGGTGCCTTCTCGTGTGGTTTGATGACATTGTTGCCAAGGAAGGTCTCCCGCAGCTGATGCCTCCTTGTTCTGGGGGAGCTCCCTATCTGTAAATGACAGGTGACTTCTTCCCTGGTACATGCCTTGGTCTTTGGCTGACACCCTTAGAGTTGTCATGGCTACCTAGACATGGGGCTGAGTAAGGTGGGGCTCTTTCTGCCGTCCACTTTAAGACCTCTACCCAGACCCCCTGTCTGCAGTGACTGATGGCTTTATGTCTCTTAGGTTTAATGTTTTATGAGGAAAACTTCCTCGTTTCAGGAAATCTATGAATTTGTGGAGATTCTTCATTAATAGCATCAGACTGGTTGGCCTCTCTTTATTTTTTCCAGGACCTTGGCCTCCAGCTGTGTGTAGGAAGTCATTGCCATCTTTCTATGTATTCTGTGTGTTTACTTCTCCTTTTACTGACTACAAAGCAACTTTCTTAGACATTATCTCATTTTGTCCTCAGAACAACCCTGGAGACAGTTCTCACTATTAAAACAACAACTGAAAACCAGAGGAACAGGGGCTTAAGCCTGCTCCAAAAGGGTCTCCTTTTGCTGGGTTGCTTTAGTCCCTCTCTGCTACAAGCCCTCTCTTCTGGTGAGAAGAACTTATACTCTGAGGCAGGTTTTATAGGGAGAGGTCACACGTCAGTACTGCTGCCCCCAGATCGCCACACGTCGGGGAGACAGTCTTTCCTCTCATCTTCATCTCCTCTGACCTCTTAAATGAGCATTGTCACTGCCTGATTGGTAAACCACTAAGCATTGTGGTGCTGAGTCTTTGGTGGAACTTGGAAAGAGCCCATGTGACTGGCCACCAAGGGAATCAACTCAAGCTCTGTGGGGCCACAGCCTCTTTTTCACTCCCAGGCTACCTGTGCCCCTATGATCCTGGCAGCTGGGCTTACCCTGCTGCCAGGCATGACGGTAGAGGCCCCAGCCAGGTAATGTGCAGCCAAGCCCAGCTGGGCGAGGCCACCAGGCCAAAGCATCCAAAGGACTGGTTCAGAAAAGCCACTCTTGGCTGAAGGACAGAACTGCTAGGCTCTCCCCGACCCACAGAGCCTGTGTGTTTTTGTGTTTGGAGTGAGGAAAGCACAGTGTGTCTCTAAAGAGCTCTGGGTTTGACACTAGAAGTGGAGCTATAATTATTGTTTTTAATTATGCAACAGTGCTTTGCTAGGGAGATGAGCTTAGTGACCCCCTCCTCTCGTGACAGGATTTGTTCCATCTCCTTGTATAAGCACTGACATAAACACATACGCTTGCTTGAAGTTTCAAAATTATGAGAGAAACAGAGTTGTCTAACAAGGACTCCTGTTTTCTTTTTGAGGAAAAAGGGATGAGTTGTATAGAAACACAAGTGCTTTCTTGCGTGCTGCGTAAAAGAATGCCTATCTACCTCAGAACTGACTTGATCTAAGAAATGGGAAGAAAATAACATGTTTACTGATGCTAAAACAAAAGAGGAAGAGAAGAAACAGCCGTGTAGCAGCCACTCTTGTGTTCATGTACTGAGCACATCCATGCTCCTTTGACTTTTGTAGTACTCCAGGGAGATAGACAGTGCTATGGGGTGCCATCCCCACTACTTGAAGAGTAGGAGATGAAAGCTCAGAGAGTTAAGGGACCTTGCTGACATCAGACAGTAAACCAGGACTAAGGCAGGCTTCTGCACTTGTAGGGTAGTTTTTGTGGTTTGTTTTGTGAGCTCTCTCAACCCCTGACTAACACTCTGGGGCTCAGTGTGGTGAGTAAAGCCTGTCAACACCAAGCTTAGGGGCCAGATGCCACACCACCATTATAGGACTATGGTGAAGGTCAGCCACATCATGCTGGAGTCCCCAGAAGGACTGCACAAGTTAGCAGGCAGAATCAGCCTGCCCAGCCAGTGAATGGCCCCACCGTGGGTGACTGCACACAGCTCAGGGGTGCAGAGGCTCTGTGGAAGGCCAGCCAGGTACTCTGCCCTCCACCGTAGGTCAGAGTGAAGGGCAAGCTGCCCTGAAGAAGTATGAGTCAGCTTTATAACTAATTATGTGGGGATGCCAGGGCAAGGTGCAAGAGTGTTGTTGAGAACGCAAATTCTGGGTCTCCATTCTTTAGAGACCCTCTCTGAATCCCAGGAATCTGCTTTGTAGTACATGGCTCTGTGGTTCTGGGATACAGTTAGTCCCCAGCTTACAATCAAGTTCCAGGACAATTCGTAAGTCGGGTTTGTTTATAAGCTGACAGTCTTACGCAGTACTTACTGTACAGGGTCTGTCCCAAGGTTGGAGTGGCCATGCTATAGCAAAAGGCTCAAGCTGCAGTGCTTGCAACTCTCATCTGATCTGCTGACAACTTTGTTGTTCCTGATTTCCTCCTTGCTCTTTTCTAACTGTCTGCTACATGGAGTGGGCATCTCTTTTGTTGTCTCCTTGACATTCCATACAAGTCCTAAGGACCTAGTTTGGGACTGGTAGAGCAATGGAAATCACCCTGTGGGGTGGTGACCCTGCCCAGCATGAGAGTCTTCTCCTTACATAAAATTGTTGTTCTAATCTTGTCAATGTAGGAGCAGATCAGGGCTGCTGGTAGAGTAGTGAGTCATTAGAGGGAAGCAATCATGAGCAGAGGACTAGGAGCTAACCCCAACTCTTCTGGTTTGACTTGGACAAGGCATCGCCTTGTTTCCCTATCTCTCAGGTCAAGGCTTCGGTCCAGCCCAGAGTGCCTTTAGCACTAGCTGCGTCCAGGGTGGCCAAGGTAGCAGTAAGACCTACAACACACATACAAATTTCTACCACGCTCCAGGACATGATTTCCCAAAAGACAAAAAAACCTCCCTTCTTATTGGTTAGGTTTGGTTGCTATCTTTGAGGTGCCTTTGTTTATTTGTTCCTAGCCATGATCAGACTTGTATGCAGTGTATGACACTTGGTGTCAGTAACTCCGACTCGGTGCCTTAGAAACCTTTTTGCCAGCAGAAGCTGTAACAGCCTCCCTAGGGGATGCCTTTCTGCAGACTACTGCTACCAAATGGTACCTAATTTCACCATACCTACTTTAAAAAATGATTTTCCAAGATGCTTTAAAGGGCTGTCATTTTGCATGTGCAGCATCAGGGTAGAGAGGATCAGCCATCCCAAGATGCTGGGTAGCCACAGTTTTCTACTCTTATAAGGAAGAACTCTCAGCCAGGAGGGGCCAAGGGGATTGGGAGTAGAAAGGGATTCCTTCCCTGCCCAGATCCTCCTCCTCCCTGTCCACTGATGCATTTCCCAGGCCTGACCTAATCATGTGGATCATGTTACTCCTGCTCAGAGACCTTCAGTTTATCCTACAGATCCATGCCCAGACTTCCCAGACCTTCCTCAGGCCACACCTCCCTGCCTACCCCATATGCCTTGCCTAGCTCTGAGTTTCTCCAGAAGCCCAGGCAGGACCCAAGTGACTCACAGTCAGTTCCTCAGAGCCCAGCTTAGGGTCTGGCAGTGGTTGAAACAGGATAAAACTGGGCCTTTCCTCTGTTGTCGTCTAAGCCTTGCCTTTGAAGTCAGTTTAATGGCTGCAAATGTAATAACCAGTTGAACTGCATGATCTGTTTGTTCCTGAAAAATGAGCATACTAAAATAGGCTTTGGGGCTGTCAGAGTACATCCTCTCCTGGATTTGAAAATGAGCATTGGCTAGTCCGTTTGTCAGGCTCTGGGACCTTTGCAGTGTAAGGTCTCTTGCTGCCTGCTGCCAGTCACTGGTGTTTAAAAGTCACAATTCTGAGGGCTTAGCGTGACAGAAATGCTGTAAAACCCTATTGTGCCCCTGCAAAACACATACAGATTTCTGCTAGGCTCTAGGACATGGTCTCCCAAAACACAAAAAAAACCCTTCTTATCAGCTGTTGGGTGAGTGGGGTGTTCTTTTTCCAGGGAAAGCAGCTTTGCCATAGCAGAATGCTGGGGGAGCCTGTCACACAGTCCTCTGCTTGCTCAGCTGCGTTGAGTGAGGAAGAAGCATGGAGCTTCATCTCCACATTGTTCCAGAGCCCTCTGTCCCTCAGTAGTGTCTCCTCTAGGATCTTAGGTCCTATGGCAGTTGTCCTTTCTCCCACTTGCTCTTTCCCCTGGTGAGAAGCTGCACCTACCTAGGCACCTACCCTTTGGCAGACTGGCCACCTGGCCTTGGGGGAAGAGGACAGAGCTGGATGGCATAAAGGATCATCCATAAAGATGAAATGATTTGGGGATGGGGTGGCAGCACTTTGGATCAGTTCCATTCACTCTGGTCACTTTGTATCCCCTGTGCCAGCTTCTATGCTGGGCACCCTAGAAGAATGGTATAAGTGAGACCTCAGCCATGGTAGGAGGCAGAGATAGACCCAGGTAGGGCAGTGAAGTGTCCTGGCCCTAATTTCATGGGATTGGAACTCCTACAGCATTGTCGCCATCACTGAGGTTCTGAGGGAAGAAGGGGCAAGAAACGTTTCAGAAGAGTTGAAGCCTGACTGAAGTCTTGAGAGGTGAGCAGGCCTAAAAGGAAGAGGCCTTTTGGGGGTTAGGGAGACAATGTGGTGACCCTGGGTACTTGTAGGTTTTATAGGTGCTAAGCTGACATCCAACCTAGATCCTGAGACGCACACAGAGGTGGACACCTTGTGAGAAAGAGGAAAGGGATGGCTTTGCACGTAGAAAGAGCACCTCTGAAGTGCCACGTGTCTATAATTCCACACTCAGAAAGTTGAGGCAGGATTGCCACAGGTTGGAGTATAGTCTGCGCTACACCATGACACCCTGTCTCAAAACAAGAACAAAAATAAGTAAAGAAAAAGAAAGAGCAGCCCTGAATGTCCAATGTGACTGCAGCATCACAGGTTTGCAGGAGGTATGTAGGGACGTGTGACTACTGAGATGTCTGATGACCAGTTCATGGTGTTTCCCACCCACCCCTAAAAGGGGTTTGAGTTTTATCCAGAGGATTGTCTGGAATTATTGAACCTTAACCTGCCTTCCACCCACCTACTACCCATCAGCTTGCTGCCCACCCCACCTCGCCCCCAGTCAAATTATTGAGTTTGTTAGAATCCTGGTGATACCAGGTGCGGGCACTAGGCCATGTGACAGATTCATCACACAGAACCTCTGCTCTCAAAAGCCTAGGTCAAGTCAGAAAATTAGGGGTAAGACGTTGCATACAGAGTCACATGGCAGTTAAAGCTAGCACTAGAAATGCCTTAAAGTCTAGGTGACTCATCGACATGTGAATGGGACAGATAATCTGCGCTATCAAGGGGCACCAAAGGGGCAGAATTCATCACCAGAGTGGTTAAGGACAGCACTTAGGAGGTGAGAGCTAAGCCTGGCCTGGAAGGCCTTTGGGTGTTGAAAAGAGGAACTGAAAAAAGTCATTTGCTGGTGGTTGGGGAGCAGGTGCTGACCTTGGCCTAGGGTAGGCACATCAGTGGAAACTCTGAGGTTTGTCTTTCTGAATTTGTCCAGCACTTAGTGGGTAAGGAGCCTGCCAGTGTTCTAGAGATAAGGGTTGTAGACTCCTATCTAAACATTAGCTAGCTTACCAGTTATTTTTAATGAACTACCTGTAATCCTAACTATTGGGGAGACTCAGGCAGGAGAACTGCAAATTTGAGCCCAGCCTGGGCAACTGAACAAGACTCTTGTCTCAGAATAACAATATAAAAATGGCTTGAGATACAGTTTAAAGGCAGAGTGTCCTGAATTCAATACCCAGTACTACAAGAACAACACCAAAACAAAACAAAACAAAACAAAACTGCCCCACAAGATTAAAAAACATCCCTTCTGCTTTATTTAAGCATTGCCCTTAGAATTAGTTAAGCAGGCCCATGCAGGCTGAGCATGTATGTATTTGATCACAGGATTCTGCACATGCGCAGGCCTGGGACCTGAGTTGAAGACCCTCCTCCACCTGAGGGCTGGACAGACTGCAAGACCAGTCTCTCTGTGTGCCACTTCTCCCTTCTGAGTAGGCTTTGGCCTAAGCTCCAGTGTTGTGATCCAGGCAAGAACCTAGGAAGCTCCACTTGGGTGTGAGAGAGAAGGCAGGGTTCAAATCCTCCTGAAAGCTGAGATACTCAGTCAAGCCTCTGGGCAAGGGGCCTGGCAGCTTCCTCAGGAGCCGGCCCTGTAACCCTCACCTCCAACCGCAGCTGTAGCAGCAGTCATTTCATCTTGGACACTTTTCAAAACAGCCATTTCAGGTTGTCCACCACATAAGGAAATCTCCACAAACACCCCAGTATGTTCCATTTTAAACAGCAGGAGCTTCCTAGTGAACCTATAAGAGGAATTAGTTGCAAATTAAACCCCCAGGAAACAGTGATTTGACCTATTATATGGAATTGCTGGATGTGAGCCAACTGGATGTTGAAAGACATCTGCCTTGGATGCTGATGTGGGTCTCAGAGTAATTGATCTTAAGCCATTCCTTCTGGAAGATGTAAGGGAGTGCACTTGAGGGTCCTAGCGATGGTGACCTCCTCTGCGGAGTAGTTAGGAATGACAGGACGTTAGCTAGCTCTCTGTGGGATGTGAAAGGCCCTTGTAGGAGCCTGTGGGTTTTCCAGATAAGTCTGTTTTCTTCTTGGTTTGGAGGAACCCTCTTTCCTGTGTTTCCTGGCTTCCCATACTGTATTCTTCCCACTATTAATGTACTTGACCCTATCATTGAGGAAATAAACCATGCAGTAGTTCTCCTCCTCTGGAGGGCGAATGAGATTTTAATGGACTTTGGGGGTGATGGGAGGCTCTTTGGCAGGACCTCTGAGCCCCTGTCTTTCCTCAGGCTTGGAGCACACTATGACCGCCACTTTTCCACAGACCGGCACGCAGTGGCCAGCTCTCTGCCAGAGTTGGCAGTAAGACATGGAAAAACAACGCCTGCTCCCAGTCAGGGTAGGGGGCAGATGGTTGAAATGTTAGGCTCAGAGGCCAGCCGTGTCCTTACCAGAGATGATTGACATTCTGGGAGAGTTTAAAGATTTTTGGGGAAGGGTAGGGTAGGAGGCACCTCTTTGTCTCTGCAGGAAGAAGATGAGCAAAGAGCCTCCTGGTCATGTGGCTTGTGGCTGGTGCCTCTGTCAGGGGAACGTGAGTGAAATCTGAAGTGTGTGTCTACATGGCGGCAGCTGTAACGTGACAGCTGCCGCCCTCCCCTCCAGCTCCTCCCCAGCCCTCACCTCCCCCAGTCCTGAGTAAGGAAGCATGTCTGGCAGCACCAACTCAGCTGTCATACCACATCAGTTGTGGTAGGTTCCCAGCTCATGGAAACATGCCAAACGCAAGCAGATGATATACTTAATGAAACACTCGGGAAGAGAGCGTTGGTTCCAGATATTAGAGGCTTGAGACGTAACGGGAAGGCACTCCTTTCCTGTCAGCTCTGTGGCTGATGTCGTGTGGATGTGGGTCATATGTCTAAACCCTAGATCCTGTGTTCTCAGAACCTTGTCCCAGAGTGCAGGATCTTTCCTTTGGGGTATAAATACTAAAAAATATTGAATCATAAGGCAGAAGTAGATTCTACTAAAAAGCACAGTATGTGACTAATATGAAAAAAAGATGAAATGAGATGTGTTCTCCTTGTGGATTTAAGCCGATTGACCATGAGTCATTTATACCATGTCAGCCAGGAATAAGGTTGTGTGGCTGTGCATATATATGTATATTCCTCCCTAATGTGTAACATCTGCACAGGGTTTTATGGTTTACAAGCCTCTTTTGTATCCTTTGTCTGGTTTTATTTCATAACAGCTCCATGAAGTCAATATTAGTATTCTCCCCACTCCACAGTGGAGGCTGTGGAGGCTGGACTGTAGGTCTCTGACCAGAAGCCTGAGCTGGTAAATGACTGAGCCAGGTTCAAACCTAAGTCACTGAAGTCCAGTTCCAAATGTGTCTGTGGGTATTTAGAATTGCCAGTGTATTCCATACTTGGAATCAACAGGAAGTAATTAATCATCTGAATTGTATTTGCATGCATCCTAACGTGAACAAGGTTAAGTGAGAGATAAAACAAAAGAGAATTATCTACCTGCCTGTTGCTCCTCATTGTTGCTCACTGAGGTCTGCTGACTTCTTTTGGCCGTGGAGCTGCTGCTTGAAGACCAGAGAGGTTGGAGGACTTGCCAGGGTCACACAGCTGGGAAGCAGCCAACTGAAAATCCAATTCAGATCTCATGGATGGTTTCCATTCTTCCTCACAGTGTTGTTGCAAGCATCCATAAATGTAAACCCAAAGAGAGCATATGTCGAAGAGTCACTTAGTAAATAAACGAGCAGCTGAGGTCATTTGGCTGTCTAAACGTTTGGTCATTTGGCTGCCTAAACGTTTAGTCATTTTGTAGACAGGTAACTTGCTATCCAGGGTCTCCCTGGCTGGGGCCAGGGTCTTGACTCCCAGTCTGAGTTCTACCCATTGCCTCCCCTAAGACTTCGCTTCAGACAAACCTTCATGTTCTGAGGCTTCTGTAGCTCTTTGGAATGCTCCTGGGGTTAATCCCGGTTCTGTGTCCCTAGCTTTCTGGCTGGAAGAGAACCTTAAATTCCAATATGGGCAACCCCTCCCTACCAGACTGCATTCTCAAGCTCCTATCAGAAATTCTTTGTTTCTCAGCAGTGAATCCACTTTCATATTCCCATTTGTTTTTAAGTGGGAACTTCATACTTTCTGTTTCATCTTGCTTTGGTCTCCCTGCCTAGCTGGGCTTATACTTTCTGTCTGGTGATACTGTTGGAGCTGCGGTATTTGCCTTATTTATAGACATAGGCTTGTTCTTCTTCCTGTGACTTCCTTTTTCTTCTGATCTAACATATACTTTCTCAAGTAGGCATGCTTTCCTCACCTCCTGGTCTCATTCACTGGGTCATAAGACTTAATCCAAAATGCAAGTGCTAAGCTTCATCTCACTCCAGAAAAAAGGAAAGGGAAGGTCTCCAACAAATCTCTGGGATTTCCTTGTAACATGGACTGCTGCTTGCCATTTTATTAAAATCTCTTCCCCTGTCACTCATCTCATCTGCCACTGCCTCGTGACTGAGACACTTGCCTGTACATACCTGATAAGAAATGGTTTTTATACTCTGCAGAGAAAACCTACTTGGTAGGAAGGCTCAGACATAAGCCTGCTAGAGGGCTGTGTGTGAATGCATATGTGTACACACACTCTGCTCCCATGCCCTGATCCCATCTCTGGCTTCTGTGGCATATGATTGTAGCTACAGGTACTCAACAGATGACACTTGCTGTCAGGCCCTTGGTTGATGAACTAACTTTATTGGCATCATCTTTTTCACTTATACCTCCCTGAGTGTGGCGACAGGGCAACAGTGAGAATCCAGCCTAAAATTTGATGAAACAGACTTGGTGGGGGGAGTTATGGTTTGTGTCTAGATGTCCCCCCAAAGCTTCATGTGGAATAGGGTTTTATTGGAGGTAGCTGAATCTGGAGTGTATGTTTGATTCATAGTGCAATGCAGGGATTAAGGGTGGGTGATTGCTGGATCAGTCCACTGATTGACTGGATTAGCACCACCTTGATCTCTCTGTCTCTCACCCTTTCTCTCTGTCTCTCTCTTTGTCTCTCTGTCTCTTTGTCTCTGTCTCTGTCTGTCTCTCTCTCTCTCTGTTTTTACTGTCTTCCCCTGCCATGAATGGTTGCCCCTCTGCCATGTGCCTTCCTGCCTTGGAACTAGCTGATTATGGGCTAAAATTTCTACAAACTGTGAGCTAAATAAACAATTTCTCCTTTAACTTTGGATGTCAGGTGTTTTGTCTGAGGAATAAGAGAAAAGTAACTGAGACAGAGGGACATGACTTGCCCATTCCCCTCATCATGGTAAAGTACAAATCAGGGGGTACAGACCATAGGCTCCTATTTACTATTTCACCTCCTCAGAATACTTGAGTGGCTCCATTATACTTTTGCTGCAGTGTGAGCCCTTTGGCCTGTTGGTGCTGGAACAGATGACAAATTTAACTAAGTCACCCCAAGAAAAATATATGTAGATTCTGGGCTAGTCTAAGTCAGGGACCTAGTTTTACTGATCAGTGTTTCCCCATTAACTAGCCACACAGGTGTACACTAGGACGAGTGAGTGATAGATGAGTTAGAGTAATTTGATTCGTGTGTCTGGCCCTTCTCCTTTCTACCCTTCTAGCCGAGTGGGTCCCCAGCATGGGGACTCTGAGTCCAGTTCCCAAAGCACATTTCCTGTGTGGAGTCTGGCATCCTGTCAGTCAGTGGATTAGAGCTTGTCGTGCTGCTATAATCCCTCTGATCCCTCAGCAAGGAGCCACTCTTCATCTGCCTCCCTGAGGGACAGCTTGTTTGTCCTCGTCCACTGTCAGTGGTTTTTGGTTCCAGTTTATGGATCAAAGTTGGGCGGAAAGTATCACCTTGACTTTGCTTAAAAGAAATAATATCAAGCCCTCTAGAGGGTGCGAGCCCTTTGCAGTGAAAACATGGGTTCTAAAAAGAGATTTTATCCATTTGGCTAGCCATGCTTTGAGGAAAGCTTTCACCATTTGCTGTGCTGAAAGCCAGTTACTGTTCTTTAAAATGTGTCTTTAAAAATCTGATGCCTCTGAGCCTAAGGAGGGATATGTTTAGGGGATGTGAGGTGATTAAAATGGGCATCTTGGAGTTAAAAACCAAAATTTAATTTGCTCCACTCTTTATGCTATGGTGTATATCTAGATGTCTCCCCAAATCCTCTACCCTCACAGGCCAGGCATTTGGTGGGTGACTGGATCATAGGAAAACTGTATTATACTTTTCAATGGAGTTTACTGATGAATTTATAGCTAAATGTGCTATTAGGGGGGTGGGGCCTAGTTGGGAGAGGCAGGTCACTGGGAACATTACCTGGAAGGGTTTATCTCCTTCCCCTGCTCCTCCCAACACCATTGGCTTCCTCACTGCCATGAGGTAAATAGTTTTTCCTCTGCCGTCCTGTTTCTTCTTTGGAGCCAGCCATCCACAGATTGAAATTAGAGCCAAAATAAACCTCTTCTCCTTTAAGTTGTGGGTGTTGGGTACTGTGTCTCAACAACAAAGAAAAGTGACTAAGATACTTCATTTCCTGAAAACTTTGGGTGTGTAAACATTACATGAAATAGAAATTGTTTGGAAATAATCACCAAAGCAGAAGCTGTTGATCAAAATCTCATCCTGCAAGAATGTTCAGTAGAATGAGGGATTCCATAACTGAAATGCAAAGCAGATAAGGTAAATCCTACCTTGGCACACAGTCCCAGTTAACTGTACTTCCTGTCTCAGCTTCAGTTTCCTCATCTACTTGAGGTTAATGTAAAACTCCTGGCTCAATATAAATATTCAGTAAGTGCTGCTTATGAACAGGAATAAAGCGGATGGTCTTTGTGTGCCATATCTGCAACACCTGCCCCGCCCCCCCTTTTCGTTTTGTTTTGTTTTTTGAGACAGGGTGTCTCTGTGTAGTGCAGGCTGGCCTTGAACTCACATATGTTAGCTCAGACTGGCCTTGAACTCAAAAAATTCTCTTGCCTCAGCCTCCCGAGTGTGAGGATTATAGGCATGCACCACCACACCTGGCACAACTTCCTTTTAAAAACTCGTGTAATCATTACATTTTAAACAGTTGGTGCTTTGGGTTGGAAAATTTAGCCTACAGATATATCAAGTAAAAAGTGAAGCCTTGCCAGGTGTGATGTGCACATTTATAATCTCAGCAGTCTAGGCAGTTTAGTGACTTAGACCTTGTGCCAAAATTAAAAAAAAAAAATAGGTATGGGATGTAACTCAGTGCAAAGGACCTGGGTTCAATTCCCAGCATAGCACCCCCAAAAAAAAGAAAAAAGAAAAAATCTTTCTGCAGAGATAGGGATCATTAATAATCTGTTTGTGTGTTCAACCCCTTGCCACTCATTTGCAAAAGAAGAGATCTATATGTATCTGTAAACACATTTTTTCCTGCATAATGCTGCCTTTGTTGCAGCTCTTGCCCAAAGTCACTAGTTCTTGTGAATAGTTCTATAATGTGACCATAGTACTGTTTGTTCAAACATTCTATTCATAGTGAACATCCACGTGCGTTTATGTCTGCATGTGAGTCTGAGTATTTTTAGAATTGGAACTTCAAGCCATGCAATGTATAATTTTTGATAGATCTAACACCTTACCTCTGACAAGGCCATATCCAGTTTATACTCTCTCCAGTAGTCTGTGAGTACAGTTCCTTTTCTACAGCAGACAAATGTTTTAAAAATATTTTTTCTGTGCTAAAATCTGAATTAGCAAAAGACTGTTTGTTTATATCTCTCTTCAACCAATGTTTATATCATTCTTCAACCAGTGTTTTTGGAGCATCTGTGGAACCAGGTTCTGTGCTAGCAGTCACAGGGGGTGTATCAAAATGGATGAGATTTGAACTTTACTCTCAGAAGCAAGGGTGCGGGTAGCGGTTGATTGCCCAAGTTGGTAGGAAGTGACAGAAGTCTTAAGGGTCTTGGGGAAGGGAGGAGAGGCCCAGTACAATGTTAGTGTCATCTTTGAGCTCCTGCATTGCCTTCCGCGCACTGAGCATTTAGTGTTCTGTGTCCCAAATTGCACAGAACCTGGCTTTCTGAGTAAGCTGTGTTTTAAACTGGGGCACTGAGTAAGGGCCAGCCAGTTGGAAGAGGCCACCACTGGAGAGCAGGCTGCCTCTGCTTGCAATCTCATAGTGCCTCTCCTCTCCTGTACCAGAAATTGATGACTCCTCTCACATTGTATCAAGTCTCTGTAGGACATCTCTTTAGGGCCTTGAGAAGAGACTATTCTTGTGTTTTTCCATACAATCACATTATCCTATCCACATTTTTCCTTCCAGTAATTCTTGGGATGGCTACTTGGATGGAGTAATGTGTAACAGCTATTGGTAGGAAAGAGCTTCATAAGAGTATTAGGAACAGCAGCAGCTTCCAGGCCCCCAGTTCTTGTGTGTAGCATCCCATTCATACCTTCTTCTTCCCCATTCTTCTATAAAACAAACAAAAAACCCTTAATAGAGTGTGTGTGTGTGTGTATGTGTGTGTCTGTGTCTGTGTGTGTGTGCTGTGACACCAAGGAATACAAGATGTGATGTGACAGTAGAACTGGAAGAGCCAGCACAGTAGGAACAGTGTAAAACTCCTTAGTCAGTAACTATATTGATTTCCTTACCCTCTGACTTTGACAAATCTCTTCAATTCTGATTTTTCCCATTTCTCCTATTAAATGGGAATGCAGACTGCCTACCAGGATCCTTCACTAACCAGGTGCTTTTAAGAACCAAATAATGCAAAGGGTTTTGTGTCTATAAAGTGTTATGTGAAATGAGAGAATGTTAGCCTTTTTTGTTAAATTTGGGTTGAATTTGGCAAGTGGTCAGACACTCCTGGACCAAGTAGGTCTGCACTGAGATCCTTGGGCTCACAATAACTTTGCAGCTGTTCTTAAAGGTAGAGTTGTGTATCCTTCTTAAGGACTGTATGCCTTGTTTTTTGGGGGTCAGGAAAAATGGTGCAAACCCCTCCCCCAATAAAGAAGTTTCCTTATTCACCTCATTGTTGACCTGCTAGTGCCAGTAACTGAGTTTGTGTTCATCATCGTGTTCTTTTGTGCTACTGGGTATTGAACTCAAGGCCTTCATATAGAACTACATCCCCAGTTCCCTCTCCTTTTTTCAAGATAGGGTCTCACTAAGTTGTCCAAGCCAGGCTTGAACTTCCAGTCTTTCTGCTTCAGCCTCCTAGAGTTCTGGGATTACAGATGTGCACCACCACACCCAGCTAGGAACTGGTTTTCTTAAGGGAACACACACAAGGTGCACATGTTCAGTGTGTAAGAAAGGATGTTATAGAGGAGTGCGTCAGTTTATTGAGGGTTCTATAGAAGACATAACCAGTAGTGCATGCATGTGCTTGCGTGTGTGTGTGTGTGTTTATTGCAAAGAATTGGCTTTCATGATTATGGGGGCTAGCAAGTTCCAACATCTGGTGGTGGGTTGGCAGCTGGAAACCCAGAGAACCAGTGGTATTTGAAGTCCAAGTCTAAAAGCATTAGAACCAGTGCTGAGTATGGTGGTGCACACCTGTAATCCCAGCATTCAGGAGGCTGAGGCAGGAGGATTGATGTGGATTTGAGTCCAGTCTAGACTACATAATAAGTTTAAGGACAACCTAAACTACATAGCAAGACACTATCTCAATAAATAAATAAATAAATAAATAAATAAATAAAATAAATTTAAAAAAATAAAAGCATGAGAACCAAAAGGCAGGAAGAAAGCTGATGTCACAATTCATAGGCAGCCAGGCAGAATTCTGTCTTATTCAGGGCAGGGTTGATGTCTTTGTTCTGTGCAGGCTTTCAGTTAATCAGATGAGGCCCACCTTTTGGGGAAGGGGCCATTAGTCTGCTTTATTCTGTTTACCTGTTTCACTGTTGATATTATCCAAAAATAGGATCACAAAATATCCAGAATGAAGTTTGACCCAAAACCTGGGCACCCTGTAGGACAGCCAAGTTAATTTATACAATGAAGTGTCCCAGACAGAAAGAGCATAGTTGTGATTGCTTTGGAACTTCTCACTAGGCAAGGTTCTCCTTGCTTATTGTGTGGGTGACTTTTGAAAGAGTTTGCTGGAAGGTGGTTAGGACGCCGAGGTCAGTGACCCATATGTTGGGCGGGTTATGTGCTCTTGTATGTGTCCCCTTCCTTCTTCAAATGTGGGAGCTGAGTACTAGAACAGAAGTGTGGTGTGACTCTCTGCTCTCCATAGAGTCATGCAAAGGGACTCTGGAGTCAGAAAGAACCTTGAGATCATCTGGCTCAACCCCTCTTGCCTCATCTGGGAGGAATCTTGGCTCCAGTGGGTTGGACAGTTAGCCAAGGTCACACAGCTGGTAAGCAGAGAACCAGGCTGGTCCTGGGCCAGCAGCCTCATCACCACTATTCAGAAGGCTGAGTTGTCTCTTAAGTCCCTAGGGGGATTAGTTCTTCCCTTGAAAAAGTTCCAGAGTGAGGAAGACTGGGCAGAGAGCTCACCAGATCTCAGCAGGTTACTTTTGCCTTGGCAGCTGCACTGGGTAGGGGCATGATGCCAGCACCACCCTGTGAGGTAGCAATTCCTTGACCAGCCCAAGTATGTAGGTGGACTTCGAAGAGTATGACTGAGAGACCTTAGGACAGGTGAGCAGGGCCATCAGGTATAAGTGGAGGGAAGACTCTTGCCTGAAGGAAGGAGGGCCCTGGTTGTGTCCTGGGAAGGTGGTACCCCGTATCTGCTGCTGGCCTATAATTTCTGGCAAAATGCCAGCCAGGCTGGGACCAGCAGTATGTGTCAGCTGCCACTGTGCATCATCTAAAGCTTGCTGAATACCTCCCTGATGGATGGCTCCCTGCCTCCAGATACTGCCCTTTGCTTTTCTCATGGACTGGCCATAATGATGCCTATAGGGACCCGCATGTGTGCCTTGTCAGATAAACCCCAGGGCCAGGAGGGACCCCCTGAGGTGACCCAATACTCTGACTGATAAGCAAATTGTTGACCAGAGGCAGAAAGTGACTTCCCTGGGGTCATTCAGCTCTATGGGACCAGGATTACTAAGGCTTGGTTCCTTTACTGGACCTGACTGTGAACATGTTCTTTTCGTACCTAGTGGATGAAGAGGGCACCAGCTTGGGTTGGAAAGGTGGTATCTATGGCCACTTGGTTGAGAGTATGGGCTTTGGAGCCAGGCTGCCTCTCTCTACTACTTGCTTTGTGGCCATCCGTAAAACGACAGTGCCACCTCTTACGGTTGTCGTGGCAACTAAGTGAGACACCAGATGTGATACACTTAGCACAGTCCCAGGCTCTCATTGGTTCCTAGAGTTGTTTATGACCATGTAACTGGTGATCCAGTCTTCTGCCCCTGCCCTAACCTTCTCCCCCATGTAAGCTGTGGACTTTGTCTCAGTAGGTGGGGACCCATGGTGTCACAGCTCCTCCAAGGCTTGCTCTGAGATTCTGTGAGAACATAGAAGTGTAGCTGGTTAGTAAAGGTGAAGCCCCTGGGGTGAGGGGTACAGCTGTGACTGGTCTAGCATGAATCACCCACACCCCCATGGCTTTATCACATTAGAGTGTGGCCCCAGGCCCCTCTGGAAGCTAAGGCCTCACTGTGCCCAGCAGACTGGAAGATTGCATCAGTGGGGTGCCATACTTCTCCTCAAGGACAGTCTGTCAATATTCAGAAGACAAGGCTGAATACATGATTCACTGTGGGAAGTCTCTTCTGGGCCCTGGTCTTTGTCTGCAATGTGAATCAGGGGACACCTACCCTTCCAGGGTTGGCCTAAGGATGCTGGTAGCACCCTACACCAGCCTGCAACCAGCCCTCATTTGGGGTGGTAGGGGATGCCAGCATCTTCACATTTGGAAGCTGTTCACAAGAGCATGTTTTTATCTCTGGAACCCTGAGCATCCTCTACCCCTTGAGAAGATGGAGTCCTCATTATTTGGAGGATCCAACCTTGGGGTTATTGATGGCTGAGTACCACACCCTAGTGTTTCTTTCCAAGGATTTGTGTGTGTGAAGGCACAGACCCCATGAAGGTGCCTGGCCACCTTTTCCAAGTTCTTGCCTATCAAAGGTCTACATGTATGCCATATCGTGGCCTTCCAGGCCCCCCTCCATTATCTGGCTACCTCTTTTGGTAACCACTTGTCCACTCCTTGTGTAACTTCATGAGCACCAGGTTAAGGGCGAAGTAAATTCTTTGATATTCTACCTCAAGATGCCCCAGCTTTCTTCTCTATGCAACAGTGCTTGTGCTTATGCTGCCTGGTTGCTTCTCCTGGCAACTTCAGCTTCCCCTGTCCAAGCCTTCTCATTTTTTTAGGTATATTCTCCTGGGCCCTTGATTCCTTATAACAAAAGGTAGGTTCCTTGGTTTCCTTAACCCTCAAGGGCTCTCCTTGCACAGGGACTTTAGATTGTATGAAATGCCATCTATTTCTTCAAGTTTTTCAGTACCTTTGGGTCTGGATTCTGTATCTGGCTCTGCACCTATCTGAGCTTCAGGTTCTATAAGATAAAACATAATACAGTATCTGAAATACTTGGGACCAAAAGTATTCAGGATTTCAGATTTTTTTGACTTTGAGAATATTTGCATATAAATAATGAGGTATGTTGGGGATGAGCTCAAGATCTAAGTGTCAAATTCATGTATGTTTCATATACACCTCTTTATTTTTTTATTTTGTTTTATTTTTATTTTTTGGTACTGGAAATCGAACTTCATGACCTCACACTTGCCAGGCAGGTGCTTGTGCTACTGAGCTAAATCCCCAGCCCCTCATATATACTTCTTACCATAGCCTGAAGGTAATATATACAGTATTTCAGTGTATCCACATTTTGACTGTGACTTGTCACACTAAGTCAGGTGTGGGATTTCCCACTTGTAGTATCTTGTCAGTTCTTAGAAAATTAACTCAGCACTTATAGATGTTGGCATCCTGATTCTCCTGCTGAACCGTGAGTTCACTGAGGACCAGCAGCCTTGTTTGACACCTTGTACTTACCCAACAACTGGCCCAGGGTCCAGCACAGCACATAATAGCAGCTCCATCCATGTTTGAGGAAGAAAAGCAGGCAGGATCCCCCTTGCCTATGAATTTGTTTCTTAGAGTTGACCTGGAATCAAAAAGCTAAGAAAGTGGTTTCCCTAAAGGGAAACCCATTTGCTCGCTCCCCTCGGCCCCTGGAGCTGGAACAGCAAGCTCGCCTCAGTGAGTCTCCATGGGGGATGGCGCCAGAGCTGGGCCTGCAGCCGCCCAGAGGCCCCTGCACGCGAAGGCAATCACTGGAAGATGCAGAGTGACGGGCTGGGCTGAAGGACACAGCAGTAACGGCACAGAGCACCTGTGAGCTCCTGGGACAAAGCCCACGTGGCCTTTTAAATCATGATAAAAGCATATTTGTTGTCATCAGGTACACAGGCTCTGTCTGCCTTCTGGTACTTCACGCCAGAGGGGCTTATGAGAAGGTGCCATCCCTGCAAATAACAGGGGGATGAGAGCAAGCCAGGCTTCCTGACTCCAGACCTGGCCTTTTCTTCACCTTCAGGCTGAGCACAAAACAGCAAGCAGCACAGATTTTCTGAGTAACAATAGGCACAATAACAGTAGACACCAGGCCCTGAGCTGCTAATGGGACTATTGTTCCACACCCTGCTTCTGCAGAGTGCACCCTGTACGCACACCTGGAAAAGAGATGGCAGAGAAAGTCCATTGAGTCTCCTAGCTTTTAGACAGTTCCAGAAGCTGGACTGGATAGAGGAGGTGGGACACCCTGTCTGTAGCTGCCCTGTCTTGTGAAGGCCAGGTGCACCTACCGCAAAGACTCCTGCTGTCCCAGGCTGCAGACTTGCATTCTCCAGGAACACCTGAACACCAGACACCAATGAAGCACCCCACTCAGTGGAAAGGTCTTTCTCCAGCAGATGCTTGAACAGTTCAGGTGGGGAGAAAACCCTCTCGCCCCGCTTTGATGTGGGTTTTGGCTGAATGTCTAATTAGGAACAGCACCCACCACTCGTGGGGCACTCATCACTTGGTCTGAGGTACTGGGTGTGGCTTTTAACACCTCAGCAGTCTGCTTAAGATGAGTCCCCTGCATCCTGAAGATTAAAACAAGACATGTAGGTAAAAGAAATATCAGAAAGTGTTAAGAAAGCCAAGAAGAGCCCTAGTCCAGGAGTTAGGATCTTTAGGCCTTTTCCCAACTGTAACTTCTTCCCTTCCACAGCCCTCAGTTTCCACATTTATGAAATGTGATGATTAACTACATCTGAGACCTTCCCTGTACATTTCATGTTACAGGTGCTGATCCAAGGCTCAGCTCCCATGAGAGGGGTGGGGGGATGGACACTGTCAGATTGCCAATGTAGCAACTGAAATCAGAAGTTGTACACCTAAAAATAGAAACAGGGCCAGAGGTTAGTGATAAAACCTTTCCATTTCCAACATAGGGTTGTCCTGTCCAGTTTGAGTAAGCAGGCCTCTGGGACTCTGGAGCAAGGGGCACCCAAGGAAACCCTTGATGTAGTGGTAATTGAAGTAATAATGACATTTACAGAATGCTTTCTTTGCACCAGGCACCCCTCCAAACACTTGATGTATATGGATTCATTTAATACTAGTAACATCTTTCTATGGTGGGCACAGTTGTCTCCCCTCCAAACATGAAGAAACAGGCACCTTGCCTCAAGTAGAGCCGGCACTGGAGACACCTTCAGATCAAGAAGTATTTTCATCCCCCATCCTGTGCTGTTTACCTGTCAAATCCTGGACCTCCAATTTTTCCTCCCTCCAGGTGTCAGTGTGGGGCAGTGCCAGTCTGTGCCAGGTGCATTGTTCTAGTAATGCAGTCGTTTCTGACCAAAGGCTGGAACTCTTGAGTCTCATTGACCGACGACCCTGTCATGTTGGGCATGGTTTCTCTGGTGCTGTGCAGCCATGTAAGGGAGAGGTCAGATGGTTGGGATGCTAATGGCATAGCCAGGCATACCCACCACTGGCAAAGTAGGTGTTTCTTAGGCTGTGTGTGATGGCAGCACCTGGAATGGAGAACTCCCTACTAAGCTCTACCACCCTATGATTTGGGAGCTCCTGTGGGTTTCCAGACAAGCCTGACTGGGAAAATTAGAGGTAAGGGGCCTGTAGGCAGCATCTGTCATTTCTAGTGAAACTCCTACATGTCTATGCCAATCTGTACTCACCCAGCTCCACCCTGCCCAGAGACTCTGGGCAGTGCTCTCTATTGTCTGGGAGTGCTGCGTATCAGCATGCCAAGTCAACCAGAAACCCATTTCCCCTGCCTCCAGCTTCAGTTCATATTGGCCTCCTATAAGACCTCCATCCCCCCGAGAAGCCTGTGTTACCTCCTGCTTCCAGTCCCCTGGGCATTGAGTTTGTCTTCTGCCATCCTCTTCCCATTTCCTCTGCCGTGCCTCTGTGCCATGACCTTGTGCCTAAATTCTTAAAGCCTCCCCAGGTTCCCACTGCTGCAGTCTGCCTCCTCATTTTTGGGTTATAATATGAAATCTCCTCCCATTAAGGAGCCTGGGTCAGGGCCTTTAGCCATCTCTCCCTGAGGACCTCACATCCCACCCACCCTGCCACCAATCCCCTCTCGGACATTCAGTAGAGTAGACACTTGGTCAAGTATGAGGACAGGTGGTTGCCAGCATTGTCAGAGACTGAAGCCAAGCCTCTTTTTTCTGTTCCTGAAGAGAAGGTTAAAAGGAAAAGACAAGATTTATTTTCTTCTAGTCTTCTTGCTGAAAAAAGATAATTTACCACCAAGTATTGTGTATTTTTTTCACTTACAAGTGTGTCCAACTACTTTCAAAATACAAAATCTGTCCATAATAAAAAGAAATGTTTATAACAAATCTGTTATAATAGAAATCAAAATCTATATAGAAGAAAAGGTGAGTGAATTTACCAGTTACCTAAGAACATAACTATTGAGGTTGAACATCAAAATTAACTTCGAGCTTCCTAGAAGCCAAAACCAAAGCCAAAAACAAAAAATAAAATAAAATATGGATATAAGCATACAACATAAACTTATTCATGTGGAAGCAAAAAATGGTGTAGCTATGTTGGAAGACAGCTTGGCAATTTTTTATAAAACTGAACATCAGATTGAATTCAGGACTTTGCATATAAACATACTCTTATATGATCTACCAGTCTTACTACCCAGTATTTACACAAAGAAGTTAAATGTATCTCCATACAAAAATGTACACTTGAATGTTTACAACAACTTTATTTATAATTGCCAATACTTAGAAGCAGCTGAGATATCCTTGAGTAGGTGAATGGTTAAACTTCGGTATGTCCAGACAATGGAATATTGCTGAAATATTAAAAATAAGCGAGCTGTTGAGAAAAGAGGAAACTAAAATCATGTTACTTAAAGAAGCCAATCTGAAAAGGTTACATACTGATGATTGCAACTATATGACATCCCAGAAAAAGAAAAAGTAAGGAGGAGACAAGATAAAAGATCAGTGGTTGCCAGAGGTTTGGAGGAAAGCAGTGATGAGACAGAGTGGGGAGAATTTTGAGGATTGTGAAAATAGCCTGTGTGGCACTGTGATGGCAGACACATGTCACTGTATTTGTGTTTTGTTGTGTTTTTTGTCACTGTATGTTTGCCATAGGATGTGCAACACTGAGAGTGCTTCCTTATGTAAAGTATAGACTTGAGGTGAAAGCGCCAGTGTGGGTGCATCAGTTGTAACGTACCCATCTGATGGGGTATATGGATATATAATAGGAAGGGCCGTGCATGTCCGGAGGCAGGGTTTTGTGGGGTCTCTCTGTATCTTCCAGTTTTGCTGTGAACCTAAAATTGCTTTAGACTATAAAGTCTATCAAAAAATAAAAAAAGCAGAGTTGGTAAGTACAGGAGCAAATGTCGCTTGTCTGTAAACTGGGGTTGGAAGGGATGAGGAACTGTCTCTAAGCCCCCTTCCTACTATTCACATCCCCGTCTACATAGGCCTGTCCTGGGTCCTGAACTGAGATTATTCTCTGAGCTCTTTTCTCCAGCCCTTGCCTCCTCCATATTCCCACAAGCAGGGCTCTGTACAGCATTGGTCTATGAGCAGCACATCTGCCAGCCCTCCTGGCAGCTATGCCCAGGCAAATTCTTAGGATCCCTTCCAGCTTTAACATTATGACTGTAAAGAAGGTGCTTCCTTTTCCTGTTCTTTCTCTTATATTTAGTTCCACTTGAGAACCTTTCTGCTCTTGAGGTCAACAGAAATCCCCGCCCTGTCAATTTAATGTTTCTGCTGGCTGCCTAAGAGGCATGAAATCACAGCCTGCCACCCAGTATTAAAGGTCATGTTCTATGAATGTGTACATGGGGATGTCCAGATAACTTGTGACTTAAAACATATGGTCCCCTATTAGATCAGTCTCGGGACTGATAGGTCGGGCTAATAAGGAGGATGGGTGTGGACATTAGGCAGGAAACAGCACTGCCTTGCAAGCTATCCTCGAACAGTGGCCCTTAACTTGCTGGGGCTCTTGGTGAGACTGTCCAGCAGAAGAGCTGCTGTCTAAATGAGCCTTTCCCCAGAGAGAGCCTGCTACTTCTGACACATGCACAGACTCTGGAGACCCAGTCTGCTGAGCACTGTATTTATTTCCACATGTTTCTATCTTAATTACATTTTTTCTTTACTAGTATCCTTATTCATTATTTATAACAGCTTTCAAAAATAATTATGCAATAATCTCTTCTCCTCTACACAATAGCTTTTTACCTTCCTATATTGGCTTTTCAGCTTTTTATTTATATGTAGCTGTACTTAGGACATTGCTGCCACTGGCATTTAGACACTATGGGCAAAATGTGGGATGCTGGATTTGAACAATGCCCCAGCAAGGAGCAGGATTCCCTTTGGGGTGTTGTTCATATTGCCCAGGACTGTTTAGAAAGCTTGAATTATACACTTACAACCTCAACACATAAACAGTTTTGTGTTTTACTTTTTAGTTTAGCATAATTTCATGCATGCTTTCCTGTGTAGCTATATTATTTTCCAATTTATCATTTTAATGACTGCTTAATATTCCATCCAGTTAATGTGCCATAATTTACTTAACTGTTCTCTGTTGTTAGGCCTTAATGAAAATTTGAATCTACCGTGTAATATGGGAGGGGGTTTGTTTTAGTGATTACCATTATGACATCCTGCTTTAACTGCATGCCATTACAAAGACAGCTTTGGTAAGTCACAGATGCTTGTGGAACAATAAATCGTGCATGAAAGGTGTAGCACAAGTCCCTCTGATTTAATAGCTAATCTGCTCATAGCATGTGTTTTCCCTTTAGCCTGGTATTTGTGTAAAATACCTGTCTCTGATGAATACAATGTAATACTCAGCTGTGTGCATTTGGCATTTTACTTTATTGCTGACATCAGAGACTTTCATAAATTAACTGGAATTTGGGGTAAAGAGTGCTATCTGTCTTTCTCTTTTATTTGTCTACCTTGTCTCCCTGAGTATCTGGAGTCAGCTTGAGGCACTGAGCCAGGCGCTGCTCACAGAAGTTGCATCTGTGAATTACTTTGTGATGCTCTTAGATTAAGTGGTGATGTACATGAGAAGTGCTTCATAAACTGTAGGGTGAACCACAAAGTGATTGCTGGGCCTTCTTGTGAAGAAGGTGGTTTTTCAGGCCAGTACCTTCCTTATCAGTTATACCCAGTGTCCTCAGCTATCCTCAGACCAAGGAAGAGTTTCTTCTTCTTCCTTCTGTAAAAAAAGGGAAACATCATCCTGAAAAATAATAAATGATTCTAGTTTTCATGTAGTTGTGTTTTGACAAAGTGTGGGACACTTTCTTATTATGGGAGTCATGATTTTAAGTGGCCCGAGATCCATATATTCACAAAGTTCTTCCCTCTTCATTTGCTCTCTTTCTAAAGAAAGCATCAAAGAAAGTGTGTACTGCTCACATATCCTCACCTCCTGCCATCTGTCCAATGCTTGCAAATCCCTCTTTTCAGCAGAGAGAAAGCAAGCCCCAGGCTCCCTCCTGGCAAACAGCAGCACCTACCTGGTTGTTTTTATTTTCATATACTCTCTGTGCATGTAGCATCTGTTTTTGGCAAAGGATAATGACTTACAGGGATGGCAATACAGTTTCCTTTTTGAGTGAGTTTATTTATTTAACAACATGAATAAAGTGAATAACCCAGGTGGTACTTGAAGACAGCAAAAGTCATAAAGTTGGTATGTGATTAAATGAAGTTTGGGAAACACCAGCATAAAGTTAATTAATGCAGACACTAAAGATCACTGCACAATGTCATTAGCTTCTGATTCATCAGGGCATATGGGGGAATCTTCATCATCTCTATGAAGTGGCCTTGGATCATAATCCCAAGCCAAAAGCAGCCTTCTTTCTTGGAAATGCCTGCATCATTCGCTTATGTTTTCTCAGCTGCTCTTCAAGGCCCTTATCCCCTGTGGGCTTTGTCATATCTATGTGCTGTCAGAACTCCAGTTTGGGGAGCACTTCCACTTCTATAAACAGCTTATTCTTGCAACCCTCACCCCTTTTTTTACCTGGTCTCAGTTCTCCTCCTTCACCCTGAACGTGCTGTGCAGCAGAAGTAGGTGAAACCTTAAGAAGAAATGAAATTCGTACTCATGGAAGACCCTTGCAAACATAATGCCAAGTGCAGTAAGCCTCTCACCAAGGATAATGCTGAATGATTCTCACTTGTTAATTTCTAGCAACAATACAATGGTAATTGCCAAGGGCTAGAGAGAGAAGGAAATGGGGAGCTAGTGTCTAATGTGCACAGAGTTTCAGTTTAGAAAGATGAGGAAAAGTTCTAAAGTTGGAGGTTGGTGATGGTCCACAACAGCATGAATGTACTTAATGTTAGTGAACTGCATGGTTGATAGAGGCTAAAATAGTGAATACTGCTACATACAGTATATTACCATAGTAAAACCTGAAGAAGGCAGGGTGCATGTTCTTTGCACCACGTTGCCTTGGCTTGCCCTCATCCTTCCACAGGGAACGTCATCCGTGCCTGTTTTCACTTGTCATAGCTGTCACTTCAAATGCCAACTCTTTCTGCTCCAGGCCTGCCCCTTCCAGCCCCTACACCAAGCTCATTTTCTACCCAAGTGTCATGGTGATTTAGGCTGGTGTTGTCTCTTGGAAATAGTGGGCTTCCCAGGAGCAATGAACCTTTCTCAAGTCCCCAGGGTTCCTGGTGTGGCCAGAAAGAAATCACCTGATTTTGGTATCCTGTCACTTGTCTTTCCAGCTGCTACTGTCTTTCCTGAAATAAGCAGCAGCCAAAGTGCAAGTTCCCTCTCTGGAACCTCAGCTAGACAGACAGCTACCCCTTCGTCTGCCTTGGCATTGGCCTTGGCATCTCCTGCAGATTATAAACTCCCCATCCTCACTCAGAAGTGAAAGTAGACATCACGTCTGAAATCTCTGGACATGTTCATTCTGTTTGGAAGACTAGGTGGGGGGTGGGGGAAGTGCCACATAGGGGAGCAAGTAGTGATCTTAGGTCCTGTTTGCTTGTTGGTTCTTTTAAGTGAATCTGTGAGCTGGGTATGAACTCGAGGATCATCTGGGTCCATCTTCTCTTTGTACACGTAGGGATTGAAGTCCAGGGAGTGCGAGGGGAAGACCCCTCAATTTGATAGTCAAGCAAGAGAGCTGGTCTCATATGCCTGGCAGCTCTGAGCTCAGGTTGGGTTCCCTAGCAAGGATCCCAGGTGAAGAATATATGCTGCATGTCCATTACAGTTCTGCTTCCTTCTTTTTTCCCTACAGAATTCCAGAGGCAGGAAAGTGTCCGGTCCCAACACAAAGGCATCCAGTTATATGACACCCCTTATGAACCTGAAGGCCAAAGCATCGACTCTGACTCGGAGAGCACGGTCAGCCCCCGATTGCGGGAGAGCAAGCTGCCCCAGGACGATGACAGGCCTGCTGATGAATATGACCAGCCGTGGGAATGGAATCGAGTCACCATCCCTGCCTTGGCAGGTAGGGGGAATCTGGTCCTACTCTGGAGATAGCTGCTCTTCAGCCTGCTCAGCACTTACTGCAGACAAAGGGAATATATACAGGGTCCCAGCCTGCTCTGAGACAAATGCTGGAGCTGCGTTTGACAATCTAGTTGGACTGTCCTTTCTCCTAGTACTAAAGGTTCCCCAAGGCCAAGGAAAAAGTCAGGTCTGATGTCTAGAGTCCTGTTTCGGGACTTCTCCCCATCTTTAGAGACAGCCCCCACATGCTTAGAAACTAAGAGAGAAGCTGTCTGCAGAGCAGGTGCATTGGCACGATGGAGCCCCGTGACCCCATCCAGTCCTCCATGGGTGGCATAGGCCCACATGGCTTACAGGACCACTGTGTTTCCCATCCCACCTTCAGTGTGAGCCTGCTCTGAATAGAGGCAAGGGTACATCCTGGCCCCAGCGGCCACCAAGCCCACTCCCTCCTGCCATAAGCCCATTGAGCAACTCTTGTGGTGCCTCCCTTCTCCAGGACTAGGTTTCCAGAATCTGGATGTCCATCACAGTACTAAATCTCCTCTCCCATGACCCTTTTGGAAAATGGTGTGGCCACATGTTACACGTTTACACCTTTTGATTCTAATCCTACTCCTGGGATTTTTTCCCCCATCTTTTGAGACAGGGTCTCACTATACAGTTCAGGCTGGTCTTGAACTCATTTTGTATCCCAGGCTGACCTCAAACTTGTAGCAATCCTCCTGCCTCTGCCTCCTCAGTGCTGGGATTACAGATGTGTGCCACCATACATGGCTCAACTGAGAATTTATGCCAAATTAAAGATGTAAAATTCAGAAAAAGTATTGTTCATAATCATGAAAAATGAGGAACTAAAATGTCCATCCATGTAGACATGTGCATCCATGTGATAGAATATTGTATAGCCACTAATAAGTGATTGTTTTTAGAGTTTATAACAACCTAGGGAAACGTTTGTGTTTAATATTAAGAATTGAAAAGCCAGAACAGTTGAATGCATCTGAGTTTAGTCATGTAAAAAGAAACATTCAGCGACTAATTCTTCTCACACTGAAAGCCATAAAAGGAGAGTTCTAATTTTTTTTTTAATTATTTGCCTTAAATCTCCACTTTACTCATACACAGCTAGATCCTGCCACCCTCTCTAGCCTGCAGTAATGAGCCTGACCCCCAACCTGCAACCCTCAGTTGATTTCTAGCTATTCTAGCACATGTAGCTCCCAGTTCTTGAAATATACCATGTCCTATGCACATCCCATTTTTCTGCCTGAAATGTCACCCTTCCCAGCCTTACCATTTCTGGAAAAATCTTGCACCTCCTTTGAGGTGTGGTTCAAATGTTGCCATTCTGTGAGCCCTCCCTGCTACAAAGCTTTGTGTCTCACAGATGTCCTTGTCCCCTCTCTGGGCCCATCCAGCATCCTGCACTTGTCACTGGCAGAACATTTTTTACACCACCACAGATCTTCTGTCGGTGTTGGTCTTGCCTGCCAGGTTGTGGGCTCCACAAGGTCAACCTCTCATCTTTCTGTATTCCCACCTCTTTCCTTGTATCACTGTCTTTTTGTCTGAGAGCCAAATGCAAAGGCAGTCCTGTGGCAGATGACCCTTGGTCACCCCATGCCTCCAGTACATTTTCAGCCTCCTCTCTCCTGTTGACCCAAGGGGATCTGAGAATTGGCTCTGCCATGCTTCTCCAGATGTGGGAGGAGTCTGTACCATCCCTGAACTTCTTTTTGCAGACACCAGGTTGACTAAAGGACTAAAAGGGTTCAGACACCTTCAGTGTCCCTGAAATGACACAGCACTATGGAGTATCACCCTGTCCTGTCCAGTTTCTTATCTCTAAGCAAAAGTGGGTGAGAGGGCTGGGGATTTAGCTCAGTGGCCTAAGCACCTGCCTGGCAAGCACGAGGTCGTGAGTTCAATTCCCGGTATTGAAAAAACAAAACAAGGAGCCGGGCGTGGTGGCGCACGCCTTTAATCCCAGCACTTGGGAGGCTGAGGTAGGTGGAGCGTTGTGAGTTCGAGGCCGGCTTGGGCTACAACGCGGTGCAAGGCCGGCCTGAGCTACACATAGTGCGACCCTGCCTCAAAAAACCAGGGCTGGGGAGTTTGGCTCAGCGGCTTAAGCGCCTGCCCTGGCAAGCGCAAGGTTGTGAGTTCAATCCCCAGTGCCGCAAAAAAAAAAAAAAAAAAAAAAGAAAAAACAAAACAAAACAAAAAGTGGGTGAGAGATGGATAGGCCACCTTGCAGGTAATAATGTTTCATCAAAGCAGCTGATTGGCTCATTTGTCAGTCCTGGAGTGTAGCCACTCAGGAATGAAAGGCCAAGTACTTGGCCATGCATGGAACCAGAGTGGGAGAGGTAATGAAGGGCACGCTGCAGACCTCTTTGATTAATAAAGTTATTTCATTTGTGACTCATCCAAAGATTTGTTTCCCTTGAGGTTAGTTTTCAGACAGCATCCTGGGTTCAGCCAGTAAGTGGCAGGTCTGCCTCCCAGCAGAGATGAAGACAGACAAATGACTCACATAGGTATTTTGCTCAACATAGTTATTTTGGATGTTTGTCTGTCTCCCCCACCAGCTCCTTGGCGGGTTTCTGTGCTCTAGAAAGTTTAGGACAGTGTGTCTTGCACGTTGAGGCTAATGGGGCAGAAGTCAGACCATCCCAGGTTCACATGCCAGCTCTACCACTCACCAGCTTCAGCTTCAGGACCTCACACAGCTGTTCAGTCTCCCTGAGCCTCAGTTTTCACATCTGTAAAAATGGAGTAGTCCCAACTCTTGTCACAGTAGGTCTCTGTGATGATCCTGGAAAAGGTCTGGATGAAAAGACATTATAAGCCCTGAAGGATCATGCATGGGAGAATGATTGTTGATGTTCAGGAAAGGCTTGCTATATTACACAAAGTTTAATTCATCTATAAAAATGGTATAGCACTGTAAAAAGAGGCACATAGCAGTCACAGGGGCCCCACTGGCAAACCCTTTACCAGTTAGGCCTTGTAGTGTAAAGTAAGGAGGGCTGTGAAAATGCTTCTCCTATAGGGAATATGAATCCTAAATCTCCACTTCAGTATCAGCTGTGACAGCCAGTTACCTGGGTCTTCCATGTATGGCCCAGTGGGCCCTCCAGATCTGAAAGGGTCCCATCTGCCCCTTCCCCATTCCAGATGTGACATGTTATGAATTGCTTGATTTGCTTAGGTCAGGGTCTCCAACTTGAATGTGCAGGAAGTCTTAAACAGATTGCTGGGTCCTAACCCTAAGTTCTTGGCTCAGTAGGTATGGGGGAAGGTATGAGTACATGCATTTCTCACGTGTGAGACTCATGCTACTGATCTGGGGACCCCCACTTTGAGGACCTGGAGTGCACTGAGTACATACTGTGCATTAGCCATATAGTGGGAGTGAAGCTAGGAAGGGGGAGGTTGCAGGTCAGCTCAGGCAGGGTCGCTGCCCCACCCCTCCAGAGAGCCTTCTCTGACATGGCCAATTCCTTCCCCACTGTTTGCGCTCTGCTCCTGCTGTACTCTCTGTGGATTTATTTTGGAGCAGCCAGGTGCACACTTGTCACTGTTAGCTTGTGGGTGCTACTGCTGTGGTGTGCACTGCTTCGGCAGTCTCCCCCTTGAATTTGATATATTCCCAGCCTCATCAAGTGAGGCTGAAAGGGCAGAGAAAGGGAAGTAAGATCCTAGGTATGTCTGTTTCCTAAACAGTTGTGAGTCATCTCTGAGCCAGCTCAGCTGGGTAATTTAAAATAATCCTGTTAAAATAAGGGAGGAGGGAAAGGGCAGGAAGCTAAAATTTATTGGGCAGCAATTATGAACTTGGCATAGTTAACTCTTCGAGGCCCAGCAAGGTGGGGGTTGCTTTGCTGTAACATACAGATGACCGTCCTGAGGCTCAGAGCAAGCGGTTTACCCACAGTCACATGGCAGTGAATTTAGGTCAGTCTGACTGCTAAACACTGGCTCTCTCCGCTCATGCATTGATACTTAAGCGCAGAAAGGTCTGTTTAAACACGCCCTTCATCTTGTTCTGGTGTGTGGTGGCTTAGGGCAGTGGTGGCGAACCTGTGGCACCTGTGCTGCAGCCAGCTGTTTGTTATCATTGAGTTCTAAAAGGCTCACCATCACTGGCTTAGGGTGTTGTTGAGGCAGAAGCAGTTGTGCCTACCTGTTTTGTGTTGATCTTATGATTTGTCTCTGTCCCCCACAAATGGAAATGTTCTGCGACTGGTAATGCTGATGTGTGCTGTGAGTACTGCACCATACTTACTGTTCCCACCAAGCCTGTGACTCACCCTGGGGTGCTCAGATTAAACACGCCTAGCCTCTTCAGACAGTTCCTCGGGGAATCTTAGATCTGGCCACTGCCACCTGTCACACGAGCCACATGCCATTTCCTTCTCGCCTCTGGCTTCCCTCGGTTCCCAGGATGCTTCCTGTCTGCTGCACAACTTCCCAGAATGCCTTGGGCCTGCAAGGAAATTAACAATCGTGTTTGTACGTGAGCCTTTTACTGTGTAATGAGTAACATTTGTAATTAATGTTTAACACATGTGAACAGCAGGTCTCCCCACAAAGGGGGGTTTCAATTAGAGAACTGGGATCACTTACTTTCTTTGGCTAATATATTACTGAGGGACAGGTTTTTCCAGTTGGTTTTTCTATTTGATGTATGAATAAATTCACTTAGTAACCTTTAAAAAAAATGAAAAGAAAAACATCAGCATTTAATAACTTTGTCTCTTGGGTGGAAGAAAACTCAAAGATTTGATAGACTATGTTTTGCTCTTCTGTTTGGCCGATCCAAGATCTAAATGTGGGTGGAGCTCTGTAAGATCAGAGACCCTGCCTGCCTTGTTCACGCCTGGGTCCCCACCCAGCTCTGTGCCTGGCACATAATGAGCACCAAGGTATTTGCTAAATTCGTAAGTCAGGTCCTGGGAAAGCCAGCCCCAGGTTCTGTTAAGGTCCTGAGCTCCACGGATGACCCTGTGGCCTGTGCACACATATGCTTCCTGTCATTCCTGTGTGCTATCTACCTGTCTCTTCTGGGATGGTGCTGGGGAGACCTGCAGGGTGGGACACTTGAGTGACTGTTGACTACCTCTTGGTCTGAACTTCCAGCATGATGCTGAAAGTATATCCCTGCCTATCCAAATGGGCTGTGAGTCTGGATGCCACATTAGTGTGCTGGTAGGTGGCAGGCAGTTCTATGAGAGCTATGTTTATGACCAGCGGTGGTTTGTCCCCTCCCATTTCTTCTCACCTTCCTTCACGGCCATCTGCAGTGGGTTAAGGCAGAAGCATACACAGCTGGACAGGAAGATTTCATTTCCACAAGTTCTCCGCCTACTCTAGGCATGTCCGTGGGCTTGTGGATGGAGGAAAAGTTCCTTTCCTGGGCTCTAGGATTCTTAGTAAGTGGGTGTGTGCAAGTAAAAGTGTCATAAAGCACTGCATTTTATGTGAGTAAGTCTCAGATATGCCTGCCGAGTTAGCCCAGCCTAGGATTCAGGAAAGAACTAGGTCCTGGGATCAAAGATTTGGGTTTAACGTCTCATGCTGCTACTTGCTAACCGAGTGACCTGGGCAAGCATCCTCTGTTTCCTTATCTGTGAAATGGGGGTAACTAGGTGCTGGGAGTCAGCAACACAGTGGATGCTTAGTAGATGTTGGCTCTTGATATTTCTGTTGTTACTGTGATGGGCTTTGAGAATGTATTCTACTTTAGGCAGAAATTTATGCTGAACTTGCTAAGACCTTGGGATTTGAGAGACCTAGTTTAAACCCAATTTCTGATCTAGCTGTTGATGTTGACAATCCCTTTTCCATCTCCTGTTTGTGTATGGACTGAGAACTGAGGTGAGGTGAAGATGGCTGGCTTTCACACCTATTAAGGCCTCTGTGTTTGGGTTATTTTCACCAGGATTTGGGCTTTCTCCTTAGATCTTCTGTAGCCAGGCACCCAGCAGTGGTGTCCACGTTTTTCTTTTGTGGGGAGATCACAGATCAGGGCAAAGACACACCCTTTCTGCCAGGCTGCCCTTCCTTGGCGCAGGCACCAGGTGTTACCTGTGTGGGTGGTGATCCTAGAACCCAGGGTTGTCCCAGGGCCTGCTTTGTGGGGAGTCACTGGTCTCACACCTCAAATGGAAGGTAGTACAGCCCTAGGGCCCATGTGTGCCTGCAGGATGAACCCAATCTTACTGGAAGCGCCAGAAGCAACCCAAACCTTTGCTGAGCTGTCACTGCCTTAACCAAAGGGAGGAGAGTCCTCATCTCTTAGGGCCTTAGCTTTTCCATCTGTGAAATGGGGATTTTAGTATGTGGCTCATTGTGTGTTGGTGAGGGTCAGATAGCAGTACATACATTTGGAAAACTGAAATGAAACAGCAGAGGCCTGTTGTCATAGGAACAGAGTTTTAGTAATCTATAAATGTTTGTGCATTGTTGTGAACATTTATGGGATTTTAGTACTCCCAGAGGTCATGTAGTCCACTCTACCCCCTGACCCTATGCGGTCTCCCCTCTTCACTCCCTCTGGCATCCCTGCCTGGCTATGGGCAGCACACAGGAATCCACAGCAGGGATGTATGGAGGGGACACCTTAGGCGCCTGACCTCTGCATCTGTGCCCTAGAGTTCACTGGGAGTAGATAGCAGGCTGGAGCAGTCTGTAGGCTCTGGCCAACTCTGTATGGTGTACAAACGTGGCCTCTGCCCACTTCCAGAAGAAGATGCTGCTTTGGCAGCAGACAGCTTGCAAGTCACTCTCTGCACACACTGCTTCTTTTTCTTAACCTGAGCCTCACTGTGTGAGCTTCAAGGAGACAGTGCTGTGCCAGAGCTGGGTGGAAGGGTGGTGGCCAGCCAGCCAGAAGCAACTGGACAGTCTGAACGTGGAAAACCTCACCTGAGCACCCTTAGGTGAGAAGAGGCTGACAGGGTCTGTCATCCCAGACCAAGGGCTCAAGGACTGGAGGCTGCAGCTGGGGCCCTACTGTCTAGGGTGGCATCCTGCCCCCTTAGCTTGTCCAGTGACACAACCACACAAGGCCTCATGTGAAAGCAAGCATGGTAATAGCACTAACCTCATTAGGTGCATGATAAAGATTAGAGGAAAATATGTTCTTCAGATCCTCCACAGACAGGAAGCACTACAAGTTAAACCATTTTTCAAAACTATTTTAAAAGAATTAGAGGAGGGTGTCCAACTTCTGCATTTTCCTTTTTGATGGTGAGTGAAGGTTTCATGGTCCCATTGAGCTGGGCAGGGTCATTCGTTCAGCAGACACTGCCCATCTGCTGTACATCAGGCACTGTTCTAGGCGCTGGAGCTAAACAGGAAACAAATCAGAATACAGTGTCCTCTCCTTCGAACTTTCAACTAGGTCAGGAATCCAGGGAAGTTGGGGAAAAACAAATTTGTTTCTGCTTCAAGGCACTTCACCCTCCTTAGTACATGAAAAGAACTCTCGTAGCACACATGTAACATGAGAAGAGTCTGCCTGGACCTTGCTACACCATCTCTTGCTAATCCTCCTTACAGTCCTTCATGGTGAAGCATTGTCAGGCTTGATTTGCAGATGAGGCAACTAAAGCTAAAAGGAATTTAGAAACATGCCCAGAGTCACCCAGTAAATAATGGCAGAGATGGATTTAAACCCAGGTCTTCCTGACTCCTAAGTCCACACCCTTTGCATGATGCAGAGCTACTGTAGTCCCTCCGTCCCCTGACCCAGTTTCAGCCAGGGGCCATTGATTGATGTCAGCTGCCAGCAGGAGAGACTGAGGCTCAAGGCCCCATCTTTGTGGAACATCATTCTGAGAGGCCAGGACTGGGACAGTGGTATCGACAGAGGGGACATCAGGTCTCAGAGAAGGAGAAAGGAATTTCACCTGGGGTTCTCGGGCAAAGCTTGCCTGGGGAGATAGCTTTTAAGCTGAACTTTGAGTAATCGCTGGAATTTTTGCAAGCAGATAGTAAAGGGAATTCCAAAGGCCTGACACAGACAAAGCAAGGTCAAAAGGCAGATAACAGATGTGGGTACTCACCATCCTTAGTGACTAGAACCTAAGGGTGGGATGGAATCCAGAGGGGTTAGAGGGAAAGATGCATCTGGAAGGTCAGGCTGGAGCTGAGTCCCTGAGCACCATGAGCTCCAGAATGAGGAGTTTGCCTAGAGTTCTGGGGAATCATGAGAGTTGTAAGAGCTGTGCTTTAAAGGTTCATTGGTTTTCCTAGATTGCTGTCTCTGATCTTCTCTAGACAGTGGATAGGAAGGAGATGCACCCTGAAGGAACACATTTGTCTCATCTCAGCACACGCTTTCCAAGCACCCCCTGCATGCCAGGCTGTGCTGCGAGTTTAGGAGCAGACAAAAGACTGGAGAAGGGAAAGGAAAATCAGTTCACTGCCCATAGAACACCCAAGTAAACTGGGAAGAGTGGGGTGGGTGTCCCGGGAGCTACAGGAGGGATACCAATGGCATGAATCAAGGTATAGAGAAGTTTATCCTCTGCAGGGGGCCAGGGAAGTGTTGTGGAGGAGCAACATTTCATCTGTGCCAGACCCTGGAGGCCTGTGGGCAGCACAGAGATGGAGTAAGAGGCTGAGAGGTGAGTGAGACTGCAGGATATTCTGAGGGTGGGTAATTCTGACCCCTCTGGCCCCAGTCCTGAGATTGTCATCAATCTGTCACTGGGCTTCAAGACCCCAGACAACACACCCTTCCCACCTTCCTGCAGGCCCTCACCCATTGGCCCTATGCCAGAGTTATTAGGGGAGTTGGTGCTAATGAAGGTGCTTAGTCTTCTGTCATTGGCAGTGACCAAACTAAAGGACTGATTGGTGTAAAGTCTGTAACACAAGTAGAAAGGGGACTGCTGGCTTCCAGACAATCCCAGGGAAGGATGAGGAAAGTGTCTCAGAAACTGATTTTACAAGGATGAGCTGTGTCATCCACTTTTTAGGAAGACATTTGGGGTAAGAAAAGAGGTGGCTAGCTAGCTGGTTGAGCCACCTCTCTACCACCAGATCCCATTGGAACCAAAGTCAGATGGGCTCCCAGTGCCTCATTCTACCCAGCTTTGAGTGTCCCTCCCCTCTGCAGGAGTCTCACTTCTCTTTTTAATTGCCTATAGGTGGAATTCGTTAGGCTCTGTCATTCTAACAACTCACAGGGGTAGCATATCTTTTCTCTAAATGCAGATATTCTTTTGAGGGATTGTGTCTTTATCTTTTACAGAGAAATCACTAAATTAAAAGAATTGCCATTTTAAATTGCAGATTAAAGAGAAACTTAATTAGAAGGGATGAAAGTAGTTGTGTTTGCAGCTTTTGTTCTTAAAAATGTTTTTTCTTTGCCTGCAGAATCACTGCCCTTGGAGTTTATATATTTGTATTTTAGGTGAAATGATTTGCCTAATTAAGCCTGTCATTCATCACCACCTGTTCTCTGTAAAATATATGGCTGCTTTATTAAGCTTGCCAGTAAATGCATAAATTAATTCAGGGGAGAATTAGTGTTGACTAGGATGTTCTGAGGTTTTATCCAATTTATCTGGTAGCAAAACCGATACTTTTTTCCCAGTAAAGCAAAACAGCAGCTCATTAAGCTTCCTTATTTAGTATTCATGGAGCACCTGTTACCTTGCAGGTACTATAGTACGCTTAGGTTCAGGGGCACATATGGTACAGTCTCTGCCCTCAGGGACTCACAGGGAGCCTAATAAGGAAACTGGTGAGTCGGGCGCCTTGGGCTGGGATCAAAGTGAATTTAGGAGAGGGTAAGGTCAGGGAAGGCTTCCTGGAAGAAGTGGCCCCTGAAGGCTAAGTGGAACCAGTCAGGTGACCTGAGTCTAGTCGGACAGACAGGTGCCAAGGGCCTGATAGGTTGTGCTGCAGAACTGGTTCCTGCCACGTCACGGGTCCATGCCGCCTCTTCCCTCCCTCTGTGGCAGGAGGTCTGTTGGGGGCTTCTATATTAGCTGAAATCCCCAACCTGATTTTAATCATTGGAGCTCCAGGCTGCCAAAGCTGAAAGTGACTTACAGTTCATCTGGCCCCTCCCTCTTGAGCTAATGGCAGAATTGATCCTCACTCCAGCTTCATGCCCTCCCCAAGCCCATCCTACCAAGCTGCTTCCTCCTGTTCCTGATAGCCACAGAATTAGCTGAAGGAGCTATTATGGAGAAGTGCACACCAATTCTGTCTTGGTGGACCCCATGCTGTCCCTTAAGCCACAAATCTGTGCCCCACACAATGGTCCTCCCTGATTTGGCCCTGGGTAATCATGTGCTATTGGAGTCACCTACACTGGTACCCTATTTCTGAGGTCCCCCTATCCCCCTCCACTGACAGGCAAATGTGTCCTCTCAAAGCCAGCCTGAGAATGTCATTCTGTGGTTATCCTCACCCGTAGTATCAAGCTCTTTAGAAAGGGGCTCCGTGGCCTGTCCACCTGGCCCCAGTGACCACCCAAGGTCACCCACCAAGGGCTCTGCAAGGTGAGTACTTGGCTCTGGACCTCTACACTCCTTCTCCCCCACCCAGGAATGTGTACCCCACCTGATCAGTACTGTGAGGGCTGGTGCATTCAGCAGCAGCCTGGGAGAGAGCCAGGCTGCTGGGGGAGAGGCAGAGGCCCGTGATGATGTGAGTGCCGCTACTGCTGGATGGGAAGGGGCTCAGGATTCTTCCGCATGCCTCTCCCCCAGGCAGTGCCAGCTGTCGCTGTAGTGCTCTGGCCTAAGCCTACGTCACCCCAGCCTTGTTTCTCCCATGCTCCACTTTCAGTCACTAGTGAGGCCTGCTGTCTTCCCTGGGTACTCTCTCTCCCCATCTCTCTCTTCAAATTAGTAAATTTGTATTTCAGGGCAGTTATAGGTTCACAGCAGAACTGAATAGAAAGTATAGAGGCTCACATACCCACTGTCCTCCTTTCATGTTTTCAGTGCAGCAATCCTGTTTAAAAAGAGCTAGGTTAAACCCTTCCTCATCAAAATGCCAAAGTATTCTCGTATCTTTCACAACAAAGCCAAGTCCCTCCCTAAACCAGTGGAGCCCCCACTGTCTGCCTCCTGCACCAGTGCCCCCACCATTTTGCTTCTTATATAATCTAAGTCAACTCCATTTTTCCTCTGCCAAGAACGCCCTTCCCATCGATGATCTTCCTTCCTTTCCAGTATTTACACAGATGTCACCTACCCTGCCCTGCTGTGTCTATGACGCTTGTCACCAGCCATTGATGGTATTGCCCGTCCCTCCTCCCCCAGGACTCCAGGCCATCAGGCAGGGGTTCTTCTCTGTTTTCCCCACCACTGTTTTCCCAGAATGGCACCTGTGAATGAAAGTTTCCCCCAGTTCTATTGGTGAAGGGACTGCTGGCCAGGTCCTACTGCTGTGCTCTGTAGTCTCACAAGAGTGGGTGGCCCCAGGGTGTCTGGGATATTTCCATGACAGCAACATCCCTGCCCAGTTTTCTGTAGTGGTTAATAAAAAAAGAGTATCTTGGAAGAACGGAAATGCCTCGCCAGATCTAGTGAGGGAGATTGCCCACTAGCTGAGACCTAGAGCAGCTTTATTTGCATTTCTCAGTCCCAGCAGACAGCATGGTTGCCATATCCCAGGCTGGAATCTCCCTACCACCTTCTATGAGCATGAGGGCTGATTGCCCTGTATCTGAGGTTGGAGGATGACTGGCCACCATGCTGGCTGGCATGCTGGCTAGAGGGGAGCTTCCTGCCATTGGGAGGCTCAGGTGAAGACGGTAGACTTGACACCCTCTGTGTACCAAGTGCAGTCTCTCATCTCTCTACACTACAGCCAGTGAGATAACAAATGGAGACTTAGGGTAAGTACCTTAGCTAAGGCACGCACTGGGCATTGGCAGACTCAGGAGAGCTTAGTTTGGTAGCTAATGTGGAGCCCTTTGTATTGGGTCTGCATTGAGCAGGCATGATAATAATGAAAGTATATATTTATATGCAACATTGACCATATGTCCCTGTCAGGCACTCTGCTGAGATCTCTCTGTGCCTTGCTTGATTTAATCCCCCGGGAATGTATGCTGTCATTATCCCTGTTTTTCAGACAAGGAAACTGAGGCCCAGGGAGGTATTTGCATGGTGAATTAGCTGGACCCCAGGAGCCCTTCTGGCAATTTTAGTTGCCTTCATCGTCTTCCTTCCTTCTGGATGTGTCTGCAGGGGCTGTCCCACAGTGCAGTGCACGCCACTGCAGCCTTCCCTGAGCTTGGTCCTTGGAAGGGGCTCTGAATGAGGAGGACCAGACTCAAGGGATGTGACATGAACCCTGAGTGAAGCGCTGTAGAGCTCTTCCAGGAGAAAGGGGGTGACCACCGTGGCCCTTGGTTTGATAGGTGGCTGAGAGGGAAGAAACCCTGTGGGAGTGCCACATCCCCCTTTCGAGGATGCAGAGAGAGTCCTGTGGGCTTAGAGCTGGGCTTAATGACCTGGAGACCCAACCAGCCCCTTAAAGTACATCATCTGACTTTGACCACACTTGCATGTGCTATTTTGGGAGGAGGCTTCTTAGCCCATTTTCTGTTGTAATAACAAAATGCATGAGATTAGGTAATTTATGCAGAAAAGAGGGTTAGTTTGGTTCATGATACTAAAGGCTGAAAAGTCCAAGGCATGGTACTGGAGAGGATCCTGTGCCATTTTCACTGATAGCAGAAAGGCAAGGCGAACACCTACAGCAGAGAGAGAATGAGGGGCTACCTTGCTTTATAACCACCTGTTCATGGCATCTCGTCCAGTTCCAAGAAGACCCACTTGTTCCTGGGGGCAGGGTGCATAGTCCATGCGTGAGGGTGCTCCCTGCAGGACCCAGACACCTCCTGCTAAGCCCCACCTTGCCACATTAAGGAATCAGGGGCACAATGTGTGAGCTTTGAAAGGACAAACTCAGACCATGGGAGAAACCATAATTTTTGGAGCTATGCTTTTTCATTACCTGAAACTACCTTCTGCAGATTGTGTGCTGCAGATTGAATGTTGCCCCAGGTGTGCCCCCCAAGACCCTCTGTGCTGAGTTCTGAGTAACCTTACATGCTGTTTCTCTCTGTGTGTCACAGCACAGTTCAATGGCAGTGAGAAACGGCAGTCATCCCCTTCGCCCTCGCGTGACCGGCGGCGCCAGCTTCGTGCTCCTGGTGGGGGCTTCAAGCCTATCAAGCATGGGAGCCCTGAGTTCTGTGGGATCCTGGGAGAAAGAGTGGATCCTGCCATCCCACTGGAGAAGCAAATGTAAGTTCTGCAGGGGCACAGCCCAGCTGCACCCCAGTGCCTATAGTTACTGAGAGCACCTTAGAGTCAGGGTCTTTTACCTGACCCTGCCTCCTCTCTGGTACAGGGGAGCAGGTTGCGTGCGGCTCATGGAGTTGAGGCTCCAGGCAGGTAATGGCAACCCTGGCCTCATCTCCACCCAGCTTTATCCTCAATCATCTGCCTGGTTCATTCCACACTTTCTCATCCTAGTTTCTTGTTTCATCATGCAGCAAGTCAGTTCTTGAAGAATCAGTAGAAACCAAGCTTGTCTCCTCAGTGTAAATTAGGGATTTTTCTCTAACCACAGTGGTGTTTTGTCTCTACATTAGCTTGATATAAATTGAGCAACTCCTTTACATTCTTGGTTTAGGTTTGTTCATCCCTTCTCAAAGACTTCCCATCTCTACTCAGTGTCCAAGTCCCATCCACAGAGCCCCTGAATTCTGGTGCCCTTTTTCTGCTTCACTGCCCCCAGCACTGTGCTTGGCCAGGCCTTCTACCGCCTATCTTCCTTATCCATGATCATCTCCCTGCTCTGCTTTCTGCTCTGCCAGGATCTCACTGTGTGCAGATAGATACTTGCCCTGCTCTGAAACCTTCAGCAGCTCCCCAGTACCTCTGAGACAAAATCCCATTTCCCTGGCCTGCCATTTGCTCTGTGTTTTGCCCCAGACTGCTTTTTCCATTTCTTACCTTTCAACATACCTGAATCAGGGTGAGTTATCTGGGAACTTGATAAAGTAGGGATGGAATCTTGTGCTGGTACTTTTAGGTGTATCATCTGCTTAACAAGCAACTATATTATGAAAGGAGTTCCCCAATGCACATATGAGAACATCAGAGCCCAGAGTGATGCGTCTGTTGGCCAGGACACGTATACCCAGCCTCATGATCTGGGCCCCAGCTTTCCTTTGTTCACTACCTTACACGTCACTGATGACCTGGCCCAAAGTAGGCCCTTCTTAAAGCCAAGACACCAGTGTGTGTCATCTACTGTATTAGTCCTGGCCCTAGGGGATTCTGGTATTGCACAGCTAAATGTATCCTCTCTCAAGAAAGGCTCACTTGTGGAGCATTATGCAGGGTGTGCTGAATAATGTCATGTGCTAGAACCACATGTCGACCCAGGAGTCTACAGCGTATTTCATGGCCACCACTCCTGCCTTGCAGAGCTCACTGGGGTCACTTCCTGCTGGGGGTGTTAATTGCCTCACAGCCACACAGATTGCAATGCGATTTTGCTGTTTCTGATTAAACTGTGCACTTTTAAATCAACAGAATATGATCCAGTGATGCCTAGAAGCTATTTCATGTGCATCCTGACAGCAGTGGCTAGGTCTGCCCAGGGTCAGCCTGGGGCTGTGTTACCCTCACTCAATTTCTGGACCAACCCTTAGTTCCAAGCAGTGATGCTCCCTTCCTTTCCCATTCCCACTGGAGAAGGCGCTCTGCCAAGTCCAGTCATGAGTGGCTTTTTTTCTTCCATTGACTTTTTTTTTTTTTTTTTTTTTTTTGTACTGGGGATCAAATTCATAACCTCACGCCTGCCAGGCAGGCACTTAGGCCACTGAGCCAAATCCCCAGCCCTATTTTTTGAGACAGGGTCTCACTATGCAGTTCAGGATGGCCTTGAACTCACTTTGTAGCCCAGGCTGGTTTTGAACTCACAATGATCCTCCTGCCTCAGCCTCCTTCTCCCATTGTTTTGAGTCCCAGGATTATCCTGGCCTTTCAGAAGCCCTGAGTCATCACTGAGAGGTGTGCGTAGGTAAACCCACTTGTAGTAGAGCATTAGACAAATGGAAAGAGTCACTCATCCTCCCCAGCACCCCACTACCACCATCACTCCACCACCCCTATCACCCCACCCAGTGCCTGGGTGATGAGGCTTCAGTGTTAAAGTAGCACCTTTGGGCCCAGACTTATTCTCCCCTCTCCCATCACCCCTCCATCCAGCATCATCATTGCCACCACCATGCAAACATTTTCTGGCCCTGTACTTGGTCTAACTGAGTAAATAAAATAACCTTGACCCCCATGCCTCCCTACCTATTGTGCCTTGTCTGGGCTGCCATTGCATCCTCATTCCCTGGCCCACTTAGAGGTGCTTGGTAAATAGCTGTCAGCTGAATGAAGGAAGTCTCCAAAGAGCTGTTAGTACTTCCGCTTCTCCATCACCTCGCCTTATCTCACCAACCACTGCCAGCTCCCCTTTTCTGTCTGTATCCCCGGTCAACCTCCCCTGCCCTCCATGGCAGCCAGCACAACTTGCAGCTCCCTCCTGGGACTCTGCTCCTGGTTTCTCCTGCCCCACTGGCTGTTCCTTCTGCCTACCTCGTGGCTCCTGCTCTCTGCTTGACCTGAAGGTTAGCTTTGCTGAGCTTGGCTTCCAGCTGCAGGCTCTCCCTGGGGAGTCACTCTGAGGATCCTGGTGATGACTCACAGGTGGGTGGCCCCAACCCACACCTCTCCCAGATCTTCTCACACCCACCTCCAGCTGCCTTCCTAGCATTTCACACCTGACACGTTCATAACTGGGCTCCCGATCACCTGGAAACTTGCTCCTCCCCCAGCTTCCACATTGCTATCAGTGGCATCACATCTATCTAGTTATGGCTCAAGCCACACACCTGGGTTCATCTTGATTCTTTTTGCCTTACATCAGCAGCTGCTGCATTACCAAGGTCTGCTAGTCCTTCCTGAAAAACACCACTGGAGCCAGGTATGGTGGCACATTCCTGTAATCCCAGTACTCTCAGAGATTGTGCCAGGAAGATCACAAATTAGAGCCCGGTCTGGGCAACTTTGTGACTTAGCAAGACTATTTCAAAATAAAAAATAAAAATAGCCAGGGATGTAGCTCATTGTGAAGGCCATGGGTCCAATCTTCATTTAAAAAAAAAAAAAAACCCACCAGAATTTGCCTATTGCTTTCTCTTCTGCAACCATCTCCACTTGCTGACTTGTCTCCTGCTTCCCTTCTCCTCAGGGAACCTGGCTAATTCTAATATCACCCAAATCAAGTAGCATCACTTTGCAACACTCTTCCTCCCTAGTGTGTTTAGGGTGAAATCAGACTTCTTCCCTCAGTCCACAAGGCCTCATGTAACTTGGCCCTGACTCCCATCCACTCGTCCTGTACTACTCCCAGTATTCACAGTCTGTGTGATTCTTGTCAGCTTTCTGCTCTCGGCACCCCAAACACCTTCCTTCCTCAGGGCCTTCACACTTGCAGTTTACTCTGCAGAGATGTTTTCTTTGGTCCTTTACCAGGGTCTCAGGTCAAATGCCATACCCTCAAGGGCCTCCTGACCATTCATTCAAAACGGCCAGCTCCCCCTGGACCAGTCACTCTGCCTTATCACAACCCTACTATTCCTACATAACACTTGTCACTGTCTGGAATGATTTCCTGTATCTCTCTGTTTGCTCCCCCTCTCTGTGTCAGCCCTGTGAGATCAAAAGTATAGTGAGCCATAAGTAAATATTGAATGAACTTGTGGATCTTGCTGGGATGAATGTGCTGGTTGAATCTCCCTAATCCCCATGGTTCTTGACTGGCCCCTCCACAGGGTCTCCAAGATGGCCTCCTGCCTAGACTCTCTTTTTAGTCCAGGCAGGGCCTCCTCAAGACCACCCAAGGCCAGTCTGTCCCTGGTATATAGCCACCTGCTGACAGGCTACCCATTGACTGGTGGCTCCTGACCCAGTGCCCTTTGCTCCTTCTCTCCTTTGATCCTCCACCCTGAGTCCCCTGCCTTTCTCCCCCTGTAGAAAGGAACCAGCAGCTTATCCTGTTTACCGCCAGAGATTATCCTTAATGAGGATGAGGCCCCCAACCCCAGGGCCTTCTGCAGCTGAGCAGGACTTGCCTCTGAGCCTGGGGAGGAGCAGGCAGCGGGCAGCACTTCCCTGGAGACCTCTTCTAGGTCTTTCCCTGAGGACAGCTCAGCTTCAAATGGCTGGAAGTTGTTTTCTTAATAAAATGTTTTTGTCAGCGCTCTGGGGGTGTGTTACACAGGCGAAGTCTCTGGAGGACAGTCTCACTAGATCTGTTGACTCTATTTCCGAAGCCAGCTCTATCTGACTGATCCTCCCTTTACAGCCCTGTGTCCTCTCTAAAGTATGCTTGGACCTTACTGGCTTTGGAAACACTTTCATCATCGCAGTAACTAGAGAAGGGAAGGTGGGTCTGCAGCGTGGTCACCCCCCCGACCCTTGACCTGGCAGGTCTCCCTTCCAGATGCCCAATTCCATGGTCACTCTCTGGATGGCCACAGATATTCCCCATTGCTCATTTCTGTAAAGCTGTTTTTTAAGTTATAATTGTCATTGCTGCTGCTGTTCACTGGGGAGCACTGCCTTTTCAGTGGTAGGAAGTGTACAGTGGCCACCAGTTGGAGGAGGGCGGAATGTCTATGTCAAAACCCTCAGAGGTATCGTCTCCAGGGTATGCATCAGGAGGCAGAGTCCACACATAAGCTGGAAGTGCGATGCACAGCCTGTGGGCTGCAGGAGCTCAGTGTCCTCATGGATGGAGATGTCATCTGTGCAGACTGCTGGCCCAGGCTCTCTGCAGATGCTCCCTCTGCTGTTCATTGGAACTCACCCACCCTAGGCTCTGCACAATCCCTTCTTGTAGGTCATTCATGTCATCCCACAGACCCTAGAGAGGGCTGCTATGCTCCTAACATGGTTGGGAGCAGAGACCCAGCCGGCTCCAGCAAGTAGCCTTTACTGCCTGGCCTACAAACACAGACCCACAGTTCAGAGCCACAGCCTTGTCTCTGCCAGTGTCCAGCATCTGTGTTTCTCTTTCTGACTTCATGTCTCACCACCGCTTGTTAGTAGGTGGAGATTTACTCTTCTACTGCGGCGTGACCTCCAGCAGTTGCAGCCATGAAAAGCTACATTCCCATTTCACCCTATGGTTAGAGGCCTTAGGCCCTCTGCACTGTACCCCTTGCTCCACTCTGCGATGTGTGGTATCTGGAAGCAGTGACGCTCAATTCCCCTGTGTCTAACCAGTGCCTAGGACATTAGCATGGTGTAGCCACCGTACTCCCAACTTCCCTGACCTGAGTAATGAGCACTGCCCCCTTACATCACAAATGTCACAGAGTCAGAGCATGGCCTTCCTGTCAGCACCCTCTGATGGATTCCATGTCTCAGAGAGAAGCCTCTAGACCCAGCCCACCTCTTGGGCCACACTGCCACTCCAACCCCAGTGGACCTGGCCCCTGGCTGCATCCAGAACACACTGTGCAGACTCCTGTCTTGGCCTCTGCCTTGACTGCTCTCCCTTTCCCCAAAACACGTCTCCTTCCTGCAGGTCTGAAATGGCACTCTCTCCACACAGCTTTCCTGGCTGCCTACCTGTCCCTAGCCTTGTGACCCAGCCTTACTTCATTTCCTTTCACCGCAGAGTGCACCTGTGTGACCATCTAGCATCTGTTGCCTAAACCCATGTCAGAGTGTGACCCTGTCAAGGGGCATGTCTTGGGTTTGTTCACTGCCCCCAGTCAGGAGCTGGCGTGCAGCAGACACTTGGTAAACAGCCACTGAATGAAAATTGGTGGATACCTACCTACCTTGTCCCTTGGTGGCCAGGAAACTGGTCGCTGCCTCCAAGAATGTCAAACCTCCCTGGGTGGTCAGGCTACAGAAGTCCTGTCCCCACCCGACTCTGACCATGCTCTACTCTCTTCCCAGCTGGTATCATGGAGCCATCAGCAGAGGGGATGCTGAGAACCTGCTGCGCCTCTGCAAGGAGTGTAGCTACCTCGTGCGGAACAGCCAGACCAGCAAGCACGACTACTCCCTGTCACTGAAGTGAGTACAGCCCACACACAGGCGCATACACACACCTGCCCCTGCAGCCTCAGCACAGCATGCAAAGACCCGCAACAGCCCTCCTCCTGGGGAAGCTGCCTGCACAAGTTATTTTAAGACTTGTTTTTAATTTGATGCTACTCTCCTGGGACCCAGAAGAGTTGTTATGCTTTCCATTGCTGCCTTCCCAGAGTCAAGCGTTCTTGTCCTAGGGTTCACTTGAGTGGCTGGGAATAGTCTCATGTACACCATGAACTGGGTCCTGTAGGAAGCTCTCAGCCTATCCCCTTCCTGTCTTACATTTCAGTACAGCCCTTTAATGAGGAGTATATTGTCCTCATTCTGCAGATTGGGAAACCGAGGCTCACAAGAGGGTATGACTGGCCCATATGGCAGGGCCAGAACTCAAGCAGCTGTTTTACTCTCCACGGTGCTACATGGCTGCTGTGAAGACCCTTTGCTTGGACTTTGGGTTGCTGTTCAGGCAGGTCTGGTTTTTACATGTCTTACAAAGATTGGAGGAACACTGGAAGAGTGGGAAAGAATCCTGCTGGTGATGTTGCCTGTGGTTGCTTTGTAAACTGTCAGGTCTTTCTGGTTCCTGAGGTATTGCTATCAGGATGGTGGGTTTCTAAATGAGGGTTGGAGGTTGGCTGCTCCATTATTCAGTGCTACTGCTAGGTGGGACCATTTTGAAAATTAATTAATTGATTCATTTATTTGACAAGGGTCTTGATGTGTAGTTCAGGATGGCCTTGAACTTGCTATGTAGCCCAGGCTGGCCTCGAACTCATGGCAGTCCTCCTCCCTCAGCCTCCTGAGTGCTGGAATCACAGGCATGCACTGTCACACCTGGCCTAAAACATCCTCTAAAACACATTTTACAGGGAAGAAAATTGTGGCCCACAGTAAGGAAGGATGTGTCAAGGACTCTGTGACATAATTGGTTCATAAATTTGGGCCTTTCTACCAGCAGAAACCCTGTAGACACAGTGGCACTCTCTGTGTGGCCTCTTCTCTGTCAGAGAGCAGGTGTGCAGGACTCTGATGTCAGGAGAGCTCACACACGTGCTAGCAATGTAGACAGAGGTCTCAGGGTGGCCAGGAAAGATGAGGCTGCCTAGTGTGCTGGGCTCTGCCCCAAGAGCGTCGATGACAAACTGCAGCATGTGGGGAAGGCAGCAGGCACAGGGAGAGGCTAGACAGCTGCAGAGGCTGTGGGGGAAGGAAGGATATGCAGAGACCTTCAGGCACCACACAGGAAGTACTATCAAGGCAGGAGCAGATGTGGTCATGTGTCGCCAAAAAGGGGAGTTGTGGGCAGACAGAGTCCAGCCCTGGGAGAGAAGAAGTTTGGTGAAAGAGTTAATAAAAAATTAGGGCAACCTAAAGCTGCCTCAAGGTAGTGAGTATCTTGCCATGATGGGGGGAGGTATTGTTCCAGTAAGAGACTGGACTACTGCCTGGCCAGGGAGGATTTTAACCAAGTGGGAGAACTCTGAAACACACAAAAAGTAGGAGTATTTCTGCTCTCAGAGCTGCTGGCACCTGCATGCTTCATCATCTGATATCAGCCCCGATAGCTTAGAATCTGGTCAGTTGTGAGGAAAATTCACTGTATTATGCTGCAGCTTGGCAGGCCAGGCAGTGGTGATCAAAGCCAGGGAAGCTAAAACTGGGTTGAGGCAAGGGCAGTGGCAGGCAGCTGCACTCATCCAGCACACTGGCAGGACCAGGGCCCTCAGCTCCCTGTTGCTTTGGGCAGTGCTGCCATCCCCCTCACTACCCAGAGATAAGTTTGTGACCTGGTTGAATAGCCTCTTCTAGGCTGCAAGAGGTAAGGGAAGCAGGTAACATCAGCCATGAGACATATGTCACCCGCCTTCCCCATAACCCCTAGCAGCCTGCGAACTCGGGGTCATTGGTTGTGGTGGGTCATCGCTCTTTCTGTCAGTCTTCTGAGTTCCTCTGTGAGTCTCAATCTGCCTAGAATCCCAGTTGTTTGAAACAGCAGCTGTGAAAGAACTAATTGAAGCTGGGCATGATGACGCACGTTTTTAATCCCAGCATTCAGGAGGCTGAGGCAGAAGGATCATTGTGAGTTCGAGACCAGCCTGGGCTACAAAGTTGAGTTCAAGGCCAGCCTGAACTGCATAGTGAGACCCTGTCTCAAAAAATAGGGTCGGGGATTTAGCTCAGTGCCATAAGCACCTGCCTGGCAGGCTCAAGGTTGTGAGTTTGATCCCCAGTACCAAAAAAAAAGAACTAATTGATACACAGAGGAGGACAGGATGGAGCACCCCGTGCCATACCCAGCCATTCCTCCCACAGGGCCAGAGCCTCATCAGCTGCCCATACTTCTTGTTTGTTCCATGGGAGGTGCTGAGCCCTGAACCAAGGAGGGCTGACTGGGCATGGGGACACTTGGTCTAGCACAGCCCTGCCTTCTTGGGATAGATTGCCAAGTACCAGGACATGCCAGGGCTGGGCTGCCATTGAGGGAGTGCAGAAGGAATCCAGACCTAGTTGCAGAACAGATAATACCACTGGTGCCTTGAGAATCTGTTTCTCAAGAACAGCCTCCACTTACACAAACAGACCCAAATGCCACCTCACAGATGGGTTTCAGAGGGCCAAGAGTGCAGTCCCCTTTCATCCCTGGCCTGTGCTGGTCCCTAGATAGTAGGGTCTCCCGAGTGGCAGACAGCACCTTGGATCTGTCTCCTCAGTGCAGGCTTGTGGTCCAGGGGATCTCCCCCAGCTTCCTCACTCCCTGGCTTGTGGCCTTCATGCCACTTCTTTGAGCCTCGGTGCCATAATGTTACTACCTTTTGTGTTTGTGCCGTCAGCCCTGTGGTTTGATTGAAGTCCGTTTTTAAGAGACCTGCTGCCAAAATTCTGAACAGGCATCCTGTTCTGCCGCTTACTGCTCATCTTGTGACCTTAACAAATTCTTCCCCGTATCTGCCCAGTGAAGGGCTGGATTTTGACTCCCCACATGTCTCTGTCTTGTGGGTTTGGCCCTCTTTGTCCTTTGTGTGCTCTGTCTGGATGGTCTGCACCTCCCAGGCCAGAGAGGGGACCAGGAGACACGGCACAGTGTCTGCCAAGACCTTGGACAAGAATATTGCCATGGGCTGTGGTCTTCATTGCTGCACCTATGCTGTTGGATCTGAGTATCAGGACCGGAGTTTGGATGACTGGTCTGCACCCAGGGGTGTTGGAGATGGAAGATTTAGTTTCCTCTAGAGCCATTAGGCCAGAAGGGTGGGCTTACCTGGTTGACTTTTCCTTGAAGAAGCCCAACCCAAAGTGAGGAGATGGGTGAGACCATCCAGTGTCTGTGTTGGACAACCCATGCCCAGGATGCAGACTTGCTTCCCAGAGTGGCCACTGCATCACCTGACTAGTCCAGCCCCAGCCCCCACTAGGGCGTGACACCTGGGCATTAATCACCTCAAGTGCAAGTGAATCTGTTCTGGTACTGTGTGTTGTAGCTAATCTGGGTGAGCGCCAGTATGCCAGCCACTGTGTGAGGTGTGTGGTTTCTCACTTACTCCAGCCTGCCTGCCAGAGTGAGATGGGGAATCGCATCTCTGTGCACCGTGCTATCAGGAGTGGGTGCAAAATGACATCGGAATTCCAGCTATGCTGGTTCTCCATCTCTGGCATTTTCATAGGAGCCTCCAGACCTTCTGTGAGGCTGTTCCAGGGTGCAGAAAGCATTTGAGAGAGTCTGGCCTCAGAGGATAGGGCCTTCTAGCCATTCCATCTTTCCTCAAAAGATATTTATAAAAGCCTTCTGTGCCAGGCACTGGGCTGACCATCAGAAAGAGCCACAGTGAGAAGCACAAGGCTCTAGGGCTAGAGCCTGACCAGGTCAGTCTGAACCTCACTGCATGCAGGTCTGTCCACAGGGCCTTGGGAGCCCAGAGGTGGCACAAAAGTGGGTGGTCCCTGTTAAGAGTCAGGAACATCTGCAGTGAGGATGAATATCTGCACTTGAAAAGAAGCCAGACACAGTGGTGCACACCTGTAATCCCAGGTGCCCAAGAGGCTGAGGCAGGAGGATGGCAATTTTGAGGCCAGCCTGGGCAACTTAGTGAAACCCTGTCTCAATAAAAAATAAAAAGGGCTGGGAATGTGTAGCTCAGTGGTAGAGCCCTTCTGGGTACCACCTTAGTACCAAAGATGACAGAAACAGAAGATAGGTGTTCCCCAGGCAGGGACAGCAAGAAGGGCATCTTAGAAGACACAGCCTGGGCAAAGCCTCAGCAGGTGCAAAAGAACCTCAGTAGGACACCTGTGCCTCCCAGGGTGGGTTGTCACCGTTCTCAGTGCTAGGGCATTGACTGTCAGGCCCCACTCAGAATCCAGCTCTCAGACGCCTCCCTCACACTTGCACCCCACTGCCCGAAGCCCTCCCCACTGTATGTCAGTAGCCCTCAGGCTGTGCCTGGGGCGCTCCACCCCTTCTCAGAAGTCGCTCCATGTTAGGTAGTCCCACCTTGAGGCTGACTCCAGAAATCCTGCCAATCACTGTCAGCCTTTCCCTGTTGCCCTACCTCCAGCAGTGGCAGCAGATTGACCTCATATCCACCACTGGCCTCTGGGTACACTTGCTCCATCCTCAAGAAGTAAAGGGTTGGGACTTTAGAAGTTGGTAAGAAAACAGAAAATTCTTAACACAGTTTCCTGTCTCTGGAAAGGCAGTAAGGAAAGGGATTTTAAAAAGAAGTTATGAAAAATCTCATTAAAAGGGTTCTTCAGGCACTTTGAACTGTGAATGCCTCTTCACAAGTTCTGGTTGCATGTGTTTTTGCAAAAGAATCTGAGCAAGATGGGGGTAACAGGACTTCAAAGATTACAGGGTTTGCTGCTGGGGGAAAGCAGGCACCCAGCTATCCTTGGGATGGTGCACACAGACTGGCACTTCTAAGGTCATGGCAAGCAGGAAGCCAGTGACCAGGGAGGCCTTCACTTCGCTTCCGTCCCCTCACCTCCCCTGCCCTCCCCTCCTTCCCTTCCACTTCTCTCCCCTCCATTCCCCTCCCCTCTCTGTTCCTAACACCATGGCACTTTACCATTGAGGTATATATCTCTAGTCCTTTTTATTTTTTTAATTTGAGATCAGTATCACTGAGTTGCCAACATTAGCCTCTAACTTGCAATCCTCCTGCCTCAGCCTCCCGTGTGGCAGTGATTACACATGGGCAACACAATGCTCCTCACCACTACTTTTTTTTTTGGTGGGGGAGATTACCAAGAATCGAACTTAGGACTTTGTGCTTGCCAGGCAGGCGCTATATCCTTGGCCCACCACTGCTTTTTTAACAAGGACTCAGCTTTTTTAACAAGGACTCATACCTCTATTGAGGCATGAAGAGTACCCTGCATAGATTTCTTACAGAAGGAGCCACCGGCCTTCATATCCCCAGAGACTAATTACATTGTAAATGTGGCCTCAGAGGCTTCTGGGGCCTGGCCTATTGCTGTCATGCCCCACACACCAGCTTGAGTCTTCAGGTGCCTTTCTTATTGCTGTAAGTTCTGCCCCATTCGGCGACAGCTGTTTATTGAGATCCTGCAGGATCACACAACTTGATGAGACAGGGAAGACACTGACACCTATAATGGTATAGAAAGTGTTCAGAACCACTAAAGGTGGAAAGTACTATGGGCTGTCCAAGAGAGAAGGGAACAAAGAGAGCCCTGTGTGAAGGATGAGCAGGCCTTAACATGGGAAAGAGAGGGGAATCCACAGAGGATGGGAAGTGCTACAATTGTATAAGAACCAGTGTTAAGGTGGCAGGATGGTGTGCACCTGTATCCCAGCATTTGGGAGGCCAAGCCAGGAGGTTCACTGCAAGTTTGTGACCAGCCTGGGCTGCATAGTGAGTTCAAGGCCAGCCTGGACTACTGTTCAGAGAGACCAAGAACCAATGTCACATTGACATCCTCCAGGACAGTTGGCCCCAGAAGGACAGGGACTTTATCACATGAAACGCTAATGAGTTCCTGAAGGTTTTGAGTTGGATATAGTGATATTCTCTGGGCTATAATCTAGGATGTTAATGAAATCAGGGTACCATGAGTATTACTGAAACACAACTTCTGCCTCTCTGTGTCCCTACCACCACCACATGCCACGCACATGCTACTTGAGCTGACAGGGCACAAGTACTAGCAAGGGGCCTATTGTGAGAGGCATACCGGGGCAACCGTTTTCCAAATGTAGAGGGAAAACCACAGGCTCTGAAGTCAGAGATAACTGAATCCAAACCCTGGCTCCCATCTTGCATCAGCTGCATGATGCCAGGCAAGTCCCTTTGTCTCCATTATTGAGCCCTGAAGAGTCGGGTGAGTAGGTAAGAAGTGGACTGTGCAGGAGAGCCCCAGCACAGCGTTGGCACACAGCAGGTGCTTAGCATGTGCTGAGCTCTGTTTTTCCTAGCTTTCCTGGAGCCTTGAAAATCACCATGAAAGCCAGCTATGTTGATACACGCCTATAATCCCAGCTACTCAATGGGCTGAAACAGAAGGATTCTGAGTTCAAGGCCGTCCTGGACGACTTAGTGAGACCCTATCTCAGAATAAAATATAAAAAGGGCTGGGATATAACTCAGTGATAGACTACACCTTCATTTAATTCCCAGTGTGTCAAGAAGTACAGACAGGGACAGGGAGGGAGGGAGAAACCAAAAAGTTGCCATGGAGGTAGTACCGTGGACAGAGCCCTCGGGGTAAGACCATTCTAGCTGTGCTAAACTAGATCTCTACAGCTAAAGTCTTCCTCATTGTTGTCTTTAAAATGGGGAACTGGAGGTGTAACTCAGTGGTAGAACTACACATTTGCCCAGCATGTGGGAGGCCTGGCGCTCTATCACACAGAGGTCTATCAGTACCCATTTTTCCATGTTAAAGGTTTCATGATTAGGCCACAGAGCCCTTCCCGTTAGCCAGAGGATGTTGGGAGGGCCCCATCTCACTCCCAGGTAGTATATTTATCAAAAACAAGTCTCCAGCCCCTCAGATTGCTTGATGACACTCGCTTGCATCTGCTAGGAGCAGTGAGTTAGTGCTGATTGCTGGGCTCCCAGGCCCTGCGCAGAAGATGCCTCCTGGGTCGCCAGTGGAGGGTGAGTGTTGCAGGGCCAGGAAGAGTGTTTTTGTTAGGAATGTTTTTCTTTGTTCTCTCCCCTCATTGATTTATGTAGTGAAGGAGAGAGTTTTCAAACAGTAGGCATGTCTGGGTCTAGGCAGGCAGGCAAGTGATTAATCTTAGTTTGTTGCCGTTGACAACCAGGAGCAAGAAATAATAAAGGTTTTTAGGGTGGGGATGGATGGAGGTGCAGAGAGGCTATGCACCCTACGTTCATCACAAACTGCTTTCCTCTGCTACCTGCGCATCCCCCAGTGGGTCAGCAACTGAGACCCCAGACATCTGAGACTCCACCACATCTGCCTCTCCCGCATGAACCACCAGGGCAGTCCTGAGGCTACCGGGGCCTTCCAGGCAGGTGCTGAGACCCCACCCAGCCCCAGCAAGCCTAGATTTCAGTCCTCTGTTCCCAGAGTCCCCACCAGGCCTCTGAGGACACAGTGAGCCTTCATAAGGACAAATTTTCAAGGGAGGAAGCTGAACTTGGGACACATGATCATTTGCCTTGAGACTTACACTGCCCAGCTCAGACTGCAGGCCCTGGGTTTCTGGCTAAGTACTCTATGCTTCTCTGACCCCATGCCTGTCTGAGCTATTGGGACTAGGGGACTGCAGGAGGAGGAATACAAAAAGGTGGGTCAGGACTGGCTGGGTGGCCAGCTGTGTCTCCAGGAACATAGGCCCAGCAGTTCTGTCCCAGGAAACGGTAAGGGGTGGTGAAAGACTAGAGTGGGGGTGGAGGGTCCTTGGAGTATGAGGAGGATAGAAGCATTTGGGGGTGGACAGCAGCCAGAAAGGGAGGAAGCTGCTCTTTCAGGTGCAGTGTCCCCCATCACCAGCACCTTCATTCCTCCTCCCCCAGGGTAGAGGCAACTGCGTGGCCTCAGAGACATTGGCTCTGGATCAGTCTGCCTGGACTCTTCAGAGCAGCCTTGCCACTTGCTAAAAGGGAGGTGTTGAGAAAAGAGGCCTTAACATGTCTAAGCCTCGGTTTCCTTATCCTTAAAACATTTTGTGGTGTATTGGAGGAACAGAATATGTGAAAGAACTTAGCATGTGCCAGACAGGTACTAAGTGCTCAAATCAGTGCTAGTTCAGCTGTCTGTAGACTTTGGAGAGCCCCAGGCTCTGTAGGAGAACCTGTGTAGGAGAAAGATGTCTGTGTAGCTGAGTCTTGTGGATTGTCTGAGTTCAACTCCTATGTCTCTCTATGCCCTCTTCCATTCTCCTTTACGGTGGTGGGGTTTAAATTTATGTGGCCTTGCAGAGCTAGAGTCAAGTCCAGGCTTTTCTCTTTCTGGCTTTGTGAGCTTGGATAAGTTATTTTAATTTCTCTGATCTCCAAAGTCTCTAAAGTCTTCTCCAAAGCTAGAGATGCGACCACTTCAACAAGCCTTTCTTTGTGCCCTACTTACTAGCCTGCTACCCCTAAACCCTCCTATCACATCTGCAGACATTGTGACTCAAATCCTTGTTTTCACCAGAACTTCACTGTGGTCTCATCTCATGAGGAAGCATGTTTGCCAAAGGTCAGGGCAGTGACTCTGGGAGTACAGTGTGTGGAAATCTGGAATTTAGGGAACAGAAGGAGACCTTTTATATTATCTGCTCTAGTGTACTGTACAAGTAGAAAAACCAAGGCCTAGAGAAGAAAAGAAGAAGCTTGTCTACCTTCTGGCTTACCCCCCAAGCCCTGTTTGCCACCTGCATTTAAGTCCCCCTGAGATGGAGGGAGCACTCTTTGCCCTCTGTCCTTGGAGGATTTTGTGCCCTTTTGTGGCTGACCGAGGAAAGTGAGCTTTGTGCTTGATTAGTGTGCTTGACGTTTTCTCCTTCAAGAAAGTTTAAAGGAAATGCTACAATTAGAATCAGCTGCTTTAGGCAAACCTACTCCTCAGCTGCTCTTTGCAGGGGACTAAGTGAGAACAGCAAGCTCTGGAATGTGCAGATGCCTTGTAGGATGAAAGGGCATAGTCAGTGATGACGGTCCTCTTTATTCAAAATGACTGAGGAAATGCATCCTGCCGGTGGTAAAGTGCTTCCCGAAGTGATGCCCTTGACATTCAAACCTCCCCGCTCCCAGATCGTGAGTTCGGCATCATGGGAATTCAGGAGCATCTGAGTGGACAGTGTGGGAAGAGCCCTGGCCTGGCTCCTTGGACACTCAGGTTCAAATCCTACCTCACCTGACTGGCTTTGGGCCCTGGATTTACCCTCTTCCTTTGAGAGAGGTTCAGGCAGACCCCAGTTTGAGTGTTCTCCATTTAATCTTCAGCGGAGCAGGTGGGATGGGTTGTGCCCCACCAACTGCTGTGGGTTGCTGAACTGTGTTAGTGAGGTAATACATGCAGGGTGCCTCACAGGGAACCAGTTCTAGGAAAATCCAGCTTTATGTTGTAGAAGTCTGTGATGAGCAGGGTGAGAATTACTGCCTTCATTATTACGAATACAGAAAGTAGCAGTTACATTATGTCTTAGCTAATGAGTAAAGGGCTAGGATTTTAGTGCAGCCTTTTTGCCCTATGGAGTTTCTGAGTAGAAGCTACCCGCTTTCTCTCAAGCAGGGCCTAAAAAGCCCAGCTAGGGTCCAAGCCTCTCTGGACATTGTAGCCTGAGGACTGGTGCCAGAGGTGGGGGGCATTTCTCTGGCACTGATTTCCAGACAGTGGTGACACGTAGAAAGCCCTGATATGGCTTCCTCCTCAAAACAGCAGGAGGAAGTCAATCTGTCTGACTCTAAACCAAGTGTCAGGATGCATGACCCAGCTGGGTGTTCCTGGCTTCTTTGGGTGCAGTCCTCAAGCAGCTGGTGGAGAAGGGCACAACTCTACATTGTTCCCTCTTTAGAGCAGCTCAGGAACCTGCCTGAGGCCATGGATCCTGGGAAGAACAGAGTATGCCTGAGCCCTGGGCCACTTTCCTTTCTTGGCCCTGCTTGGAGGTTCTCAGCTGCTACCCAGGTGCTGGGCTGGGCTAACGCTTGGGGCACCTGGGAGCAGAGAGGCCAAGACAGGTTTTCAGAAGTCTTGCTTGGCTGTGGATGTGTGCTGGATTAGGAGTGAAAGGCTGGCTCCCTCAGGGATCTCCTGTGCCAGCTCACTGAAGAACAAGTGGTTGTCCCAGTGAGGAAAGAGAATAGCCAATTAGGTGGAGGAAGAATAAGGAGTCGAGGACCATGTCCAGGTTTCTGAGTGGCTGGGTAGGTCGGTGGTGGCAGTGCCAGCTGCAACATAGACCAGGAATGGTGTGAAAAAGCGTGCTCCCCCTAACTCAGCTTCCCATTCCCCACCTTTGCTCAAGACCCACAGCAAGAGGTGCCCCATACACTGCTTCACTTCACCAGTCCATGCTCAGAGCACTGCCGGCCTGGATGTGCCGACGGTGGGGGGGATTTCCTCCTCAGCCTGCTCCATCTCTCCTCCCAGCCAGGCATGTCGCCTTGCCCTTCATTCCCCCGAGAACTCTCAGTCCTCTCTAGCGCCAGAGCTGCCCTGATTATATTTCCAGTCAGTTTTTAATTATCTCATATCAGCCCCTGTCAATCTGCCTGTGCAGCTTGGTCACCAGGGGAAGCATTCCGACTGCCCATGTGTTGCCAGGAAACCTCTTGTGGCCTGGGACAGCTCCCTTTGGAAGCAATGGGTGGTCTCTCCAAATGAGGAAAAAACATCTCTTTTTAATCATATTTCTAACATCTTATTAATATGACTTAACAAAATTATTGCAAAATTCACATGGGAACAGGATGGTTGGGCACTTGGGAGAGGGCTTGTGGGACAGGCCACGAAGATAGTGACAGACTTTATGTCTACCATCAATGAAAGGGAGCAGTGTGGAGCAGGATGTGACCAGGGAGCCTGAGAACCAGAGCCTGAGTCCTGGCAGGGAGGTCACCAGGCTTCACATCTCAGACTTTCTGCCCTGAGGCATAAGAACGCTGGTTTTAAAGCTCTTGTCAATGCTAAGAAGCTGTGTAAATGCAGGTGAGGTTATTTGCAGAGAATTCATTCTGACCCTAGGAAAGTGTGATGTAGGATTCGTTTTGCTTCGAGCTGAGTAAACATTGAGAGGACCCAGATAAAATACGATTGCCCACTCCTAAAAGCATTTGGTGGGTCTCAAAGCCACCAGCTTCGTAGAGTAAAATCCCAATGTCACATTCAGAATTTGACTGTTCACAGCAGTTAAGAGCAAGAAGAGGCTTGAGTCATTTATGTCAAGACTGTGACTTTCAGAGAGGAGAAACTGAGGTCCAACAAAGAGGAAAGGACCTTCTTGAGATCCTGAGGCAAGGTACTGGCAGAATCTACCTTTCCCAACTCCTGTCCCTGGAAGCGAGGTATTTCCTTCTCTCATTTTCTCCATAAATGTCCTATAGTATTTGAGGTGGATTTATAAAATCAGATGTCAGATTTGATAGTCCTCATCTTTGCTCCCATCGTTCAAACACTAAAGCCATAAAAATGGCATTTTGCTGTGCACGTGGGTGTGGAGGGCATATCACACACAGGCCACCCTGGCCCGCCACTGGAGCAGAGGCCACCTTGCTTGGTGCCTCCAGTCTGCTCATTTCCAGGTAGCTCCTCCAGTGAGAGCCTCCATCCTGCCGGTTGTAAGTACGTTTTGCCACTTCTAATAATGTGGCTTTTTTTTTGTTTTTGTTTTTGTTTTTTGTTTAAGATTACTTCACCCGAGAGGAATATCAGAAACAATTGGGTTTTGGCAAAGCCAGCTTATTAGAAAAGCTTTAAATAGAACCACTTTTTTCTTTTTTTCCTTTTTTCCCCTGCTATCTTCCTTCACCCACTGCTGAAGGCCTGGGGATCAGCCTGCCACGTTCTTAGCATAGACTTTCAGGGTAGGGCTTACAAACAAGCCTGCAGGGCAGCCCTCACAGTGGAGCTGTCCAGTGCACCAGACCTTCAGGTGGGAGAAGAAGACCCATCAGCCTCTAAACTCACTGTCTGAACAAGGAGATAGGGAAGTAGGTGAGCACTATGACAGAGAAAGAGAGGAAAGAAAGTTGGTTTTATTAGTATCTTGAAGGCTTCTTGGAGGCAGTAGCCTTTAAGTAGGGCATCAGGATAAAGAAAATTGAAAGAAGAAAATCAAAAACTGTCTGTTGGAGAAGCAACAGCAAGGTATACAGATGTTGCAGTGTCCCTTCTTCCCATGGTTCTACCTTGGCAGGGGTGGCTATTATAAAATGCCATCCAGTTTTAATTTCTAAATTATAGTGGGACTTTATAAACTCAGGACCCTGCTTTCTAAATTTGCCCTCTAACAGCTAATGCTGTTGATGGTGGTCCTGAGGTTTGTGATCTGAAGTGATTTGGCCTCTACTGGGCAACTTTTTGTGGCTGAGGGAGGGCTTCTTTGGGAGTGTGCCTTTCTACCACTGCAAGGCCAGGCCCAACCGTACTCAGGGCACATTTGGAGGTTATATTCAGGAAAACACGTATTCACAGTATCCAAAGTAAGTCATGATTGTAATAAAAGCAGGTTACAGAATTCAGCCCAGCCTCTCTCTGGGTACCACATGCACCACATGGTGGGGTGGGAGGTGGGGCACAGGAAGACACTCTACCATTCTGATAGCCATTTGTGAGTGGTGAAATGGCGCAGCGATGTCCGTCTTTTTATATATGTTTTCTGGATTTTCCACAGTGAGTCTCCTTTTTAATAGGTTGTTATTGTTAAACGAGACAGAGCAGGAAGCTCATTGGCTATAGAGTTAGGATACCTGGTTCTGGTTTCAGCTCTCTCTTGAGCTCTTATTTATGATGACTTGTCTGTGCCTATTATTTGGGATAGTCTATTTGGGGCTGATCGGTAGAGAAGGACCACAGAGTCATTGCCAAGGGAGTGAACTACCTGGAACCAGAATCCCAGGTTCAAACCCTTATTCTGCTCCTCACTAGCTTTGTGATCTCAGTATCTACGTCTGTGTAATAAAGTGAGTGATAGTCTCTACCTCCCAGGATCGTCATGAAGCATAAGTAAGATGGTGGTCAGGGAGTGCCTTGTAAACTTGGAAAGCCTGATGAGTGAGTGATCTCCAACTCCTCCAGAGAATCCCCACTTTACCCCTCAAAGACAAGGGCTCAGAGAGGCCAGTACCTCACCCGTGGTCAGGCCAGTCCCCTGCTGTCTGAGTCTTACCTTTTTTCTACAATCCCGCACCCCTCCTTACAGCTTCCCAAAGAGTAACCTGTGTGCTGGTCACAGCCTCATGGGAAGAATGCATTTGGGTGAGGCCAGGCAGGCTTTTTGTAGTCCCTGGTTCCTGGTATAAGAAAGCAATTTAAACAGGCTTGTGCAAAGTGTCCTGTGAGGCAGGTAGTATGGTGCTACTGACAGTGTTCTAAAAACTGGGGTAGTATATGTGTTTTGACACAGCAGTGGTAAAACCTCCGATGCCCCATCATCTGAGACCATGTGACCTGGGCCCAAAAACTCCAGACTCAAGTCTCCACATGCCAGCATGATGACCTTTTTTGAATTCAGATCCTCAAGCTAGGAAAACATTTTTAATGTTCAACATTGTTCCAGTCTTAACCAAAAACATCTAGAGAGAAGCTACAGTTTACTCTCTCACTTTTGTGGGAGTTGTGCTTTTAAAAAGCAATCAGTTCCGATAGTAAGTTAACTTTGGAACTCAATTACTTGCAGCCATGCTGAAAAAACCTGTAATTAATGTGGTCAAACCCTAGCCAAATAACAAAATGAAAGCTTTGTTGTGTATCAAGGCAGAAATCAATGTCATTAGAGAGCAAAGAGCTAGAGATTTAATTTTGAGAAAATTCTCCATCCTGTGGAAAGAGGTTGTCAGGAAGCTGCCAGAATGAATGTCTAACACGAAAGGATTTGCCCTCCAGAGCTCTGACTACTGAGGGGTGACAATGACCTTTTGGAATTGCATTTCTAAGTCTTAGGAGTGTGGCCAAAGTCAGTGGATTTATGCTTCCTAATGCCGTTGGACCCAGGCACCTTGGCCCCTTTCGGTTTTTTGGTCAGGATATGAGAGAGAGACAACTCTGACATGTGTGTCCATCGAACCCTGTCCTTTTTGGGGGTATAAGAAAGGAGAGAGGGGGTTGGACTCAGCCACTCCCCATTAATGGTGGAATATCTCAGCAGCAGGGCTGAGGACAAACTGGACAGATTTCCAAGGGACACTGTTACAGGCCACCTGGCATGTGAGCAGCAAGGGTGACTAGGATAGGAAAGGACAACCAGTTATGCCCTGTGAGGACATCTGGAGAGGAACAGCTGACTGCTCCTGCTTCTGCCTTCCTGTCTCCGAGCGCCTTTCTAGGGCAAGAGAAGCAGCAGTGTCCTACATGGACCAGAGTCAGAGCTGGGTTACTGTCAGCAGACCACAGTCATGTCTCAGTTCAGCCTGGGGACCAGCATCCTACGGCAGAGCTGTCCAGGGTTGAAAGAAATGTCTTGGTGGGGAGCGAGTTTCCCTGATGCTGAGGGTAAGCAACACCAAGTGCTGTGAATATCGCAGAGGAGTTTCCTTCTTCTGACGGACCGAGAATGGTGAATCTCAAACATGAATGTGTGTCAGAATCTTTTGAGGAATCCATTAAAGACGGATTCTGGTTCCAGAGCAGTCCAGAGAGCTGCAGCCTGGACAAAATGCTTGTGGACCTTCTGTGGCACAGCTGAAGAGACTTGCTGTTTGAGAAACCTGCACTCTATTCCTCTTCCAGCCTTGGGGCTCTGCATGGCTGGGATGCACCTGGGGCTTTTGTTAAATATCTGAATAGTTGCTTGTTCCTTATCATGTGACATGAGCATCTGTGCATTGGGCATTGAGGTAGAACCTCAGTGGTCCTCCTGTCCAGTGTCTTTGTTGTAGAAATGGGGAAACCGAGGCCTAAAAAGTATAAGAGCCAGGGCTGGGGCCCCACTCTTCAGTGCTCGGTTCAGAGCTCTTTTTTCTTGCTTTCGGTGGAAACATTGTAAACTATCCCCCCATTTCACATTTTAAAAAACTGAAGCCAAAATCCCCAAGGACTGTTGGGGATTTTTTTCTACTGGGAGCCACTGTCATTCATGTGATTTGCAAACAGGCTTTAGCCAGAGTGTCTGGATGGCTCACAGTTAACTGTATGCCTCTGAAATGCCAGGAAGGCGAAGTGCATCCTCAAGTTAGATGCAGCAGCTGCTGAATGGGTAAATCTGTTTTAAATTGTGGTTTTTAAAAGGCCCCTCTGCATTTTCCTTCTCGTTTTTGCTTAAGTAAAACTGTGTGTTGGATCTGGGTCTTGGTGGAGAGCATGTCCCCATTGTTGCTGGACTCGTGTTGATACATAGAAGCCCCTGCCAGGATGGTGGGGTCAGGAAGTCTAATGAGAGCCAACACTGCCTAGTAGTGGGTGGTACTCATAGGGTACCTTGGTCCATGGCAGGAGCCTCTGACCCCAAAGACGAGAGCTTAGGAAGCATTGCTGATTTCTTTCCCTCCCTCTGTGTTATCTTAAAATGAAAGCAGGGAACCAAATAGTTTTACAGCCTCCGGGTGGTGTCTTACGTCCCAGAGAAGGGTGGAATACACAGCAGGCAGCACACACAGTAGTCACTTAACGCCAGAGACCATCCATGGCCGTATTTCAGCAGAGCAACCTCTTCTTCTCTGATTCTCCTTGCATGTGGATCTTGGGTTGGCCAACATGCTTTAGAGAGGGTCATGAAATCCATTTAATATTTGGAGAAATGGATGTCAAAGCAGTAAACACCCTGCCAGTGTCACCCAGCCTGCCGCTTCTCACTCAGCAATGAGGCAGACTGCAACCAGGGGCTGCCTGGCCATACGTGGCTTCTGAGCTGCCAAGGTGACCATGAACAACAGACCAGACACACAGGGAGACGTGATAGTGCTTAGCCCAGACAGGCTGGAACCAGCCAGCCAACCAGATGGGCAGCAGCTTCTGCCCAAGGAGGCAGACACGAGAGCCCATTTCCTGTGCCCCTCATCCTGTGTTTGCACCAGTACTTTCAGAAAGGGCCCTGCTTGTCATAAAAAGAACATCCTGCACTGCACAGTATTCCACCAATCTGGTTCCCTGCCCTGCTTACATGAGGACTGCCAAGGAACAAAGCTGTCACCCATGACATCCTACACATTCAGCAGCACTACAACACCTGCCAAGGCTCTCACCCACCGTCTACTTCAGACCTCAGGATGGCCCTTCCAGGAAGGGGGAAAGAACCCATTCTACAGGCAAAGGAATAAGGACAGCCAAGCATAGCTCAGAAGAGGCAGGGAGGGCCTTAGACCTAGTCTGGTTGGTCTTGAGCTCAGGGTTATGTCTGCCACCATCCCCAAGCATCCTAAGGCTTAGACAGAGCTTCCCTGTCCAGGTTTGGTCCCCGACTTACTCTCTAGTCCAGCCTTTGTGGACCCTAAGTTGCTAGCTCTCTTTGCCTAAAAAGCCATGTTCCCCACCCCCCACACCCCGCAACTGGTGCTTACCCTGAGAATGTCTGCTGCCTAACATCTGCACAGTCAAGCTCTAGGACTTTCTTCATATTTGGATACCTGGCTCACTTGATCCCAACTGCTGGGTGGGCCTGGGACTGGGGGCTTAGTCCCTGGGAACATTTCAGAGCCATTTGGAGCCTAGCAATGTGCCAGGTAGTATTGTATCTTAACTGTGAAACTAAGGAGCAGGGTGGCCTCAGCTTTCCCACATGTTCACACTGACAGGAAGGGTCTCATTGACCCTCACAGCAGCTGTGAGAATGAACTAGGTGTGGTAGTGTGAGCCCCGTGTCACAAATGAAGAATTCAAGGCACTTGTGACTAAGTGGTATGGCACTGCCAAAATGTGAGGCTGAATTGTTTTTTCCTGTATGTTGCAGAGTTTAGCAGCATCCCTGGCCAGTAGCAGCCATGTCTCCAGGGTAGGCTACATGATGGCTCCAGTTACGAAGCAGTGCCCTAAGAGGAATGTGGGTTGGAAGGGCTTGTCCTCAACAGACGGGGGCTGTTTTTAGATTTATGTTCTAATTTCCCAGCTGGGTAAGCCCTGATGTCCTTACACAGTGACCCGGCCAAGTTTCTTCTCCCTCTGACCCTTGGTCTTCTTGTTCTTGTAGTGTGGGTCTGCATTCAATTTGCAGCCCTTCTAGCTTCTTTTGAAGCCACAGGTTGGTCCAACCATGGACCAAGGGAACATTTAAAGTCATCTCAGGCAGACCACTTTGTGCAGGCGCCCTCTTCTAGCGTTCTGGGGAGTCATTGGACTACAGAGATAAACCATTACAATGTTTGCTTATCTTTTCTGAGGGACCCCAGATCCCCACCGCCTGTTTGTCTGCAGTGTTAGGGGAGATGGAGCACTGTGTGTGGGGTTTACCAGCTGACTCGGGCTCTGCCTAGTAGCCAGTAGATTTTGGTCAGTCTTACCTCTCCCTTCAGTGGCTGTAGAACTGCAGGCAAGTCACCTGAGCTGACTCTGTTTTCCAACATGTAAATTGGGGGCCAAGGGGATCCGTCTCTTGGGGTATACCAGAAGCCCCAGCAGAGCAGTTATGTAGAGAATATGGTTAACACTGTCGATCTGGAATCATCTGGCACCATGCTCCCAGGTACTGAGAGGAGACTTTTTCCAGAGACATAGGACCAGCAAACTGTCCCACCCTCCTGGGCACCAGTGCCAAGCAGGAGGGACAGCTGAGTCTAGCCTTGGAGTAGACAGCTCCTCCCTTGGCCAGGCCACACGGGGGACAGGGCAGAGCAGTCTGCGCCTCATCCTCAGGAGATTCAGCAGGTAGGGAGGATGCAGGGGGCTGGGATGAGGTGGAGCCTCATTTCTCTGGCTCTAGGCAGACCTCAGCTAGGTAAACTGATGGATGGAGGGAGGCTCAGCCTGCTAAAAAACGTCTCAGTGAACAGAGAGGGTTCCTGACCTTGGGACCTCAAGAGCCACAGGGAAGCCACCTCTTGGGGCACAAGGTGTCCACAGACCCCCCTGGAAACCTGGGTCTACCAGGTTGAGTAGCCAAGCACAGAAAGATGAGACTGTAGTAGCAGCTACAGCCTTGAGGCTAAGAAGAGAATGCAGGCTTGTCCAACAGACATAGGTTCAAATGCTGGCCCCACCCTGTCCCATGAAACCAGGCACATGACCTATCCGAGCCTCAGTTTCCCCATTTGTAAACTGTGATAGTCATACCAACTTAGCAGAGTTGCCACGCAGCTTAACTAATGTCACATGCAGCCACACACAGCTCCACTCAGTGCCTGGCACCCCGTGAGGTTCAGAGAAGTCTGGTGTCCTTAATTCTGTATTAGCAGTGAGGAGGCATGGATGGCTTTAAGCTGAGGGACAATGTTGTGGAGGCATCTGGGTCAAAAAAACAACTCCCAACCCTCCCAGGCCATGCTGAACCAGAAATCCTTTGTGTGAGGGATTGCTGTAACCCAGCCTACATGATAGTCCCAAAGGGCAATTTCTTTCCTTCTCTCACATAAATATTATATGCAAGTGTTTTTAAGTCATTTCATCATGAAAAGAAGCGATTTAACATAACTATTACCCAGGATTCTTCATGAAATATGCATCAAGCAATTAGGTCTAAAAGCGAGAGGTGAGGCCTTGTACCCTGCTCGGCCGGCAGCTGTGGGCTGAGTGATGTTTTATTAAAGCTCATGATTAGGAGGCGAGGTGGGGCCTGTTATTAGGCTGGCGCGCCAGGCACGCTTGCTAATCCCAGTGACAGGGAGGTGCTTTTTATGATAATGATGAGCACCATGACAGCCCCAGCATCCCCGCCTCCATGGCCTTACGAGACTCATTAGACAGGTCACCCACCAGAGACATCCCTAATTGTAACTTTGCTCTGGCAAGATGTCCTATCAAAGGAGACAAGGCCAATTGCAGGAGCTTTGCAGGTGGTAGGATCAAAGCAGGAGCATGTCAGAGCCCCCCAGGGACCCAGTACTTCCCAAGGAGAGCCACAGTACTGCTTGAATAGGAGCCCAGCCTACCTGGCCATAGATGCAAGGACTTGGGTTCTGGCTCTATCTGCAGCCCCCTTGCTGTGTGCTCGGGCCAGGGTTGTATGTCCCCATGGCCTCATTTTCCTTCAAGGTACAGGGAGTGAGAGATGATCCCCAGGCTGCTTCTAATTCCAAAAGCCTGTTAATAGCAGCACAGCATCTCTGTGCATACGCTTTATCTCCTCACCTCTCTGTTCATTACAGAAATTTAAATGTTTCCTTCATGATACTGGCATCTTCTGTGCAGTGTTGAACATCATTAAAATACCACTGGCAGCCACTTTTTTTTTTTTTTTTTTTTTTTTTTGAGATGGACTCTTACTATGTAGTTCAGACTAGCCTTGACCTCATTGTGTAGGCCAGCCTAACCTCAAACTCATGGCAGTCCTTCTGCCTCAGCCTCCCCTGTGCTGGGATTACAGTTGTGCAGCACCACTCCCAGCTGGCAGCAACTTTTAAATCTTCAACTATTGTTAGGAGGCATCTCATTTGTGGGAATCTTGTGGCCAATCAAGACATATTATTATAGCACCTCTCTCATGTGTGTGTATGTGCAAGGGGTCACCTGACATTTGCGTTGGTGTAGGACTGGCAGGGCTTCTCAGCACCGGGGAACCTTTGGAGAGTGCCTACCACCTGCCTTTGCTTGCAGTCATGTGTGTTTGTGTCTCTGTGTGTATGTGTGTGTTGTGTTCTTTTGCTCCCCTGTCTGACCTGCCATCCGCTTTGTGAGGTGGGCATGATGGACGTCAGCTCAGTATGAAAGACACCTTGCTCAGGCTCTGACACCTCTGACTGCCATCCTGCCTGGCCTCCCTGGAAGCCCTGAGGGTTAGGTCAGGACCAGCCCACTGGGTCTGGCTGATGCTGAGGTGGGAAGCATCAGCTCCAGGAAAGGCCCCCAAGGAAGGGATCTCGCATCACTGCTTCCAATTGCTGTGTCACCGGGCCTCTCAACTTCCTGTCTGTGCCTCCATATGCTTGAGCACAGGGCCTAGGTAACAGGAAGACCCCAGGAGTTACTGACCCCCTGTAATGGTCTAGGCTGATGTCCCAGTGAGAGCAGGACTGGGCCAGACAACAATGGAGAGGAGCTAGGTGGTCCCCCAACCCCTTCCTGCAGGAGACTGCCAGGAACAGGGCAGCAGATCAGGTTTACGCAGAAATCCAGGGGAGTAGGCCTGAAGGTACCCTCAGAGGCCACGAGGGGTCCAAGAGGACAGTGTTTGAGTCCAGGAGGGTCAGCACATGGGCCTTTTCCCCTCTAGCTGGGCTGGTCAGGCCATGGACCGATGCTGTCGCCAGCTTTGCTCCCCTGTACAGCTGGCTGGGCATGAGAGCTAGCGGGCTGTGTGAGGCACAGACAGGGGCTGGAGAGACCCAAGGACTAAGGCCTCAGCCTGACAGCTGCCTTGTCTGTGGTCAGCCATGGAGGCACAGATGACTGTGGCTTTAACTACAAGTACCTGGTCTGGGAATGGAGGCGCACTGACTTCTACCTGTGGCTCAGTCAGAACTGTTGCCACCATCAATGTCACTGGTTGATATAAGAACAATCTCGTGTGAACATGTCCTGTTTTGTTTTTTTTGTTTTTTTTTTTTTTCCTAGTACTGAGAATTAAACTCTACTTTCTGCATACTAGACAACTGTTATACCTCTGAACTACATTCCCCAGCCCTTTTCGTTTTTTGTTTTATTTTGAGATGGGGTCTCATTAAATTCCCCAAGCTGGCCTCAAAGTTGAGATCCTCCTGCCTCAGCCTCCCAATATCTGATTGCTGGCATGTGGTGTCACACCTGACTGAAACTGTTCTCTCAGTCCATTTAGCCCAGTGAGTTACTTTCCTTAACCTCTTTGGTTTTTTTGAGACAAAAGTTTCACTCTGTAGTTCAGGCTGACCTTGAACTCACTGTATAGCCCAGACTGGCCCTGAACTTGTGGCAGTTCTCCTGCCTCAGGTTCCAGGCATGTGGCACTATGCCCAACTGCTTAACCTGGAAAATGAAATAGGGACCTAAATGCAGCTGGACAGAGCTGTGACAGTCTGGGCTCTCGCCAGCTACTGGGTCCCGCCACGTTAGGAGCCCTTTACTTCAGTCCCCAGCCATAGATAGACCTGAGAGGATCACAAGGCCCAATGGTTTGGCTCCCCAAAATGACAACCCACTCAGCACACACCCCACATAGCCACACCCTCCTTTCTACCCCAAGTGCCCAGGCTGGCACCATACTCCATCCTCAGTCCCACCTGAGCAGGACCCCAAGAGCACTGAGCTCTCCAGTCTGCCACCTGCTCTGAACCGCACACGCTCAGCGTGCTGTTGGAGCGCTCCCAGTGACTTTCCAGGTGGCACCAGTTTGGCCCACTGTCCCCTACTGGGCAACAGGTCCTTGATGCTTTCCATTGAAGGCACTCGCCACTGCCTTTCTGAGGGCCTGAACAAGCGTGCGTCCTGCTCCTCAGGCACGGGCAGGCGATTCTCTGGTGAAGTGACCCTTCACTGAGGAGCAGAACTTGCCACAGGCTCTGTAATTAGAACATTGCCAAGCTTAAAAAAATCTTGATTTAAATTTTAGTTCTTCGCAGGAATTATTCTCTCTTGAAATGTAATTGCTCTCCGAACGATTTCCTTTAAGCCGAGGGTGACATCTCTAAATACATTATTATGAGCAGATGTGTGGCTCAGAGCCTGCGCTTCATTAAGCATTTATTCCTTTCATTTGAAAATGGTATAGAGTGGTGCTTAGGGGCCCAGTCCCAACAGAAGGTGACGTGTTTAAGCCCCCCTGAGGCTCCCGTGGGAGCACAGGAGAGGAGCTGCAGCTCAGGAAGGCCACACCTGTGTCCACATGGGTTCTCAGCCTTGCTGGCTTGGCTGTGGGCTCCCAGAAGCCGGGTCCTAGAGCTGTTCACAAGTTACCTGTGCCCAGGGATGGGCCCTGGAGATGGTGGCAGGTGGTTGATTGGAAGCGCCAACTTCCTAACCAAGTGACAGACAGTTGGTAAATTGGGCTTTGGTTTGGGAACTTACAGATGTAGCAACAGAGCCATCAAAGGCGAGACTTGGCTGAGCACGAAGGCAGGATGATGGAGGGGAATGTGGGCCAATGTGGGTGGAGCCTAGAACATGACATGGGAGAGGTCTGCTGGGACCACTGTGGGTCCACTGCTGAAGCAGGGTGGATGAACTGTGGCCTTGGCCATCCTGAGCTGCACCCACTCCACATGCTAATGCAGGACAGGCTGCAGGGACCTTGGAGTATGCAGAGGCCTCTGCATAAGCGCCTGCCTGGCAAGCACGAGGTTGTGAATTCAACCCCCATACAAAAAAAATGTCGGGCTACATGCAGAGGCCTCTACTCCTACCTCTGAACAACCCACCACTGCTTTTCCCTCCAGACACTTCAGGTGGCCCCTCCCAGGGAGATCTGAACCCAGTTATAGTGGTCACAGAGACCTCGTCCGTTTATCCATGGTGCTGTCTGGGAGAACTGGGAGAGAGGCTGAGTAACTGCAGCTTAGGAAAGCAAGTGAGGAGGCAGGACTGGACTTAGAGTGGTCACAGGAAGGAAGGCACTGTGCCTGAGGGAGCCTGAAAGACAGTCTGGCAGAGGAAGAGGCTGGACCTTGGAGGAGGCAGAGGGGGACGCCTGCCTGGGGCTGGGGCATTCTGGGAGAGAGCACACATTCTGCCCACACTGACTGGCTATAGTTAGTGACATGGCTAACTAGATCCAAGGGAGGCTGGGACATATAATCCAAAGCCAAGTGGCCCCTTGCAAGTGATAGTTCCACTACTGAAGGGGAAGACACCTTGCTGCCATCCCTGCCACACTGTTTCCTCATCTGGCAACTGAGCAATGACCCTTGCCTTGTATCTGCCAGGCAAGGCTTGTCAGGGGTCTGCATCAGTAACAAGTCTCTAAGTCCTAAAAGCTCTCTGGCAGGAGGACTCCTGTAGCAGTGGGTGCAGCAGTATTTCAGCAAGCCCTAGACTAGTCACAGCTGCTTTGTATCTGAGATCTCTTCTCTCCCAGGTAGCCCAAGAGTCCTTAGCAGGTGTTTGGCCCCAGTGTCAGGAGGAAGGTTCTCAGGGAACAAGCATTCTTCCAGTGCCAGGGAGCAAAACTCAATGGCACCCTCACAAATGCTTTCTTCCCCTCAGCTGACCTCACCTTCCCTCAGCCCCAGCCATAATCATCCTCCTAACTTCTTTGTTTTGTTCACAGGAGCAACCAGGGCTTTATGCACATGAAACTGGCCAAAACCAAAGAGAAATATATTCTGGGTCAGAACAGCCCCCCATTCGACAGTGTCCCAGAAGTCATCCACTACTACACCACCAGAAAGCTACCCATCAAAGGAGCTGAGCACTTGTCTCTCCTGTATCCTGTGGCTGTGCGAACCCTGTGAACAGACCAGTCCCTCCCTGCTCTGTGACAGAGCCCAAGACTTGGAGAAGCCAGCAGGGCACCGACAAGCCCCACCGTGTTGCCAGCTGTGTCCAGTTTGTGTTGTGTGTATGGTACTAGCACACCACTGCATGTCTTAGAGTGCTGTTGCCACTGGGGCTGGAGAAGGCCTGTGTGGAGGCTGAGGGATGGCCGCCACACCACCCCAGTCCCTAACCCCACCCCTCCTAGAGTTTCTGTGAATTAAATATTTGCAATCCAAAGAGATGCCTTACAGGGTGAACAAAGGCCACAGCTCCAGGCGGGCTGGAGCTCCCTGGGCTGTGTCTCTTTGTTCTCCAGCTGTCAGGAACTCACACCTGTGTACTGCAAAATTTCCCACCCACCCACCGATGCTGGGAGCCAGAGGCTGGCTCTGTGAGCACAGGAGGCCCGGCCTTGCCCCTCTGTGGTGTGGAGTCTCTGTGAGTGTGCGCATGAGCACAGACGTGTGCAAGCATGTGATCACACACGCGTAAGCGCCCACGTACATTCAGTCTCTCGGTGTAATCATTAGATCTTCAAGGAATCATTGTGCAGTCAAAAAGAGGATGCAATTATTTATGAATAGGGTGTGTAAATAAAATAGTCCTTTAATATATATTCTTACTCCTTTTTTTATATTCCACACAGGCTCTGCAGGGGGTAGTGCTCACCTTCCGGTTTCATTCCCCAAGCAGGGCACATAAGGGGCATCACCAGCTTGCTACTGTGACAGGCCTTGCAGAGGGAAGCAGTCAGAGGCACCAGTCAGGTCTCCCTGGGCTCCGGGCACCTGAATGGCCACTACAGGGAGTGGGTTGAGCAGTCAGAGGCACAGAGGAGCACAGAGGAACTTGGGTGCTGCCAAACGCAGGGAGTTCAGGGTTTAGCACTCGATAGTCTAGAGCCTCAGAGTTGATCACGATCAAGATTTTCTCTTCCGCTGGGCGTGGTGGCGCACGCCTTTAATCCCAGCACTCGGGAGGCTGAGGTAGGCGGAGCGTTGTGAGTTCGAGGCCGGCTTGGGCTACAACGTGGCGAAAGGCCGACCTGAGCTACAGAATGCGACCCTGCCTCAAAAAAACCAGGGCCGGGAGTTTGGCTCAGTGGCTTAAGCGCCTGCCCTGGCAGGCGCAAGGCTGTGAGTTCAATCCCCGGTGCTGCAAAAAAAAAAAAAAAAAAAAAAAGATTTTCTCTTCCAACAGTGGCTACTGATGGCAAATCTGTTTTAAACCCTGAGATGCATAATACCCAGCAGTCAGAAAAGGGTTTTTCCAGGCTGGCCATTGTGATGCAGATTTATAATCCCAGCATCCGGGAAGCTGAGGCAGGAGGATCGCCATGAGATTGAGGCCAGACTACCTAGCAAGACTTGTCTCAAAGAAAAAGAATTCTCCCCATCATCTGGTCAGTGTTGCCTTGTGAGGTATTTTAACATGTAGGTAGAAAGGAGGCTCAGACAGAAAGTAGTTTGTCCAAGGTCACACAAAGTAAATTCCACAGCCAGTGTTCTTTCTGGCTCTGCAAGGCCTCACTGTTACCCTTCTCTGGGTGGAACAGAATCCTGGCCTCTCAGGGGCCAGGGACAGTGGTCATCCAGCTGCTTGCACCCAATTAAAACACCCACACCCCAGCCTGCACCTTGTCCCTGGCCTTGACCAGAGCAGGATTCCTCCCCCATCTCAGGCAGATGCTAATATGATAGATTACCCCATCCCCTGCCTTCCCATCATGCGGCAGCATGAAAGATGTAGCTGCCTCGTACAGAATAGGCTGCAAGAGGCCAGCCTGGCCGGGGCTCTAGGGGCTTCTCCAGGCACATGTCCTGCCCAGCCTCTCTGAATGGATTGGAAGTTTGGTGACCATCATTCCAGCATGCAGGGGAAAAGCATGAAGAGCTGACCAGGACGGCACTCAAAAATGCATACAGCCAGTGCTGCTTACGTCTCAGATGGTTCAGTCCAGAGCATGAGCGATGGTTCAGGCTAGTTACTCTTGAGATGGGAAGACACAGCCCCAGATAAGGTAAACGACTTGCCAGGGCCACCTGTCAGGTTAGAATAGAGAAGGACTAAAAGTTACATTTGGGAGGCTGCCAGGGATTTCAGCAGTTTGCAGCCAAAACTGTTCCCTTGGCAACCCAACCTATAATACTCAATTGTCATCCTCCTGGTTCCTTCTCAGGGCAGGGAGTAAGGGCAGTGCCTGGAGTGAGCCAGGCCAGATCAGGTGGTGAATAGGAGGAGTCTGGAGCTAGGCTCATTCACATGGGCATCTGGCTCCTGGAAAGCAGGTGGAGGGTGGGGATGGGGGACAGAGCCCCTCCAACCGCAGGGTGTGTGACCTCCCACTGGCAAGGTCAGGTTCAGTCTGCAGGACACTTCCTGAGAGTCCTGGCCACGCTGTCTGGCTGGGGACCACCGGCCAGAACCAGCTTCTCAGAAAAGGCTGCCTGTGCGGGGGAAAGGAAGCCGGGCCCTCAGCCCTCCTGCCTTGTCTTCGCTTCCTTAAGGATTCCTGGGACCCTCAGTCCCCTTCCTTTAATCTCCCACTTCCCTCAAGACTGAGGCCAGCAGAGGAACCAGAGTACAGGACGGGAGCCGCTGAAAGGAATTTTTTTCTTTAATTTTATGAACCTCTCCCTCTTCTTCCTCTAATTGTGACCATTTCCTCTGTCGGCGTGTGTTCATGTTTTCTTGGACATCTAACAATTGAAACAGCTTTTCCCTTTCAGAAACACTCACATTCAAGTTACTGGCGTTGGTTTGGTTTTTGTTTTGGCTTTATTTTTTTCATCCACTGCCAATTAATGGAAGGGGAAAAATGAGCAGAATTTCTTTGAGGGGAGAAAAAGCTCCCTGCCACACAATATCTTGCCTTCAGCACTTGGTCCCAGAACACAGCCTCCTGCCAGCAACAGGCCTTGTTGCTCAGAACCACAGGGGTGTCTTTGGGGGCTTTTCTTTCTTTCTTTCCCTTCTTTGTTGGCTGCATTATTGACCACAATGCCCTGACCACTTCAGCAGCTCTGTCCTTGAGTACAGAGGAGTCAAGGACCCTTTTGGCAGCCCGGCACATCAAGATGGCAGCCAGCGGAAGAAAAGAGGCTTTGTGGGGACAGAGCCCACCTGCCTGTCATTCCGAAGCCCTCCAGTCCAGGGAATCCTAAAGAGACAGCAGTCCTTGGTAGGAGAGTGATTTAAAAAAAAAATTGCTGAGTCTTCAGGAAAGCTGGACTGTACCACAGGGCAGTTCTGGGCTAGTAGCTGTCAGTGGCCAGAGGTGGGCAGGTGCTTCCAGAAAGGGCCTCTTGTCAATAGGTAGAGCCCCTTGGGGGCTTTGCTTCTGCCACAGTCCCTGCCACAGGGTTTTAGACACACAAGTCCCAACAGCTCACCAAGACACTCAAAAGTGGTTGGTGTTACTTGACCCAAGGCCTGGCAGGGACAGATGGCCAGGTCTACTGTGTTCTCCCAGGGACAGCACCCACAGAAACTGCAGTTGGACAGGCTGCTTTTTGGAGATGGCCTGTGGATGTCTCCAGAGGGTCCTGGCTGAATCAGTAGCCAGGCAGAAAACATACAGAATCAGCAGCAAAGGCCAGATCTCCAAGGCACCCTCAAGTTACAGGTGAACCTAGGCTTCTCCATCCCCTCCTCAGGGCTGTTTGTGTCACTGCCTCCTTCCAGCCACGTAAGGCTGAAAATGTGTCTTGTAGAGCTCCGATTCTGTGTGATGCTCTGTATAATGATGGATATTTAATATGAATTTTATATGGGTGTCTTGTGTAAGTGTGGCTCCTTGAACATGCATGTTTTGTTTCTTTACAATACAACTGTGAGAAGGGTGTGATGGTGCATGCCTGTAATCCCACTCTCGGGAGGCTGTGCCAGAGGGTTCGTTCACAAGTTCAAGGCCAGCCTGGGCAATTCTGGGAGATGCTATCTCAAAAGAAAAAAAGAAAAAAAAAAATTTAAAAAGAGGTCTGAGGATGTAGCTCCAAAGTAGAACTCTTGTTTTGTTTTTGTTTTTGTGTTTTGAGGTAGAGTCTTGCTGTGTAATTTGGGCTGCCCTTAAACAAACTAGCCCAGGCTGGTGTCAAACTCGTGGCAATTCTCCTACCTCACCCTCCCAAGTGCTGGGATTATAGATGTGCACCACCAAGCCTGTGTCTCCATGGTAGAATCTTACAGTGTGCAAGGTCCTGGATTTAATCCTCAGTACCACAAAAGAAAAAAACTGCAGGTATGCACCCCAGAAACCTTGCTGGGCACCCTTCTGTTTGCTGATGCTGAGCTTCTGCCATCACCTCCAAGGTGGATCATTACAGGAGACAAAGAACCTCCCTGCTTCCTAGTGAGCAGAAAGACAGATCTCATGACCTTGTTAAGTGGAAACAAATGAACTTGTTGAGCAGGCACTCAGTGTCTTCTGGTCCCAGATCCAATGATAACAGAGGTGAATGGACCTGGCCCCTGGCCTCAAGAAGTTCCCAGTGTGGAAAAACAAACACAGAATGATACTTGATACAGAAGAGGTGGTCCACAAGGTTGTGACAGCCTTGATCCAGTAGAGGTGGAGGATGAGTAGGAGTTCACCTAGGAGCCTGGAGAGATGGATGTTGCAGACAGTGGTAACCGATTTGGGATCATCAGAGAGTGAATGAGGCCTAGTGTGGCCCAGGCTGCCTTTGTAGTAGATGGCAAGGTTCCTGTGTCTCCCAGGGGTTCTCTGAAGGTAGATGGTGAATGCAGGGCAAGGAGAGGGGTATGTCACCTCCTCTAGCCCAGAAGTAACTCTTGCTTTCCCTGAAGAGTTGGGGAAATGCTGCTGACCTCCTTTTCTAGTGGAGGCAAATCCTTAAGAGGAGGGCAGGGCACAACTTCTGGCCCACCATCTCCCATTGTTTGCTTTGAACCCATCATCACAACAGCTGGAAGATGACGTTGTGCAGCCTTGGTCTCCCTATGGCAAGAGGCCCTGGGAGGACCAAGAGCCCGAGACCCCTCTTTCACATATGGACCAGGCCAAAGGTCCATCAGGGCACGTCATGTCCAGAAGTGCATACTGGAATGGCCTTAAACAACTGCCTCCCCCACTGGAAGAACCTGCGTGCCTCTGTCACCTCTTTCCCTCCATCCAATGCAAGGCTGCAACCCTGACCCCTATTTGGCCCCCAGAATTTAGGCTTTGCTTCTCCCTCAGGTACCAACCCTTACACACACACACACACATGGAATGCCTGCATTTAGTGAAGGCAAAACTGCAGCACGGGCCTGGTAACAAAAACTTCTGGGGCTCACCCAGGACCCAAGGGCCATGCCAGTGTTCTGTGGGTCACCTCTACACTCTGATATCTGGAGGGGTATATATATATATATATATATATATATATATATATATATATATATATTTGGTTTGTTTGTTTTAAACTTTGACAAACACTGAACAAAGATGGGCCAGGAGCTGTGCTCTGATCTCTCAAGGATTTGCTTCTAGAAAAGGAGGCCAGCAGTGTCTCCTCAAATCTAAGACCAGGGGCACAAATCTGTGAACAGGAAATGCTGCCTTTGAGTGCAGGAAGTGGTGAGTGGTCAGGTGCCTTCATCTCATAGAGACCCTCCAGGGCAGGTCAAAAACTGAGCCCTAAAGAGGAACAGACTAACACAAAGTCACACAAGTTCACCTCCACTTGCTTCAGGGTGCTGAGTGTGACCAGCTCCAAGAGTCACCTTGGCCAGTGTGGCATGGGAAAAGGCGGGTAGGGCTAAAGGATTTTCAGTTTATAAGTCAATTTCTTCCGGCTGGCTCCCTTCTGTGGGGGAACATCTCAGGCCTGCTGTGGCTTTGTGGGATAGCTTGCCAAGGACCCTTGGTTGGACCAAGCAGCAGAAAGTTATCAGTATGGCTTTGGTGCCCTCATGTGGTTTCTCTCAGCATTGCAGCCAGACCCAGTGAGAGAAACAGCCAAGTCACAAGAAGAGGAGAAACTGAGGGCCAGAGATGGAAGAGACAGGCAGATGGCAGGCAGTACAGAATAGTAGATGACATGTGCTCTAGCAGAAGGGACAGAGGGAGTGGCATCAGAGCTGGGCAGCTGATGGAGGAAGTGGCAGGAGCAAAAGCTGTGCTCTTTCCACCACACCCTGCAACAGAGTCTCAGAAATTCTTGGCAGCTGAGGAGGAAGATCATGCTCAATCAGAGCAGCTCAGTACAGGACAATTTTATGCATTATCTTTTAAAAGCTATGAATTTCCAATTATAAAATTAATATGTACTTGCAGGAAAACATAAAAGAGACAAGTATTACCCTAAATTTAACAGTACTGTTAACATCCTGAAGTATCCCCTCAGATTTTCTTCTGTGCATGTGGAATTCTTTTGAATCACATACTGTGCTAATACAGTTTTATATCTTCTTTTTCCACTTACCATAGTGTCATGGTCTTTTGCCTTCATGTTATTAAATCTCTGTCAGCATGATCTTTTTCATGTACAGTACATGTTCGGGTTTTGATATGACCAGCTCTGCTGCAAATATCTTTCTTCAGAACACTATTAGGTTTGGGTTTTTTGTGTTTCAATACTATGGATTGAACCCAGGGTCTCCACACTGAGCTGCAACCTCAGTCCTTTCTTTATTTTGAGACAGGGTCTTCCTAAGTCATTAAATTGTCCAGGCTGAACTTAATTTGCAATGTTCATTCTGCCGAGAGCACAGGTGTGCATCACCACAGCTGGTCAGATTTTTTAATCCAACGAGAAGTTTACAGAAGTGGCATTACGGGGTCAAAGGCTAGATATTCTTTAAGTCTTCTTGTCCTCCAGGGAGCCATCAGTTTATCCTCCATGATATGTCTGGAAGTGTCCCTAAAGAAAAGCCATACAGTTACATTTAGGGTCTTTTAACAACTTGGTCTTTGCCTAAAATGTGAGGCATATCCTAAGCAGTTTGCATTGATCAAAGAGAGCTTGAATTTAGGTAGGGGCTGTGAGATAGGATGGGCATAGGACAGGAATAAGGGCAACAGGGTGAGAGACTCTGAAAATGAGAGACACTCCCAGGATGGTGATATCGTCATCACAGTACAGAGAACCAATCAGGAAAGTGTTGTTTTCCATCCTTCATTTGAATTTGGTGCTTTTTACAGGACCAATCAGTGGGTACTCTTTTCAATCCTTCATTTGCATGTGGGCACAACCAATCAAAAGACTGTTTCTGATCCTTCATTTACATACAGCAAGAAGCCAAGTGAGCTTTTCAACAGGACGGTTTACATGTGGCATAACACCAAGTGAGTGTTCAATAGGACAACGATCTCAACACCTTATTTGCATGACAGGGAGAGATCTTGGGAACTGTTTTCTATCTGCCTACTCTCACTGCAGATCATAGTTCTTTTCCACCTTTTCCACCTTCAATAAATGTATACCTATGCTGCCTTTTCCATGTGTCTTGTCCAATTCTTTGTTCAGGATACCAAGAACCTGAAAAATGCCCCACATGACCCACCATCTGGGAACATTTGTTAGCCAACCAGGAGATAAGACCTCTTTTGGAAACATTTTCTCTTTTCTTCTGCATTTGTTTGGGCCATGTGTTCCCAGTCTCTCATAGCGGGCACAGTTCAAACAGAAGGTATTAGGGCATCTGCAGCTCAAAGACTTCTGTGACAGAATAAGACAGGTTAGGATAACCTGGTCTTGTGCTCTACCAGACACAGGACAGCTTCTGTGTTCCACGTAGGTCTGTGTTTCATGGATGTGTTACCTGATTCTCCAACAGATGACAATCTTTGTCCAGTCACTGCTTTCTGATCCATTGGCTACTTCCATACTATTGTTTTCAGTCTTTGGGACCCCTCGCCTTCCCTCATATCCTGACTGATCAAAATACTTCAATGCCCCTCTGCCCTCCCTGGCTGGGACAGGGATCCTGGAGGTAGTACAATCTGAGGAGCAGTGGTACAAAGGGACAAGGGGCTGTGGGCAGCCAGTGTCAGGCCCCTCTCCTCCTGGCCACCTGGTGCAAACAGTTCATGGCCTCCTTCTACCACCGCTTCCTCCTCCTCCTACCATCTTTCCCAGCCAACCCACAATTCCCATGGCCCTGTTTAGGTGCCCCTGCACTTCCCTGGTCAGCCCATGGCTTCCACACCCTGCGGGAAGGCTGCTTCTCTCTCCATGCCAGCTCCAACCAGGGAGTCACAGTGACTGGCAGCTCCAGCTAACATAGCTCACTAATTCCACCTGCTCCTTCCCCAGGTGTATGGGTTCACAGTGAGGCCCATGGCATATGTAGGACTGCATCCCAAGAATGAGTGTGCCAGCAGCAACCTACAGGATGCCAGGGCACCATCCACTGCGATGCAAGGGCTGCCATCACCTACCAGCAGTGGCCCAATGCCCAGCTGCCCATTCATTCCCTATAACCCCCTTTTCTGCATGACAAGTCCAGTTGCCCCAGGGGAGCCTACAAGGGCAACTTCTTTAAAATAGAGACCAGCTTTACTGAAGTCTCTCAGGGGAAAATGCTGATATACCTTTTGGCACTGATAGCAAATGCCCTTTGTCACATCTGCTAGGACAGGTGTACCATGATGTTGGGTGATTCTGTAATTGACTGAGGGCATTCAGCCAGCATTGGCAACCCAGCCTGGACCATTTGTCCTGAGATGGGTTGTGGCACAAGGAAAACCTGCAAGCCCAAAGGAAGTGACACCAGTGCCTATGGAAGGCCCAAGATCTCTGACATGAAGATCCCAAGGAGTTTGATTTTACAAGGCGACACCCTGCTAGCCGGGCGTGGTGGTGGTGCCTTTAATCCCAGGACTTGGGAGGCTGAGGTAGGAGGAGCGTTGTGAGTTCGAGGCCAGCTTGGGCTACAACACGAGCAAGGCTGACCTGAACTACGTAGTGTGACCCTGCCTCAAAAAACTAGGGCTGGGAGTTTGGCTCAGCAGCTTAAGTGCCTGCCTGGTAGGTACAAGGCTGTGAGTTCGACCCCTGGTGCTACAAAAAAAAAAAAAAACAAGGGGACAACCTGGGACTGAACAGGTCAGGGACCAACACATGAGGTACTCCATAAGGTTCCCACAATCTAACTCTTACTTCTCTTGCTCACAGACCCATCATGGAAAAGCCTTATCTATTCCACCTGACTCTCTACTTGGATGCGTCCTTGGGCACTGTGATAAATCTGCCCCCAGATCCTCAAGAAAAAAAATGTATTTCTGTGTAATACAGCTTGGCCAATATACAAACTTGGGGACCAGGAGACCTGACTAAATATAACACCACCAACAGCCTAAATATAACACCATACTCTAACTAGACCTTTCATGCAAAAAACAGGGAAAGTGGTTGAAAGTACCCTGCATTCAAGCTATCCTGGCTTTGTACCAAAAACCTGACCTTTACCAATTCTGCTACAGAGCCGACCTTCTCCAGAAGTGATGTTACCAAGGACCTCCTCTAGTCAGCTCCTTCCTCCAGTAGGCCGGGTCCTTACCAACCCATGCCATCAGTGCCCCCAGGAAACTGACATGACCTCCTAAGCCCACCTCATATTCAATCCAGGTTTGTTTATTATCAAGCCCTGGATTTAGAAAACTCAACATGTAAACCTACCACTACCCTATCCCTCCAGGAGGTAACAAGATCAGAGACACAGTAGGAATACGGGTTCCTTTTTCATTTGCAGACATTCAACAGTGCAAAAAAAAAAAAAAAAAAAAAAAATTGGGCAGATTATCTGAGGATTCCAAAAGGTTTGCAGAATGGTTTCATATTCTAATGATGGCCTTTGATCTGATCTGGCAATATTCCAATTTATCCTGGTTTCTTGTCACTCAGCTACAGAGAGAGAAAAATCCATATGGATGCCCAAGAGGCAGACAGTGTGGCCTTTGGGGACACATCTGTTGAGAACAAGTCTACTGTTGAGTTGTTTGGGTCCCAGGTTGGGCCCAACTGGAACTATAATACTGATGCAGGAGAGTCCAGTTGAAGATTTTACCTCCAAGCCATCTTGGTGGGCACATGTAAAGGAATGCCAAAACCTGTTAACTATGACAGGCTTACAACTATCAATCAGCACCCTGATGAAAATCCAGTGGCATGCCAGCAGTGGTTCAGGGAGAACCTCCACAAGTATACTAACCTGGACCCTGAGTTCAGTGAGGGCTATTTTACCCTGGGTCAATACTTCATTAGTCAATCAGTCCTGGATATTAGGAGAAAGCTCTAAAAACTCCAAAACAAGGCCCACAGATAGTGATGAGCCAGTTGGTCAACTTGGCCTTCATGGTCTTTAATAACCATGACTGAAAGGAGAAAAAACAAAACTCAAGTAAGGAGAAAAGCAGGCTAAAGCCATGCTGGCCCTCAAAGGGAACTGGAGTAATCCAAAAGCCAATAGAGATAAGTCCGGGTGCTTAAAGTATAATCAGGGCACTGAGCCCAACTCCTTGCCAAGCATGTCAGGATATGGTCAAAGACCCTTGACACTGGAGGAGGGACTGCCCTTGTTCTCAGAAGAGGACAAGGTCACCTACCACCATGGTGGCCAGGAAAGAATGCCCAGACAGTGACTGACTGTGCCTGAGGCAACCCACATGGCCCCCCACATAAAGAAATCAACATCACCATGGAAGAGCCTCATACAACACTGATGTCACAGGTAAACAAATTACTTTTCTTTCTTTCTGACTTTTTTTTTATTTATGTTTTGGGGTTTGTTTGTTTTGTTTATTTGTTTGTTTTGGTACTGGGAATCAAACTCACAACCTTGAGCTTGCCAGGCAGGCGCTGAGCCACTGAGCTATATCCCTAGCCCTTTACTTTTCTTTTAAATACAGAGGCCAGTGACACAATTCTAACCTCCTAAGAAGCTAATTACCATCGCAATCCTTGGTTGTTGTGCACCTTAAAGGAGGTAACCTAACAGTTTTCTTCACCCCTACTCTGAACTATCCATTCAGAGGTTTCCTCTTCCAGGCTGCGTTCATGGTGATACCAAAATGTCCCACACCAGCAGTTGGGAGAGATATATTTCTCCTGCTTTAACCACTCTCTCACTTGACCACTGGCAACCTACATTCTGGTCACCTGGGGCCCAGCCACCCTAGCCTGATCACTCATACCCCTCTGCCAGGATTAAATCCCCAGGCATGATATGATGGTGTTCAGGGAAGGCTGTTAGGGCCATTCGCTAATCGCTTATCTCAAGGACCCCGACTTATGTCCTATAAAAAAAAACAATACCCACTCAAAAGGGAGGTTAGGCTAGGGCTAAAACCCATTGTCAATAAATTCTTTGGTGTTACATGCCTATAATCCCAGCACTTGGGAGGCTGAGGCAGGAGGATCACCACAAGTTCAAGGCCAGTATGGGATATATAGTGAGTTCAAGGCCAGTTTGAACTACCCTGGTGCAAAAAAAAAAACAAAAAATAATTAACTAATTAGTTCATTCATTCATTCTTGGTTGTGGGTCAATTGGTGCCCTGCCAGTCCCCATGCAATACATCCATTCTACCTGTGGTCAAACCTTCAGGAGAATATCACCTAAGTCAGGATCTCAGAATTATCAGTGAGGCAGTAGTGTTTATTCATCTTTGGTGGTAGACCCATGCACCCTCCTTCCCCAGGTCCCAGGGATTACCAACTGCATCTCCATCCTTGACCTCAAGAATGTCTTCTTTTTGATTCCCACAGACCCTAGATTCCAATACTTGTTTGCCTTTGAATAGAAAGATCCCCAAACTGGGATTCTCCAGAAGTATGTTGGACTGTCCTGCCTTACAGGTTTAAAGATGGCCCCATCTGTTCATTCAGGCCTTGACTCAAGATCCTAGGGATGTTTGAAAAGGGAGCCCTACAACATTTGGATGACCTCATCCATACCCTCGCTAAGGAGCTATCTGATCAAAACACTACCGAAATCCTCAATCTCTTAGCAAAAAGGAAGTAAATTTTTTCCTAATACAAGGCCCAGATCTCTCAATAGGAGATAACCAGTCTAGGATATGTCCTAACTCCAGGACAAAGACAATTGTCCTCAAGGACAACAGAGGTAATTTGCCCTCTGGGACCTCCAGATTTCAAATAGCTGAGGACTTTCTTGGGAACGGCTGGTTTCTGCCACATATGAATAACCCACATCAAAATAATAGCTAAGTCCTTATATGAGGCAACCAAAGGACCAGATACTAAACCCTCAGAATAGAATCTGGTCACTCAAGAAGCCTTTCAGACCCTGAAATGGGGCCTGATGCAGGTCCCTGCATTGGAATTCCAGGCCTAACTAAGCCCTTCTCTCTTTCCGTAGCTGAAAGATAGGGAATAGCCACAGGATAACTAACCCAGGATCTGGGCCCAGAAACCAGGCCAGTGGTTGACTTCTCAAAGCAGTTAGATGGAGTGGCTTAGGGTTGGTTGGCCCAGCTGCCTATCAGCAATATTAGCAATGGTACTCTTGGTCCAAGAAACCTCAAAAATATTTCTGGGTGTCTTAGTTGCTTTTCATTCGTTGCTGAGACAGAACACCTGATGCCCAAAATTAGGGAAGGAAAGGTTTATTTCTTACAGTTCTCAGGAGTTTGCGTCCATACTCAGCTGGCTCCAAGTCAGTGTGGCATGGTGGGGCAGCCATTCACAGCAGCCACCAAACAGCAAGGTGTACCTGGCGAGAGAGAGAGAGAGAGACAGACAGAGAGAGAGAGAGAGAGAGAGAGAGAGAGAGAGAAAGACACACATTCATCCCACCCTTACTCTGTATGTTGGCTCCAATCCTGGGCAGGTACAGCATTAACACCACCAATCCCAGCGCTAGACAACAAACCAATCACGAACGCCAGATTCAGCCCCTTGCAAATTATGAGTCCTTGGGGGGACACAGGATCAACCAATACACTGGGATAAAAGTTCATAGTTCAAGCCTCACACTGGGTTAAATCCCTGTTGGAGCTCAAAGGACGTTGATAGATGGATGAGGAAAGGCTCGCTAGCTACAAGGCCACCCCCCACCCCCCAACACACTTTTCTTTGAGACAGGGTCTCACTATGTGATTCAGGTTGGCCTTGAACCCACTGTGTAGTCCAAACTGGCCTCTAACTAGCAACAATCCTCCTGCCTCTGTCTCCCAAGTGCTGAGATTACAGGCATGTGCCACCATGTTCAGCAAAGTCACCCTTATTGAAAATCAAGATATCACTCTCAAATCTTGCGGTTTTAAACTCGGCTACCTTCCTCCCCACTAATCAACAGGTGGAACATGAGTGTGATGAAACCATTGCCCAAAGTTACTCCAGCTGACCTAACAGGCAGGACCAGTCATTGGTGGGGACAACAACCACACAGCTCACTGATAGCAGTAGTTTCGTAAAGGAGGCCATTAGGAGGGCAGAATATGCCAGTCAGTCTAACCCAGGTCACTGAAGCGAGAGAACTCCCTCCTGGGACCTCAGCTCAAAAGGCAGAACTTATTGCCCTTGTTTAGGCTCTTCAATTCATTCAGGGCAAATCTGTTAATATATTCATACAGATTCCAAGGATATCTTTCGGTACTACATGTACACACTGCCATTTGGATAGAGAGGGGGATTTTTGAATAGCCCCTAGTAACTGATAAAACGTGGAACAGAGGTCCTCAACCTCCCTGAGGAAATAAATCTCCCATGCTAAGTAGCAGTCATCCATTGCCAGGGACACCAAACCTCCTTAGACCCTGTCTCCCAATTAACTCGAGGACAGATTTGGCTACCAAACAGGTTGCACTCCAAAACAACTCCAAACTATCAATGACACACCCTGTGGGCCCATTCTAAGATTTTAAGTTGGAACCAGGGTACTATAGTGAAGAACCTCGAATGACTTGTGATGAGGAAGGAACCCAAAAGGGCCAATGGTGTTATTTTGGACTATTCTTCTCACAGGGGTACTATGGGAATTCATCAAGATCCTACATGCAGGATGCCTACCGCCTAGCAGGCAAGGTAATGCCACCACCACTGTGGCATATAGGTTTTTAATAGAAGCCAGGGTCTATAACACTGTACTCCAAGTCTGGGAGGCCAGTCCCATCTATCCCCTCCACAATCTACAGACCCATCTGTCCCTGTTGCTTGAACCAGTATGATGGCAAAGGACCTCCCCTGGGGAAGATTGGAAAATGGATTTTACTTGCATGAATCCTTGCAAGGGCTATACACATCTGCTGGTACAACACACATAGATACCCTTACTGACAGGATGGAGGCCTTCTCCACCATATGAAGGAGTCCTAGAGGTGATAAAATTCCTTCTCAAGGAAATAATCCCTCAATTAGGACTACCTAGGTCTATCCAGAGTGATAATGGGCTCCCTTTCACATCCTAAATTATTCAGGGAGCCACCAAGCCTCTAGAATTCAATTCCATCTCCATGCTGATGGGGGCCCATGTCCTCCAGAAAGGTAGAATGGGCTGAAATGAATCTTAGGCAGACTTTGCCAAGAAAGCTATACTAAGCAGATTGACCAGCTCCCAATTTCCCTGATATGGGTTCCTGCAACCCTAAATTGTGCCTCAGGGTCAGTCAGTTCAAGATGGCTTATGGGAGGCCCTGCAAGACCTCAGACTTGCCCAATGACCCCAAAACTTTTCAATAAGTCACCAGCTTAGGGAAGTTTTAATAGTCTCTCCAAGACTATGGCAACAAAATTGTTCCTCTCCCAGGGAAAAATTTTTCATGTCCATCCCAGATAAAACCAGAAGATTAAGTGCCAGTTAAAACCTGGAAAGAAACTACACCCCCAAGAGCAGCTAGAAAGTCCCCATCAGGTTCTTTTGAACACCCCCTCAGTCATTAAGGTGCAGGGTATAGACAGTTGGATCCACTTCTCCAGAGTCAAGGCTGCTTCACCATCTCCCTCACTGATGGAGGTTCCATGGAACAAGAATAACCAAATTCTGTGAGCCTCAAGTGACTCTTCAAAGAAAATCATCTACAGATAAGTAATTGTATTATTATAGACAGCTAAACTAGGCAAAAATATTACAGACAGATAGGGGTAGGCCCTTGAGAGAGCTAGGACAAAGGTAAAACACACCTCCACTGTGGCCAGAGACACAACTGTTGGAGAACAGGCCTCAAGATAAAGACAAAACCACCAGGCCTGTATACTTCCTCAAAAGACAAACACCAGGCCTAATGAAGCCTAGATAGACATCAGTCACCCTGGAGGGTGATCAAGAGCTCTGGACCCATCCTTTCCTAGAAAAGTCTTAGTTCTTTCCACGTGCCCTTGTTATGTGCCTTGTTTCCCCATTGGATCACTATTGTCTAAGTGAGGGTACTTGTATCATTATTGGTTTAACATAGATATATCCCATGCCATACCCATGTGGATATTGCTCTATAAAATTTCTCTGTAATGTAAAGCCCATTCAGGCCCCCTCCTGCCTCTCAGGAGCTATATCTCTCTCAATAAATATCTTCCTACTTTTAACCTCTGTTCCTAAAATTTATTCTTCGATTTTCAGAGAATACAAACCTGACATATCAGACATGGAGTTGTAATATTTTCCTATTTCATATCCTTTATCTTATCCTGTATCAATATGACAGACTCTAACACTATGTGGATCCCCATCTTTGGCCTGTTATTGCTTCTGGGTTGCTCAGTTTGGGTTATATGGCTTTTGTTCCATCTTTACTCTTCTTCTCCCTTGAACTCACCAAGGGCGAGTCACTCAAGCACCCAGTAGTGCTGGCCTTAGAGAGACTGGCCAACCTCACTGTCTCAGTTGCTTTCTCATTTAGGGGACAAAAATATCCAACACCCACAGCTCTAAGGAGGAAAGGTTTGCTGTGACTCACAGTTTGTAGAGGTTTCAGTCCATAGCTGGCTCCAAGGCAGACTGGCATGGCAGAGGTGTATGGATGGCAGAGGACCATGGATGTCAGAGGAGACTTGCTCACGGCATGGCAGCAGGAAGCAGAAAGAGGGATCCAGGGAGAGGGGAAGGAGATGGACTCTTCCAAGCCACGCCCCTGTGACCCACCTCCTCAGCCTGGCTTCACCTCCCAAATCACATTTGCTTGTAAACTCACCAGTGTACTGATAGACTCATAAGCATCTCACCTCCGTGGTCCACTCACCTCCCAAAAGCTCCCCCTGTGAGCACATGGGGCTCTGGGGAGGATATCTACATATAAACCATAACACCAACCTAACCCAATGTTGGGTCTGCCCCCAAATGTCTGAAATGCATCAAACAGCTGTCCCTCCACACACTGCCAACATAGACACAAGAATGAAGAAAGGTTATTGAAAAGATGTTAGGATACTCCTACACCTTATGTAATGTCACTACCAATGACAGGGTGGGAGAAGGACACTGACCCAAGTTTCCTTGCTGGAAAAAGGCTCCCCTTGGGAAAAATCTATGAAGCCTTAGGATAGGTCTTGTCTGTTTTCCTGAACTCATCTTATTGCTTCTCCAATTACAATGGCACAGGACCAATTTTGGATTTCTTTAGTCTCTCCCTTAGCAACCAGTTGTTCCAATACATTTGGGACCATGATTTAGAGAACAAGGAACCTTACAGGGAGCCAGAGGTAGAAGAGAAGGACTATGAATATGTCAACTTCACTATGCCTTTATTACAATTATTCCCACTAGCAGAATGGAACGCTGTTAGAACTAAACAACACCAACATTTGTTGGGCATATCTTTCCCAATAATTAGGCTTGTGCTTAATGGGCCATAACCTTGCTTCCAGATTTTCTTTCCTTATCTCATCACCTGGAACCTAGCATGCCAGGCCACTCACAATCATACCACCAGAGACCCCCTCTTTTGTATACATGAGTGGTTCCTGGGAACGAGGCCTGCTTCTGTAAACCCATGGGCCCCATGGAACCCTAGCATATCCCCAGGTGAACTGAGACTGCCATCCTCCTACAAAGTTGACTGGTACAAGGAAAATCCATCACCATTTCTCTTTTAAACATTGGTCTCTACTTCCTCTACCGAAACTCTGCATACCCTTTTACCTAGAGGAGATATAAATCAGCACTTTCCCTGATGTCCAATTCTCCAACTGGTCTAACATCCAACTTCCAGGTCTATCTCCAAATTGGGCTTTTTAAAATTTTATTTATGTATTTATTTTATTTTATTTACTTTTTTTTTTTTTAAGACAAGGTCTCTCTATGTGGTTCAGGCTGGCTTTGAACTCACTATGTAGCCCAGGCTGGCCTCACCCTTAGTGATTACCCTGCCTCAGTTTTCTGAGTGCTGGGATTACAGGCCATTGTTTGCCACCACACTCCCCTCAATGCTTCTTTTGAATCTGGTGCTGTTCACAGAACAAATCAGAGGATGCTCTTTTCAATCCTTCATTTGTACATGGACAAAACCAATCAAAAGATGCTGTTCCTGATCCTTCATTGACATACGGTAGGAAGTTAGGGAGCTTTTGTCTGTGTGTGTAGTAATGGGGATTGAACTAAGTGCTTGCACCTGTCAGGCAAGTGCTCTCCCACTGAGCTACATGCCCAGCCTTAGGGAGCTTTTCAATAGGACGGTTTACACACGGCGTAATGCCAGGTGAGTGTTCCATAGGATGACTCTCCCAGTGTCATATTTGCATGAAAGAGAGATAACTTGGGAATTGTGAATAAAAAAGACCTCTTTCCACTTATCTTCAGGGCTGACCTCTGAGTCTTTTCACAGGCCTGTTCTCACTCTGCAGAGCATATGTTCAGTTTTGCTGCCTGCCTATTCCATGTGTCTTGTTCAATTCTTTGGTACCCCAAGAACCTAAAAAAAACACCACCATCCAGTAACAGGAGGCTTCCTGTAGGATGATCAATTGTCTCCAGCTGAGGTACTTTCCGGGATGCAGGACTCTCAGCACTAAAACCAGGAGGGTCCCAGGCGAACTGGAATAACTGGGTGTATCACCCAAGTTGCTAGCTGCCAGCGTACCTCTTGGCAAGTTCCTTGCCTTCCATTTGGCAGAAGCTCTGTCTGCCCTTGTGAGGAGGAGGTCCTGGGTTGGGGCTGGGAGCATCCGGAGTCCCTCAGCATCATGGGTGCAAGAGGCAGGTGAAAAGAGGAACAGCTGTTACCAGGGAAGAGGACTGATAGCTTGGGCTCACCCCTTTCCAACTGTATGGCAAGATCCACAGAAAGCCTTCATCTTCTCCAGTGTAAAATGGCATAAAAGCAGCGACCTCAGCCAGATGTGGTGGTGCATGCCTGTAATCCAGCACTCTGAGAGGCTGAGACAGGAGGATCATTGCAAGTTTGAACCTACCTTGAGAAACTTAGAGACATAGTGACCCTGTTTTAAAATAAAAATTAAAAAGGGGCTAGGGATATACTTCAGTGTGAAGACCCTAGGTTTAATCCCAGTACCACCACCAAAAAAAAAAAAAAAAAAAAAAAAACCTTCACCAGGTTATTGCAAATATTACATGCAGTTTGAATAAATACTTTTAGCATGCCTCATAATCAAACTTTGATAACTTTAGCACACCTTCCCGTAGGAGGGGAGAGTGGAATCTTTTACAAATAAAAATGCTCTAAACTGGGCATGGTGCCACGCACCTGTAATCCCAGCTACCCAGGAGACTGAGGTAGGAGGACCACAAGTTCGAAGTCAGTCTCGGCAACATAACCACATTCTGTGTCAAGATAAAAAATAAATAAAAAGGGCTAGGAATGTAGCACAACACTCCCTGGGGACAATCTGCAGTATATTAAAAAAAAAAAAAAAAAGGAAGAAAAGAAAAGGGAAACAGAAAGGAAAGGAGGGACGGGGAGAAGAGGGGAGGGGAGGAGAGGGGAGGGGAGTGGAAAGGAGAGGAAAAAGCTCCAGCCCAGCTGAACATCTGAAGCAAGGTCCTGAAAGATTCTTCTTCCTCTGAAAATACTTGGTCAGGCTATAGCATTTTCTAACACTCCATCTTTGTTATTTAAACTAATTCTAAAACACTGTGGCTAAGCCAGGTGTGATGGCACACGCCTTTAATCCCAGCACTGGGGAGGCTGAGGCAGGAGGATCGTTGTGAGTTCCAGACCAGCCTGGGCTACAAAGTGAGTTCAAGGCCAGCCTGAACTGCATAATGACACCATGTCTCAAAAAATAGGGGCGGGGATTTAGCTAAGTGGCCTAAGCACCTGCTTGGCAGGCACAAGGTTGTGAGTTTGATCCCCAGTATCAAATAAAATAAAAAATAAAACACTGTGGTTATTACCTAAGTAATATGCATCTGTTGTGCTTACTATTTAAATAACTCCTATGTTTTATATTTATTTCAATATTCAAATATTTATTGTCTGTTGTTTACATGCTAAATTCCTGCAGTCTCTTTACTGTTTAAATATTAAACATGCATTGCATTCATTATTTGTCTGTCTCCACCTATTAGAATATAACTAGAATGTCAACTTCACACAAGCAGGGGTCTAGAAGAGCTTCAGTACACAGCAGGTGGCTGCTGTTTGTTAAATGCCGTAATAGAAGATCCCATTTCCGGGGATTGCTTTGTTCTGTGTGTGCTCCACATTACACATGCACTGGTCTCCCAAGGCCTAGGTCTTGCTGTGCAGATGAGAAATGAAGGCTGGGGCAGGTGAGATGACACTAGGAAAAGCAGAAGTCCAATTTAGCAATGGGGACCCAGAGGAAGGTCATAGTCCAGAGGTGAGTAGGATCCAAACGAACTACTTGGTCCCTTCTCCCCAAAGAGCAAGAGAGAAGGGTGACATTCCAAATCTCTGAACTCCATTGTCCCTGCCACCCCCAGGGAGAATGAGCTCCTGGCATGCTGGCTCTGCCATTGCAGGGAGCCTAATGCGGGCACCAAGAAGGATACTTGTGTAGATGGAGCTATGGGGACAGGGAAGGCTTTACCCCAGAACATCACCAGGAGGGGCTGGATCTAGGATTCAGATGCAAATATTCTGCCCTTGAAGAATGCAATGTCTATTTCAGTGCTTCCCAACTTGACTGATCATAAGGTTTGCACATAGTTCTTCTGAAAGCACACATTCATAGGCCCTTCCACTTGAAGGCTCACGGTAGATCCAGGACCTGTGGGGTGGGCCCTGGGAATCTATACTTGTAACCAGCTCTCTGGGGTGTCTTAGGACCAGAGTCTGGAAGATATTCCTCCAGGGTGGAGGGCAGTGTGCTCCCCACCCATCTGGGTCTTGCACAAGTGCCAGGGAAGAGTAAGGCATTGGCTACTGAACTGCCTCTATGTCTATCTCCGTTCCCAAAACAATGAAAGCTGTGGAGTGCCAGCCTCACCTCTCCCTAGGGAAAGGCAGTCACGAGACCTTGCTGTGCACACAAAATGTGAAAAGCAGAGGAAATATTATTGTGTAACTGCTTCGAAACCCACAGTGTATTGTGCAAATGTTTGTGGCTGAGGCCCTTGTTAGATAAGAATGTGTTTTTATTTTACAAGTATGTGTCACTCAGATCCCAAATAAAGTGTCCCCTGGTCCTTCCCAGAAGTCAGCAATGTTTCTGAGCCCTGAGTTACCAAGGGGCACAAACTTTGCCCATAGGTTGCCTGAGAGAAGGACACAACTGAGGGTCAGGAACAAGGTCAGGGAGAGGGAGCAGCCTGGTGTCTTGTTTAGACACTATTTTTCCAGCCAGATGAGGTATGCTCACTCTAATCCTAGCTCCTTAAGACGCAGAGCCAGTAAGATTGAAAGTTGGAAGGTAGCCTGGGCAATATAGCAAGACACTGTTTCAAGATTAAAAATAACAAAACTCACTATTTTCTTCCCTGTTCTTTTCCTGCAGTCCCCCTTGCTTAAATCCTAGTCATCCTTTGTGAATCAGCTCTTTCAGGCAACCTTCCCTGTCTGCAGCTGGTACAACTTCCCTTTCCTTTCACTTCTCATAGCACTTGCTGTGTGCTTATCTCAAACAACGCAGATGATTTCTCCTTATGACTGAGCGCCTGTTTTCCCTCTGAGCTGTGGTTTCATTCATTTACACATTGCAGGATCCTATTTCAAAAAAGAGTATTTTTTTAAAAAAAATATTATGGGTCAGAGCATTAATCTAGAACTACTGTGTCCTGCAAATTGGCTGAGAAGAATCACTTGGGCCTGGTGTCAAATATAACCAGGCTGTCCCCTGGAGACTGGGGATTGGAATTTTTTGAGACAGGGTCTCACTATACAGTCCAGGCTGGTCTTGGTCTCACTATGCAGTCCAGGCTGGCCTTGAATTCATGCCAATCCTCCTGCCTCAGTCTCTTGAGTGCTAGGATTGTAGGCATGTGCCAAGATGCCCAGCAGAAAAAAATCTTGCTATGTTGTCAAGACTTAAGTTTGAAATTTCAGCCTTTCTACATCGGTCTCCCAAATAGGTGGGATTACAGGCATGTACCACTGTGCCCAGCTAGGGATCCATCTTTTGTTTGGGTGGGGGGAGGTACTGGGAATCAAACTCAGGATCTCATGCTTGCCAGGCAGATGCTGTGCCACTGAGCTATATCCCCAGCCGGGGACCCATTTTTTAACAAAACTTCTAGGACCTAAAATATCAGTCTTTTCAACCTACAAGATACATGTGGAGGACCACAGGGAAGGCCCCCCCAAAAGAAGACCATTTGCTCCATTTTGGCTAACCCTTGCCTTACTTCCATGTATTGATATATACAGAACTGGCTAGGATATTTCTTTATCCCCTCAATTGGCTTTAAGCAATGCAAAGGGCCCTAGCCGAGATGCTGATGTGTAACCTCTGAAGTAATACAATAGGTCAGTGATGCCCTGCCTATAACTCCCTACTAAGTGTGAGCTAGACTGAGAGCTGGGCTGCGAGGTGGGATTAAGCCTGGAGAAAGAGGCTGTGACATCCCAGGGCAGAAGGGCCAGACATCCAAGCTGAGGCAACCAAACAAAAACACAAGATGCTTTCTCAAACTGTGTTATGCAGATTCCTCCAAACTTGGAGGCTGCCTGTTACCCAAATCCGGTACTCTTTCTGCATACCTCTCTCTGCAGATTGCAGAGATGCCATGTGTCTCCTACCTAGCCCAGCTCATAGTACTCACATAGTTCACGGCATTCTCACAGTCACTCAACCCTGACACCCTTCTTCACAAATAAATAAAACCCAGGTTCGGGGGCTAGGGATTTAGCTCAGTGGCACAAGTGCCTGCCTAGCAAGTATGAGATTGTGAGTTTGATCCTCAGTCCGCCCCACCAAAAAAAAAAAAAAAAAAAAAAAAAAAAAAAAACCAGGTTCGGCCCTGGGTCATGGCCTTTGTTCCAATTAGCTATTGTTCTGACTGGATTTAGGACCCCCTTAACTCCCCACAACTACAGATATGTCTGTGTCTCTTTATTCTCACTGAAGTTGCCCTGGAAATGGTATATTGCAATTCACTTACTAGAACTTCAATAACTTTTCCCTGGGATATACAAATATAAACTCCTTTGGACCGCAGCGAGGCCCAGATGATGCTCTAATGTACAGGAATCACCCAGCGAGCCTGTTAACTACACACCAATCCTGGTCACTCAGGCCAGGTGCGGCACTGCTCACCAGCTCCTAGCAATGCCAGTGACACAAGTCGATGGTGCTTGGCCAGTTCAGGTGATTCTGACCTTCAGGCATATCTGAGAATCAGGAATTTAGTGCTGCTAATCACAGCTTCAATGCACCCTGGGAGCTTTTACACATACTATAATCCAGTTCCACTACAAACAAATTACACCTTTTTTTTCTTTGTTTCTTTGTGAGTGGTTTATTTTGTTGTTGTTGTTGTTGTTTGGTCTTGCTATGTAGTTCAGGCTGGCCTTCTCTTGCTTCAACCTCCCGAATGCCAGGATTAAAGATGTGTACTACCATGCCCACTGAAATCAAAACCTTTTTCTTTTTTTGAGACAGGGTCTCACTATGTAATTCAGGCAGGTCTTGAACTTACTTTGTAACCCAAGCTCGTCTCAAACTCGCAGGGATCCTCCTTGTCGCCTCCTGAGTGCTGGGATTATAGGTGTGTATCACCAAACCCAGCTCAATCAAAATCTTAAAAGGAGTTTTCTTTTTTGTTTTGCAGTGCTGGGGATCAATCCCAGAGTTCTGTGCAAGCTGAGGAGCACTCTAACGCTGAGCTACATCCCCAGCCCCTAAACATGACTGCAATGTATGGCAGAGTTCAGAATCACTGATTTAATACTTCCCACCAACAATAAAGCGATTTAATGAATAAATGAAACAAGACAATCCAATAGGCTTGTCTTGGCTAACCTTGGTCTCAGTTATGTGTGTTACATATGTGGATGCAAGTGAACTGCTAGATTGGCTTGGAAATAAACCAAGGGGTTGACAGGGTAACTCAGTGACAAAGTGCTTCCCTAACACAGGCAAGGCCCTGGGTTTGATCCCCAGTACCACTAAATAAATAAATAAAAACACAGAACACAAAACAAGACAAAAAAACAGAAACAGAAACAAAATTGAAATGAGTCAAGAGGAATGAGAGCAGATCTTGGGGTTTACAGACCAGTCATGGTGATGAACTGCACAGTTCAGGGAAGTGGGGTGTGGCTGCCAGCCCACAGGGGCTCTGCAGAGTGAGGCCATGAGGTCAACTTAAGGACAGCTGCTTTGGGAACCTGTTTGAACTGAGCAGTGTGAATGAACAGGACATTGTCTTCTAGGCTCAGAGGACAAAATGTGCACAGTTTAGGGGTGAAACAAATGTGGCAAGTTCAGGGAAGGGATCCAGCATTGCTGGCCCTGTGGATGGAGCCTGGAGGGTGTGAAGGGGCATGGTAGAGGTAGGCCTAGAAGACTGCAGTGGCCTAGAAAATCTAAGCAGAAGAGAAAGAAAGGTCACTGACCCCTTGTTAGAGGATGTCCTCTGGTGACCTTATCTGGGCAGAGGCACTAGCTGTGCGTAGATTTGGTTTGTGTAAAGTTGTTCTTGTGTACATAAGGACCCTGAGGATCATGAAGGCACTTGATAATTTTTTAGAAAATATTTTTGGGTGATGGTGGAGGGTGCTTTTGCAGTGATCTATCACCAACATTCCCCTGTCTCTTTTCTCAAAATCCCTGATCCTTTTGGGGTCAGGGCTGCTAGGAATGGAACCCAAGACCTCAGGCAAACCAGAAAAGCACTTTATCACTGAGCTGCAGCCTCTGGTCCCAAGATCTTCCCTTTTAACAGTTCTGCCCACCACCAGCAGCACATTCCAGCCAACATTCTAAGCATGCTTCCTGCCAAGGCCTGCTGAAGGGTCAGAAAAGAGTCAGACAGCTCTGCCCTTGTAGGCGGACAGTGGGAAAGAGACAGCTTCATGACTATAACAGGGTAACAAGTCAGAAACTCTCCCAAACATTATGCCATGAAAAGCCAGAGGCAAGAACAGTCAATTTTGTTTGGAGGAATAATAAGAGGTGGTAATAGAACTGCTTCGTTTTGTTTTTGGCATGCTGGGAACTGAAACCAGGACCTCTTCATGTATACTAGTCAAGTGGATGCTCATGTTTCCCAGGCTCCATCCAACTTTGCCACTGAGCTACACCTGAGCCCAGCAACAGGACCTTGAAGGGCTAATGTGTTTGATTTGTTAAGATTCAGTGACGACAGGAAGAAACAGGCTTGAGGAACACAAGGATTTGTAAAATGAGAGACTACACGGGACTGAAGCACAGAAGGTAGTTGGGCATAAGGTGGGCAGGAAGGTAGCAGGGCTGAGACAGGCACAGTCCTGTGTGTCAAGTGAAGCAGTTTGAATTGATTGGAGACTCAAGAGGGAACCATAGAAGAATTTTTGTCCTGTTTTTGTGGTATTGGGGATTGAATCCAGGGGCAGTCTATCACTAAGCTACATTCCCAGCCCTTTCTACATTTTGAGATAAGAGTCTTGCTAAGTGGCCCAGTCTAGCCATGAACTTGTTACGCTCTTGCCTCAGCCTCTTGAGTAGCTGAGATTATAGGCATGTGCCACTATGCCCATCTTCCATGGGAGGTTTTTAACTGAGTGACATGTTCACAGCTGGGCTACAGGCTGTTATCTGGTGGCTGATATGGAAGCTGGAGGTACACAAAACAATTTAAGGGACAGAATAATGGATGAAAGAATGGTGGATAATGGCAGAAATGAAAGGTTAACTTTACTGTGAATTCTGAATCAAAGAACAGAGGTGTTGATCTCCAACATTTAAATATCCAAGAATACCCAATGAAGGGTCCTGGGGGTTCTTACGAGGACCCCAGAGCTGGAGGGGCAAAGGTCTGTGCTGTGTGTGGCCTATGGCATGATGGAAAAGGACTGGCTCAGCTCTAGACTAATTATTCTTCATGATGTGGAATTTTCTTACTCTTTTGAGTTGATTATAACCCAAATGTATATTTAACTTCAATCTTTTCTTTCTCTTTATGTTTTTCCACAGGAGACTAACCTCTCTATTTTAATCTGAAATTAATTATTTATGCTTATGAACACACTGGATGCCTGCCTGGTTTATTTATTTTTTGAATAATATATTTGAATAGGAACTCACACAAGCTAGGGCAAACACAATTTTGAGGTAAATGCCCTTTCTCCAACTGTTGTCTGACTGATTGCTCTAAACCATGATGTGGCCTTGTCATTTTCCAATGGAGTTCAAAATCTATCCCTTGTACACTAATTAGATACCAGCTGCCTGCATCTGGCAGCTAAGATTTGCACTATCAGGCCAACACCTGACCTTTACAATCTTATCGCCAGCTGCAATGACTTTCTCCACTGGTTCAAATTCCACCCATCCAGCCTCCAAGGACCAGTTCAAACCCTATGAAGTCAATGCTGGCACTCTCTGAAAAGGAAAGGCCCTCATGATTCTAAAAATGCAGCCTTCCATTTCTGTCTCCTACATTAGACTTTGAGCTTGCTTGAGGGCACCTGCCACACAGCAGGCACCTCCTAGAGAGTTTGCTAAAGTGGGGAAGCATTGTCTCCTACATCCCAAAAAGAAATGTGAGATGGGGAGTCATCTAGCTAGAGCTTTTCACTACTAATGCTTCAGTCCAGTGGTGGCTTATCCACTGGGCTAGCCCCAAGTAAAGTAGGCATAATATATCTGACAAACTCCTGAAGTGCTTCCCCTGTCCAGGCTCTTTTCCATTTCTTCAACTCCTCGAATCAGTCGTGTGCGGTCCTGCTTACAAATTAAAATCAGAACCATTACTTCCAGTAAGAATCACTTAGAATGGCACATGAGGCATTATAGCTTATATCTAGATGCTCCCCCAAAGCCTCATGTGCTCATAGATAGGATTTGGGGGACCAATTCACTGATGAGTTTATAGCTAAGTGTGACGTCCGGGAGGAAAAGCCAGGTGGAAAGAGGTAAATCACCGAGGGCGTGACCTGGAAGAGTCTATTTCCCTCCCTCTTCCCTTGATCCTTGGCTACTTCCTGACAGCCTGCCCTAGCAGTCCTCCTCTGCCTTGTCACCCTGCTTTGGATCCAGCAACTGTGGACAGAGACCTCTACAAGCTGTGAGCCACAACTTTCCCTCCTCACAGTTGTGGGTGTTGGATATTGTCTCGGTGATGAGAAAGCAACTAAGACATAAAGGTTACTTTTTCGTCAGAGATTTGGGGCTTAGGGACCATCTACTTATCCGAGGTAACTCCCAGGAAGTGCTACGCCTATGACTCTGACCCAGGCCTCCTAATTCCCGGTGCAGTGTTCCAAGACCCCACGAGTTATCTGAGGTTCAGAGAGAGAGAGAGAAGTCGAATAGTGATTTCTGTGTCCTAAAGCACACAAAAGCAGTATTGTGAATTGTTGCACGGTTAGCTCACAAAAGGCACTCCGAAAGTTTCGGGAATCTTAACCTAGGCTACATAGAGTCAGGAGGCCACTTAAGATCCTTCGGTTGCACGCACTTCTCACCCAGAACTCACCACCCAGAACTCATCCTTCCTAGAATCCTGGGACAGGCCGCAGGCCAGATAACGCGTTGGCAGTTTCTGGCTCGACGAGGCCACCGTACGACATCATGGTAAGATACTGGGACTAGCGGCTCCCCACTGCCTGACGTCAGATGTGACGGCGTGACCCCGCTATCTGCTTCTCTGGTGCTGACTGCGGCAAGAAGTACGAGGGCGTCACCCTGTTGTTAGTCGGCTCTGAAACAGGAGGCAGCCCTCTCACGTGACCCGCTCCGCCCAGCTGCTCGGATCAGTCCAGTTCTGCGCCTGCGCGGGCGCGGGCTCGCTCGCAGGCCGTCCTGCGGGCAGGAGGCATGGGGCGTGTGGTAGGCGCCTACGGCCATGGGTGAGTGTGTAAGCGGTGTGGGGAAGCCAGGGTTGCCCTTGGCCTTCCAGTGGAAAGAGGGGCAGCAGGAAGGGTCGAAGGGCCGCTGCCGCCGTTGGGCCCCTCTGCGTGCACCCGGACTCCCTGGGCCCGGTTCGGTGCGCCTGGGCTCCTTGCTTTTCCGCCCGCCCGGCGTGCGCGGGGGCATCGTGGTCGTGGCAGCCCGGCGACCTTTGTCGCGCAGCGGCTGTAAGTTCACTCGGGCGCGCTCGGGCTGGGAAGGCGCCTCCTGGGCGCAGGAACTGCAAGGGCGGGGAGAGGCCGGGCTTTGTAGACGCCCTGGTAGCGCCGTGGGCACCGTGTTTGGGCGCCCGCTCTCGCCCCGGAGGCTGGGAGTCCCGCCTGCTCACAGCTGGATCTCGACGCTGGAGTTTCAGAGACCCGAGGGGTCATAATGATGTTGCCCAGCTTCTGTGGTTTTCGCAGACTGGGGAAATGGATGCCTAGAGAATGCTTGTTCTGCGACACCATGTTGCATCGCCTTACAGGAAACAATTGTACAAGGCCTTTCGTATGGGGAGTGGCACAGTCTCTGCACCGATGCTTTGTTATTAAGTTTAGCTACATGCAGTAAGTCGACGCCTCCGCTGTATTGACCACCGTAGCATAACTTTATTATTTTGTCCCTTATAGTCCTACCTGGCAGGTCATCATTCCTACCTTCTGCTTTGCTACCTGTAATCTATGAAACAGAAGCTCTTGAAATACATGTGTAGTGACCTTACCCTTTGGAGCCTCCTCCAAATTCAGTTTGAAAAAATTCCATAGAACTCAACTTAGTAGGATGCCTCGAGGACCATAGCGGTTCCGAGGCATGGGTTAGGCACTTTGGAACTGGAAGTGACCCATAGGCATCTCAGGAGAAAATAACGCGCTGCTTACTACCTCTGAGAGGAGTTGACTTCCCTGTTCTCTGGTTTTGTAGATGAAATAAGCGCGAACTAGACTTTGCTTTGTGCTTACAGTGGCAAAATAGGGTCATAACTAGGACTAGAACGCAGCCTGACCTTGTTCTGAATGCTGACTCAGACTTGCTGACTAGTGGGAATTCACATCCTTTGAGAATTACAGTCACCTTCTCTCCAGTTTTGCAAAGACCTTTGTACTGGGATAACATCTGGATGTTGTGTATTCGTGTGGGCTGTAAAATATTAGACTACACTTCTTTATGCCACAAAAGTTTTACCCTTGCAGTTGCTTGGAAGTTGACTTCATTAACTTGCTTACTTATGTTGATATAGGTTGAGTGTTTTAGGTAGCAAACAAAGGTAAATCTGTGGTAAACAAATCTTGTAATAAATTGCAGAGGATTTTTGTCCGTGTTAAAGAATTTTCTTGTTCGTTTGTCATTTTGTTTGTTTTTTGTTTTTGAGACAAGGTCTGGCTGTGCAGTTCCAGCTGGCCCTGAACTCACTGTGTATCCCAGGCTGGCCTCAGACTCTCCTGGACCCTCCTGCCTCAGGCACCCAAGTGCTGGGATTACAGGCTTGCACCACCACACCCACCTCCAGAACTTTTTTTTTCAGGTGGGATCTGGCTATGTAGTTTGGGGTGGCCTTGAACTCAGTATATAGCTCAGGCTGGCCTCAAACTTGCAGTGATCCTCCTGCCTCAGCCTCCCAAGTGCTGGGATTATGGACATGGGCTACTACACCTGGCTAGAACTATTTTTAAAATCTGAGAATGTACATGTCCAGTAAGGTTCTTAAAGTTTCTTAAAATAAGTTTGATACAGTGGCCAATAAATTACTGGTTTGCTTCTTTTAGAAAAATAACACAAATACTACTCCAGTAAAAATGAAGAATGAACATGCACAAAATTTATATTGTTCAAGGGCAGCAATTTATTTATTTAGTTGTTTATTTTTGAGTCAGGGTCTTACTATATAGTTCAGTGTGGCCTCAACTCATGGTGATCCTTCTGTGTCAGCCTCCAGAGTCCTGGGGTTACAGGCATATGCCACCATGCCTGGCTAATGGTTTGTATTGTACAGAAGCATACATAGGATCTGAAATGTATTGTTTTGTGTTCTGTATGTAAAAATAAAATGTTCTTGACATTCATAAACTGTCACAATATTTTGTAATACTGTGTACATTGATCTAAATATTTTTGATTTGAACTTTAATTATGAAACTAAAGAAGACTAAAGCATTATATAGGTATCAGGCATTTCTAAGCAAAATTTTAGTTTTTAAATATTCATTCTGAGATTGGCAAGTACAGTAATAATCAGTTTTCTTGCCTAGCAGCCAAAACAGTAAAAAGTAAGGCTGTAATAGGTTAAATGATTAATTATTGTTAAACTTAGTACCTGGCAAACTTTTCAAGTATCTGTGGAACATTTTAAATCATAAAGCCTCACTACATTAAGCAAGTGCAGAAAGAGTGGATGACATTCTGGAACCACTAAACTAACCCACTGAAGATTTTAGAGCACATAAGCAACTAGAATAAAATAAAATACAGAATATCGTTAAAAAGTAATCAAGGAAGCCAGCCACAGTTGCACATGCCTATAATCCTAGCACTGTGGGACTCTGAGGAAGGAGGTGATTCCAGGGTTGAGCTCAGCCTGAGTGAGTCCCCATCTCAAAGTTTTAAACAAGGGCTGGGCATGGTAGCTCACACCTGTAAACCCAGCATTCAGGAGGCTGAGGCAGGAGGATCACCACGAGTTTGAGGCCAGCCTGAACTACATAGTGAGACCCTGTCTCAAAAAGAAACCAAAAAAAAAAAACTTTTTTAAGAAGGGCTGTAGCACAGGGCAGAGGCTCTGAGTTTAACCCCCAATATAAAAAAGTAATAAACGTTTTTCTCAAAGGAGAATGCCTAACCTTAAGCACTCAAAAATATGAAATGTAGAATAATTTGAAATAACCATTTAGTATTAGAAATGAGAGCCTGATAAAGGTAATAAAGAGGAAAAGCAAATCTAAGAACTAAAAAATAATAAAATTGATCATTGAAGGGTTAGTTCCTTGGAATTGGGAGACGTGGAAGTTAGATAAACTGGTTACCTTAAGAAAAAGGAAACATAAATATACATGGTTAGGGATAATTTTTTAAAACAACTACTATATAGGGCTGTAGAAATTAAGCTAGATTTTATTTTATTTTTTAAAGAAATCCAGGTATCAAAATTGACTCCAGGAGAGGGAACCTAACAGACCAGTAACAATGGAAGAAATTGAGAAAGTTACCAAAAAGCTGTCATTCCCTACAATGCAAGGCTCAGCTGGTGTTACAGGTAAATTCTTTTAAAATTCCACAGAACTTATAATTTTGATAAATTCTAAATTGTTCCACACACAAAAAATAAAATGAATTGTTCCCCGGTACCAGGAAGGAAAAGTCCCAGGTGCTTTTTACAAAGCCAGTAGAACACTGACACTGGAACTTGATGTGAAGATACTACCAGATCTGAAGACCTGATCTGTATAAACAGTAATGTGACATTTTAAAATAAAACACTAGCAGATGGTCGGCTGGGACTGTAGCTCAGTGTTAGAGGACTTGCCTAGCATACATCACACCATCAAAAGAATTTTTTGAAGACAAGTCTAGTGGCACACAATTATAATCCCAGCACTCCAGGAGGCTGAGATAGGAGGGTTACAACAAATCCAAGTCCAGCCTGGGCAAACCTAGTGATTCCTTGTCTCAAAATAAAAAATAAAATAAAGCTGAGGATGTGGCTCAGTGTGAAGGCTCTGGGTTCGGTCTCTAGTACTTGCCTCCCAGTATTTGTTTTTGGATCAAAAAAATGTTTGCAGATGTTATTTAGCAGTACTTGAAACAAAATATTTCAGTTGCGTATGTTGGTATATACCTGGCACTCAGATTGAAGCAGAAGGATCACATGTGTGAGTGCAGCCTAGTTAATAAAACCTTGTCTCAAATAAAATAAAATAAAAATCCACCAAGGCCAAGTGAGATTCAGCCCATATTACGGGAGCGAATAATTACATTATTCAGATAGTCTCTGACTTAGGATGGTTCAATTTAAATATTTTGACACACATTCCCCCCTGCCCCACACACACATACTTCATTCTGAGGATGGACCCCAGGACCTTGTGCTTTCTAGATAAGTGCTCTGCCACTGATCTTTAGCCCCTGCCCTTGTTCCTTTTTTTTGGTTTGTTTTTGTTTTTGTTTTTGTTTTTGTTTTGAAGTTGAGCCTTATTCTGTTGCCCAGACTAGTCTTGAGCTACTGTGCTTAGGTGATCCTTCTGCCTCAGCCTTCCAAGTGCCAGGATTACAGGTGTGCATCTTCACGCCTAGCTCTATTTTGACACTTTTATTATTATCTTTCAGTACTGGGGATAGAATCCAGGGTCTTTGCACATCCCCAATCCTTTTTTCATTTTTTATTTTGAGATGATCTCTAGGGCATTCAGGGTAGACTCAAACTTGTGATCCTTATTCCTCAGCCTTCCAGAGTGTTAATTACTAGCATGCGCCATCAGTCCTGGCTTGTTTTGGCTTTTTAATGATGTGAAGTGATATACATTCAGTAAAAACTATACTTCAGAATTTGAACTTTGGTCTGTTCCTGGTAAGATGAAAGAAGCTAGTAAGATGAAAGGCAGTGGCAGTAAGCTTCAGCTCCAGTCAGCCATGCAGTTAAGGGTGTAAAATATGTTGTTAAGCTATGATGTTCAGTAAGTTACATGTGTTAGATACATTTTGACGGGCCGAGGGTGTAGCTTAGTGTAGAGTGCCTTTAGCATGCATGTGGCCCTGGGTTTGATTCTGAGCACCAAAAACCTAAACACCTACTGTATTTTCAACATACAGGGGGTTTATTGAGATGTAGTGGAATCATAAGTAGAGTACTCTTTGGTACACTGGATACTTCAGAAAAGAACAGTAACAGTAGTTCAGCCTTGAGTACTCATTGTACTCTAGACTACTCTCCTGGGTGCTTTTCATGTATTATTAACTCAATGAGTTGAGCCAGCCTATGAGGTAGATAACTTACCTCTTTTATAAAAGAGAAAACTGAGACATAGAGACATAGAATACTTATCAAAGGTCACACAGTAGATTTGTGGTAGAGGTAGGATTTGAACCCAGACAACAGGTAGTAGAACATGTTACACAGGCTTTTATCTCCTGTAGCTGTATATCATCTCAGTAGCTACCTGAAAGCATTCAAGTACAGTTCAAGATCAATTCCTGATGGATGGCAATGGGAAAGGGGAGTAGAGGTGGCTGAACTTTAATAAACATTAATAAGTATGTTTGAAAGCTGTTGGTGAGATCCTTAGTGGTTGATCGGTAGCACTAAAAAAATGGAATCTATGTTTAATGAGAAAGAATTCTGTAGTAAGTAGTGAGGGCAGTAGTTTAAGTTACAATGGAGCTATATTAATTTTGAATGTAGTATGTACTTTGGGGTTTTCTTTAACTTTGGACTAGGGCTTAAACCCAGGGTGTGCTACCACTGAGCCACATCCCTAGCCACCATCCCTGCTTTTCTTTTTTTGAAACAAGGGCCTTGCTAAATTGCCAGGCTGGCCATGAGTTTACAGTCCTCCTGGCTCAGTCTCCTGAGTAATTGGGTTGCAGACATGTGCCACATTCTTGGCTATATTTGGGGTTTTATAGCATAATTTGTAGCAGGTAAAATGATATGACAAACCTGGGAATAGTGGTGTACATCTGTATTCCTAGCACTTGGGAGGCTAAAGCAGGAGGACTGCTCTGCGTTTGAGGCCTGCTTGGACTCCATAGTGGATTCAAGGCCAACTTGAACTACAAAGTGAGACCCTGTCTCAAAAGAAAAAGGAACCACAAATAATGACAGCACTGAACAGATATCCTTGACTTAACATTTGTAACATAGTCCTGAAGAGGGACGGGGGTAGATTGTAAACAGGCGTACATAAATAGGAATACATTGTGTGTCAGTTGATCAGTAAATATTTTTCACATCACGATAATTTGTTGCTCTGTATAAACTTGAAACTGCCAAAATTTGGGGATTATAAATATTTAGATGACAAAAACTTCTTATTTCTCAAACCAAAAGCCAGTGTCATGCTTATGGTAATTCCTAAGGGTGTCCACACGTAGGTCAAGAAAAATATAAAAGTTGTCCACCATTATCATAATTTTGCTCAGGAAATATTTGTATGTATAATGTAAAAAAAAAAAAAGGATGTGTACTATAAAAGAGAAGACAAAATTATTTGCAATTTGTTTTGTTTTGTTTTAGTTTTGGTTTTTTGAGACAGAGTCTCACTATGTAGCCCAGGCTAGCTTCAAACTTGTGGTGATCCTCCCAACTGCTGAGATTACAGTGCAGTTAATATTTTGTGTTACAGAAACTGAAACAATTCTACCAAAAAACTGAGAAATAGAGAATTGAAAAGGTTGGGTGATTTTAACTGTAATATACAAGAATTAGTAGCTGTTTGTATGCAGGCCAAAACCTTTGGAAAATTAACAGAAGGAAATAAACTATTAATAATAGTACCCAGAAGGGTAAGATGCCTAGATATAATAATCAAGATCTATAGGAAGAGCTGGGTGTGGTGGCACATGCCTGTAATCCCAGCATTTAGGAGGCTGAGGCAGGAGGATTACTGTGTTGAGGCCAGCCTGGGCTACATAGCAAAACCCTGTCTCAGAAAAACTAAATATAAATGAATAAATAGATTGATAGGTAATATATATTTTTTTAAAAATCTATAGGAAGAATAATTTAAATGCCATAATGTTTGTAAAAAAGACGTAAGTACGTAGGGAGACATTATGTCCTTATTAGAGTCTGTTTTGAAAAGGTTTCCTGAAAGTTACTTCGTCTGTAAAATACCAACAGAGTTTTGGGAGCAATATGGCAAAAAATATACTAACCTGGGAAAAGTTGAGAGAAACTGGAAATTGTATAATTCTTTTAAGAGTAGAGGAGAAAGCCTTAGTAGATAGTGAAATTTATTTGGATGCTTCAGTTGGTTAAAACAGGTGAGAACTAAAGAAGAAATACAAGTCTACTGATGGGAAAGAATGGAGTGTAGAAATAAATGTGAATAGCAGTATTTAGGTTATGATACCCCTGATAAAAAGATAGTTCAGCCAGTGATGTTGACAAACTCTTATCTTTACCTCACTCCTTATACTGAAAGTCCAGAGAGATTATAGTGCAGGTGATGAGATCATAGAAACGGTAGAAGGAAGTATCTGTAGAAGAATGGCAATATGTTTGAAAACTTTCAGTGAAAGAAACTTAAATGGTCTATAAATATGAAAAATGCTGAATTTTATCCAAGAATTTTAAATGACAAAACAGTTTACTCAGGTATAAATGTAAGATTGTCCATTAGACCATTGCTAAAAGACAAAAAAGGAAAAACATCAGTGATATATAGGAGACAAGATAGATTATGTATAATATATCTGTTTAATGGAATACTAGGCAACTATTGAAAACTCTGAGATACCACAGAACTGATAATAGATTCTGCAGTGCATTGTTGTACACCTTACCTTTTTTTTCACTGAGTAATGTTTTTTATTTTTATTTATTTATTTATTTATTTGCAGCACTAGGGATTGAACTCACAACCTTGTGCCTGCTAGACAGGCGTTTAAGCCACTGAGCCAAACTCCCGGCCCTAGTTTTTTGAGGCAGGGTCGCACTGTATAGCTCAGGCCGGCCTTGCACTGGCGTTATAGCCCAAGCTGGCCTTGAACTCACAAGACTCTTCCTACCTCAGCCTCCTGAGTGCTGGGATTAAAGGCGTTCACCACCACACTCGGCTTGCTTTTTATTTTTTAAATGATTGATATGTTGGAAGAGACCAGGGAATAAGAGGAGTGAGAGGGAACTAAAGTTGACTGCTGAGGTGGTTTTTGTGCTAGTTCAGACAAGAGGTGAAGACCTGTGTAGTCTAATGAGCATGGAGGAGAGAGGAAGAGGATCTATGTTTAATTGATGTAGAGAGTTTTTTATTTTTCTCCCTTCAGTCACTTATATACCCTTCTTTTGTGAATTTTTGTTTAAAAGATTCTTTTTTTTTTTTTTTTTTGTGGCACCGGGGATCGAACCCACAACCTCACACTGCCAGGCAGGCGCTTAAGCCACTGAGACAAACTCCCAGCCCTAGTTTTTTGAGACAGGGTTGTACTATGTAGCTCAGGCCGGCCTTGTGCTCACGTTGTAGCCCAAGCCGGCCTCAAACTCACAACACTCCTCCTACCTCAGCCTCCCGAGTGCTGGGATTAAAGGGTTGCGCCACCATGCCCAGCAAGATTCATTTATTTATTGTTGCATCCATAAGCAGTCCAATTCCAGGGAATCTTTCAGTTGAACATGTAGGTGACTCTCTAGTCTATCTCTAATCTATCTGCATTAGTACCAGCCAAAAATGGAAATAGTTCTTGTGTTTAAATTGCAGTGAAGCAAATAATCAGAATAGATTTCAAATGAACAAAATATTTTGGACTTCAGAGGTGATATAGCTACCTGGTTATAGGGATGGACAGTGAAAGGTTAGAACCCTGTCACTGTGTAGCTCTCTGGGTACAATGAGCTGGCTTTTAGTGGGAGAAAAGTTTCTGACTCCTTTTAGGGTAACCTTCAGGCCAGCAGTGATACCCAGTCATAAATGCTTCCTAACAGGGCACGTTTCTCTATTCTGACAGAAGTGTGGCAGCAAGTCTGCTCAAATTCCAGAGTGGCATTAGGCCAAAGATTGTTCATTTGTCTTGCAGGAAAAGGGCACACAGATACTTGGCTTAGCATACTTAAGAAAAACAGTTTGTTTCCATTTACTTCCCATGAGAAAGAAAAGGGTCTTTAGATTTTCCTGAGAGTCTCCTATTGTTACTGAGTTTTAGGGTGCTAGAGTCTCCCTCTGGAGTGGTTTCTAGGTTCCTCCTGTCCTGAGTGAAGAATTGGTCAAGACAAACATAAACGGTAGCAAAGTTTTTAAGGGTAGGAAAAGAAATAGGCTCTGCAGAACGAGTTTGGGCTAAGTAAAAATGGCAAAAGAATTACACCCTACAGCATGAGGGCAGGCCACCACGCAAGAGAGAACACAGTGGCAAAAACAGACGGTCCTTTTCGTATCACCCACTCCTCAGGGTGGCATTAGGTCTAGACCACCCCGTCGAAAACCTGCTGCAGTTCTCTTGAGAAGTCCATGTGCCGGGCTTTGGGAATTGTTCTGTGCGTGTGTCCTGGGATTTTGTAATTCACAGGTCATAGCTTTTTCCCTGGCCAGTTTTGCCATGCCCTAATCACCTGTCTCACTATGGTGCAGGTCCTAGCCTACTTCATTCTCATCAGCTTTCCTTCCATCCTTCTCCCTTCAGGACATGCACTGTACTTGAGTGATTCTTCAGGAATTTGATACTGCCTCTGTCTCGTATGACCTATGTCTCAGCCTCTGTCATTGTTTTGGGCAGAATGTGCTTCACACATACATAGTTATTCCAACTCAGCTTTCAAAGCCATACCAGAGAGTACATCCTGCCAGTCATCCTCTATCCTCTGTAGACTACTGATGCATGACCCCTTCCTCATGGAGCTGTGATACCTATACATGTTTTCTGTGATTCCATTTGTTACCTTGTAGCTAATTATTTGCGTGTCTTATCTCCCCTGATACAGGAACTTGACATGCATACTCTTCATCTGATTTTCACTCTAATCTTGCAGAGTGGATATATTACCCTAATGTATAAATATGGAAACTGAGACTCAGAGGGGTAACGTGGTTTGCCTTAGTCTGCTTTGTAACTTTCTCATGTCTGTCACTGTTGTCCTTTCTTTATTTTTTCATACTAGGGATTGAACTCATGACCTTCACACTGAGCTACCTCACCAGTTTCTTTTTTATTTTGAAACAGGGCCTAACAGCTTTCCTAGGTTGGGCTTGAATTTGTTATCCTGCTTTAGCCTCCAGGAATCCTGGAAGTATAGGAGTGCGCCACCACACTTGATTGATCAAGACAAGTTTAGTTTGAAAAATATAAAAGGAAATTTAGAGTTATGGATAGGTAATAGGAAACAGAGATCTTGTAAATGAGAAGGGGATCAAAAAATAAAGGTAGGGGAGGGGAAGGATGTGGAAAAAGAATTAAAAGGTGTTGTATACATGTACCAACTCCTCACAATGAATGTAATCATTGTGTACTGCAGATATGTACTAATGAAAATAAATTTTTTAAAAAAACACAGCATTATTATAAAAACGGAAAATACAAAGCACTCACTTTAGCTTTTGTTGTATATGTACTGATAAATAGGATTATGCCATAGTACTATTCCATAGCAATAAAAACGTCTCCTTTTATTTGCTTTTGTTTTTTTATTTTTTCATTTTAAAGAGAATAAAGTCAAACAAAATAGAATTAAGCTAATCAGGATAGAACAATGAAAGTAATACAGAACTTCAAAACAAAATAATAGGAAATCAACAATGGCTATCATGTTTCTTGTTTTCTTCAAAATAGCTGTCCATATCATCAGACATAATAAAATCAAACAAAACTAAACAGAACAAAACCAATCAAAACAAAAGAATGAAAGCATATTTTAAAGAGAATAAAACCAAACAGAACAAAACAGAATAAAGCCAATCAAAACAGTGAAAGCGATACAAGACTTAAAGTCAGGACAATAGGAAACCAACAGTGGCCACCGTAATGCTTCCCATTATCTTCAGAATTGCTGCCTATGCCATCAGACACAATAAAACAAAACAAAATGAAACCTATCAAAAGAGAACATTGAATATAACAAAACAATGAAACAGAACAAAACAAAACAGAACAATATTGGATTTTGGGAACAGAACAGAAGGAAATTCCCCATACCTGTTGTATTGCATACTGTTGTCCTCTCAGTAGATGCCCAGCCTACCAGCCCCAGGCCTGCAAAGTCAATAAAACAATAGAAGCGTTAAGTTGTTTTAATACCTCAGATACTATCAGCCTGTCCTCCGAACCAGTCGGCTGCGGGCTGTGTACTGCCCACGGGAGGGAGGGGAGGTTCCTGTCTTCTAGCCTGTGCACTGGCGGGCCCATGAGAAGGGTGAATTGGCTTGTTCTTCTTACTCCTCTCAGGCCCAACATGACTTCTGCCAACTCATGGGAAGGGCAGATTTGGCTCATTTTCCTCCCAGGACCCACATAGCTTCCACTGGGTCATGGGAAGGGTGTAAAGGCTCCTTGTTCTTGTTACTCCTCCCAGGCCCAGCATAGCTTCTGCTCTGTTTGTATTCTGAGATGGTCTTGCTGTATAGGTCAGGTTGGCCTGGAGCCTGTAGTGATCCTCTTCCCTCATGCTCCCAAGTGTTGGATTATAGGCATGCACCAACACACCTGGGTCTGCTTTTTTTTTTTTTTCCTTCCTTCTCTATTACAGTCTTGATTGATTCAGGGACTCACTTGTCCAAACCACATAGGCATGATTAAAAATTCAGCTAAAGCCAGTGCCAGGGGTTATAATCCCAGCGCTTTGGGGCTGAGGCAAGAGGATCACACACACATTTGAATTCAGCCTGGATGACTTAGTGATTTAGCAAGACTATGTAAAAACAAAAACAAAACAAAACAAAAAACCATCGATACTATACTGAATTTTAATACTACTTTGGATTTAATGGTCATACAATATCTCATCATGTGGATATTTCTTCATTTATGTAGTGAGCCCCTTATTGATAAGCATTTAATTCTTATTTTTTAATCTGCTGTCGAGAACATTGTTGTAAGCCAGCGTGGCAGCACTCCCCTGTAATCCCAGCACTTGGGAGGCTGAGGCAGGAAGATTGTGAGTACAAGGCCAATTTGAACAGCATAGTGGGACCCTCTCTCAAAAACAAAAACAAAATTTGTGACAGTGGAGTATTTTTGTATGTCTTACGTAAATATTTTCCTGAAGTATAATTTTAAAAGCAAATCTATGGTTGTATGTGTGGGTTCTGTATTTTACATTATGTATCTGGCTCCTGCAGATGTCTGCTACTCAAAAACTTACATAGAGGCCAGGGATATAACTCAGTGGCACCTGCCTGGCAAGTGCAAAGTCCTGAGTTCAATTCCTGGTACCTTGCCTTTAATTTCTTTTTTTCTTTTCTTTTTTTTTTTTTTTTGCGGCACCGGGGATCGAACTCACAACCTCATGCCTGACAGACAGGCGCTCACTGAGCCAAACTCCCAGCCCTCAATTCCTGGTACCAAAAAAAATTTTTTTCGTACTTTCTGATTTCTTGTTCTGCATGACAGTGATTCCATTTCTGTTTAACAGCTTTTGTCCTGAGTGTTTAGCAGTTCACAGCAGCATATATTTGCTATGAGAAGGAAAAATCATAAGGAACTTGGCATTTTTTTGGTCATAAAACAAAGACCTAGATGGTTTATCTGATGTTTTATTTATTTCCCAGTGAAACCCTATGGTGTAGTTTGGTTTGCTTCTGTCTTGACTGTTCATAGTGCTGCTGTGGGCATGCGTATACAGGATTTCAAGAACCCGCTTTCAGTTATTCTGAATATATAATGAGAAATAAGATGCTAGATTATGTGACAGTTGATTTTTAATTTGTTGAGGAACTGCCATGCTGTTTTCCATTGTCATTGTATCATTTCACAGCCCCTCTAATAATGCACCAGGAGTTGCAGTTTCATGGTCCCACTGGCACTTGTCATTTTGTTGTTGTTTTGAATGTTTTTGATATGTAGTTGCCATCCTTAGAGGCATCAGTAATATTATATTGTGGCTTTGATTTGTATTTTTCTGGTGTTTAATGGTGAACATCTTTTCATATGCTTATTGGCATCTTTGGAGAAATGTCTTTTAAGTCCTTTGCTTAATTTTAAATTGAGTTATTTAGTATTTTCTTATTAAGTTGTAGTTGAATGTAGTCTCTTACTGTTGAAGAATTAAGATCAATTACTGTTATATTTATTTATTTATCTGTTGTCTCCAGATAAAGATGACTTCCAGCACCAGTCTTGGAATGTAAGAGTTATTCTGGATAATTCAATTGAATCTTTTTTTGGGAAAAATCAAGTTTACATAACTGGAAGGAAATAGCTTGTAACTTACGGAACAGATGTCTTATAGGGCTAGGACTTTATCTTAGTTCCTCTCCGTGAGCTGGTCTGTGTTTTTAGACTTGAAATTTTCGTCCACAGTATCTGATATACCTACGTTTTATCCTGGGACAGCCTCCCAGAGTCCTTGCCACCTGTGATTTGGTAGCAGGGATATGAACCTTGGAGTCAGACAGACTTCATTTCAGAATGCTAGCTCCACCAGTTTACTCGCTGTATCTTGAACAATAGAGAAGATTGTCTTTTTGTGGGCATTTTATAAACTGGGAAAATAATGTTTCACAAAATTGTTTTAAGAATTTCAGTTCGTCCAAGTATAGTGCATAATATGTACTCCCGGCATTCCTTGACCCCATTCTGTCACACCTCTTCACCTTACAAATTACCCTACCTGCGTGCCCACAGCATGCACTTATCCTTGGCAGATTCTTGTATTAGTTTGTGAATTCCTTGACTTTGAGCCTCTAATACCTAGCAGGGTACCAAGTTTGGAACTAAATAAGTGTAAGCGTGAATAAATTGCAGGCAGGCGTCTTTTGCTATGTTATCTCCCATGAAGTCTGTTCCATTAGGATGATGAAAGTATACCATATGTAGAATAACCAATACTTAGGAGCTAGTTTAGTGAAAATTTTTGGTTTCAGGATCCTTTTAAACCCATAAAAATTACTTTAAACCCCAGAGAGTCTTTATTTACATGAACTAGTTTTTATGGTCTTAGATATTAAATTTTAAATATTGATTTTTAATGTCATTGGTAAACCCTTGGCATGTTCATGTGCCATATTTTCGTGAAAAGTTACTATTTCTAGTCCTGTCCCCCCAGGTTTTTTAAGTGAGATCTATGTTTTACAGTTTCTAAAGCTTTTTTTGCTTCTGGCTTAAAAGATAGGTGGGTCTTATATCTACTTCTGCATTCAGTCTGTTGTAATAAGTTGTTCTGGTTAAAATATATGCAGAAAATCCAACCTCCCATAGACATGTAATTGAAAAAGGGAGAACCTCTGAGACTTTCTCCACGGGTCTTTTGAAAATAGCTCAAGAACCAGTGATCTAGTCCCTGCTGTGGGCATATGTGGGAGTATCATACTGAAGCCCATTAATATGTTCAATTAATATGTTAACAGAAAATACATTTTTTTAAAATTTGAAACTACTAACCCACTGTAAAAAGAAAAACATAGTGTCCAAAAACTGAAGGAGGGATCAGAGAAAATTCTGTGTTTGGCTCTTTGTGAATAATCCTTTGTTCCTTATTATTTGTAGGTTAAAAAAATCCTTCATGAACAAGGGAGATCGGAAGCAACATGATGGATTCAGAAGCTCATGAAAAGAGGCCACCAATCCTAACATCTTCAAAGCAAGACTTAGCACCTCACATTACCAGTGTTGGGGAAATGAAGCATTACTTCTGTGGCTGCTGCGCAGCTTTCAGCAACATAGCGATCACATTTCCAATTCAGAAGGTCCTCTTTCGGCAGCAGCTTTATGGAATCAAAACCCGGGATGCAATACTTCAGTTGAGGAGGGATGGATTTCGAAACTTGTATCGTGGAATCCTTCCCCCGTTAATGCAGAAAACAACTACCCTGGCACTTATGTTTGGTCTGTATGAGGATTTATCTTGCCTTCTCCATAAGCACGTCAGTGCTCCTGAGTTTGCAACCCGCGGTGTGGCGGCAATACTTGCAGGGACAACAGAAGCCATTTTCACTCCATTGGAAAGAGTTCAGACACTGCTTCAAGACCACAAGCATCATGACAAATTTACAAACACTTACCAGGCCTTTAGAGCGCTGAAATGCCATGGAATTCGAGAGTATTATCGAGGGTTGGTGCCCATTCTTTTCCGTAATGGATTCAGCAATGTTCTTTTTTTTGGCCTTCGAGGTCCCATAAAGGAGCATCTTCCTACTGCAACAACTCGCAGTGCTCACTTGGTTAATGACTTTATCTGTGGAGGTGTATTGGGTGCCATGTTGGGGTTCTTGTTTTTTCCTGTTAATGTTGTAAAAACTCGCATACAGTCTCAGATTGGTGGGGAGTTTCCATCTTTCTCCAAGGTTTTCAAAACAATCTGGCTAGAAAGAGACAGGAAGCTGACAAATCTCTTCAGGGGAGCCCATCTGAATTATCATCGGTCCCTCATCTCTTGGGGCATAATCAATGCAACTTATGAGTTCTTGTTAAAGATAATATGAAAAAGTCACCAGTGAAGTGCCATGTATCAACTAAATAGACCTGAGAGAAATCTATTTTGGCTTTGATTCAGATTGGCCCCAATACAAGTTGGGGTCATTGAGTCCAGGCCACAGTGAATTTATGGGCAGAGCTGTTTCCCATTAGTATCAACAAAAACAATAAAAGATTTCAGTAGGAAACTTTTAAATTTCTTTTTCTTTTGTTTTTTAATTGTTTGTCATCCAAGAGCTTAAGGCTGATTGCTGGTAAACAGCTGTCTGTCTGATGATCTTTCACAGGGTATCCTAATGGCCAGGATGATGCTTTTTCCCCAGACAGCCATTAATTCTTTTGTATTGAAGCATAAAATGGCCACAGCCAGCCAGGGAAAAGGCTCTTGAGCCCCCAGGACTTCTCAGGCTTACTTTGTTCCTCTAGTTCTCTGCTCTCTGGAGCAGGTACAAAGCGTGGTCTTCATTACACTCAAGCATGTATGGGGCGGGACACGGGCAGAACAGAAAAGAAAAACAGCTTATTGGATCGTGCTGAAATTGTTGGTGTTAGTTTTGAAATTAGGCACCTGTTGGGATAGTCATACTCCAAACTTTTCTGTTTAGATGAGGTAGGAGGAATCATGCAGCTAGTGAAATTTCTAATTTTGCTTTCTCCCTTTGGAAGTTTTCTGTTTAATTCTGAATGTAACCTTAAGCCCTTCCAAAATATCCTGACATTAATTTTACTGCCAAAAAATGGGAGGATTTAAATATTTTTATAAGTGTTTTATCCTGTTAGGTTGTTCACTATATATATTCCTATTCTGTCTGGCTTGATTTCTTTGAATTTTTGGTGCCCGCTTAGCAGAGGAGCTTTGGGGGCTTTTTCCCCCTTGAGTATTTGTCGTATTTGAGCACCCTGTTTCTTGAAGCTATACTTTTAAAAAAATAAAACACCTTCTATATAGTTTTAAGAGTCTGGTAAATATCCCTGTTTTTTCCCCGCTTCTGGTTTCTAAATGTTACAGGAGGAGAGGGAAAAAAAGCTCAGGATAGCTTTTGCCTTGCAGTGTTAGCTATCTTTATTTTATTCATGGAAATGGAGACTCTTTTAGCATTTGACATTTGGGGAACCCAGTTTTATCATTGTGTCATTAAAGCTCGATAGTTTAAGAGCATATGATCTAAATAAAGGTATTTGAAGGATAATGTTGAATTTTAGAGGTCCATGGTAGGTAGATAGCCTACTCATCCTTTATTTACAGACAAAGCTTGTCATGGAATCAGAGAATATTTGAATATTTGTTTCCAGACTGGCGAAGCAAAATGACTCATACAGCAGTTGAATAACTAATGAAATACAAGAAACATTCTGGAAAACATGATTGATGCATCTTTTTTAAAATGTCTGTAAATATTAATGTACCTAAGATTGCTTCCTGCCTTCTAACAAGAAAGTAGTTTTTTTTTTGGTTTTTTTGTTTTTTTTGTTTTTTTGTTTTTTTGTAGTTCCAGGGGTTGAAGCCAGGGCCTGTAATGTGCTAGGATGGAGTTCTAATACCAGGCAATGCCTCAGCCATCCCCCTTCCCCCTCTTAAAGATAGGTTTCTTGTTTTGTTGTTTTTTGTGGTTTTTTTTTTTTTTCTTTCTTTCTTTTTTGAGACAGGGTCTCACTATGCAGTTCAGGCTAGCTTTGAGCTCATTTTGTAGTCCAGGCTGGTCTTGAACTCACAATGATCCTCCTCCAGCCTCCTGAGTGCTGGGATTACAGGAGTGCACCACCATGCCCAGCTAAGATAGGTTTGCTGTTATCATTTATACATTTGTTTTTCATTTTTCTGGGTAATTGCATGTGAATTTGTGCATATTCTGACCAAAAAATCAGGGTCTCAAATAGTTGTTTACTCAAGTTTCTGGGCAGACAGTCCCAAACAGCTGTTTACCTCGAAATGCACTATGGCTGTTTCAGTAAAGTGAACACACTTTTCCCAACTGTAAAGGATTAGGGAGCCTAGTAAGCATTAACAAGGTAGTAATGGAGCTGAGCAGCTTTATAGCAGTTCTGCTTGGCAGTTTTGTGCTAGGCGTAGCAGTTGGGAGCTCAAAGTGCAGATGCGAGGATTTCAGAAAACAAGTTGACACCAAATAAATTTCAGTTGTGTTCTTTGGTCTGTTGAGTCAGGACGTGAAGGGAGTTGCAGAAATGAATGAAAATGGCACCTGGGTTCCTGGCCCCCTCAGTCACACGTGTAACCCTGAGCACCTGCAGGCACAGTCACGTGCCTGCACAGCATGGGGGAACCGGGGCCTCGCCCTTGCTCTGGGAGTGAACTCCATTGACCTTTAGTTCTCTGGGGCTGGCTTTTGTCTACACTCCATGCAGGAGATAGATTTTACTTGTAAAGCACTTTGGTGAAAATCGGAAGAAAAATGCTTTGGTATTTGTCCCGTCAAAGAATATGTGGCATTTTAAAACAATTATTAATATTTTTAATGGTTTTTAATTCATTCTTAAATTTGTCACATTTACTGTTCTTGAAGACCAAACCACAAATACATTGCCAGAGACCGTTTTGTATTGTGCTATAGACTTAACTTGACAGCAAAATTCAAAACTTGTAGCCAATAGTTTTATCTGAACTTTAAGTCGAAATGTGTAATAAGTTAGAAGTTCTGTTTTTACTATCAGTGTGAACTAGCATGATAATTTATAAAAGGCAAATAAGATTGAATAACTGTCTGAAAAGCTTTAAAGTGGTCTGTTACATATGTGGCACAGATACAGCTCATAAGCACAAGTCCAAGTCTTGTGGCCCTATGCTTCATGTCTGACGCCACCAGAAATGTCATGAATGCTGTGTTAACACACTTTTTGAGTGACATGATCCCTGAGGACTGTACCACAAACACAGCCTTGATATTGTAACTTTGTGTCTTACTTGTTTCACTTGTGATTGGGGATAAATTTGACGTTTTTTGTCTACATAGTCATTATTCATCTTAACTTATGGTTGGTTATATAATTACCTACTATACATTGACCTGTGCAATAAAATGGAATTGTGTACATATAGTTGATTTTGGATATCTGAAATTCCCAAGCTCAGTTACAATGAGTATCAATGTTCAGTGTAAGGTTGTACAAACCTGTACGAGAATAATGAGTAGTAGACAGAATATGTGAAATGGGATCTAGAGGGCTTACTGTGCAGAAGCCTGGCTTGTCGGACTAACACTGGTGCTGTGCAGATAAAGTACTGCACGAGAGGGCTGTGCAGTCAGGGAGGGAAGGTTAGGCGGGAGGTGACATTGGAAGAAAGGGTAAGCACTCAGACTTGTTTTCCTTTATATTGAAATACTTGTTTTCTCATGTACAAATAAATGCATATCAAAGACTTGAAGATCATTCTCTCAAAATTTGAGGATTTTTTAGTTTTTAGTGCTGTCTTTTTGTGTAGTAAATACTTGCCTAAATGGCTCCCAAGTTGTGTGAGGATCTCTGTATGTTTCTTCTTTTGAAGTCTCATTATTAAAAGTCAGTTACCAAACACAAAATTTTTGCTTGCTGTTTTAAGTTATGTGACAGAATTTAAATGACATCTCTTCAGTGTTTCAGCATTAATATACTTTCTTGGGGTAACTAGAATGAATTTTTTTCCCAACATTTCACGGAAAACATTTTATTGGCCTTTTGGATAGAAATGCTAATTTATTTGCTACAAAAAATGATCCCATCATATTTATGCTGGAACAAGTGCCTGGCCTCTTCGCTTGTTGTGTTTGCCTCCAGTGCAGCCTCCCCCACACTTCCGCTCTGCAGAGCTGAAACCTGGCCTCCTCAGCACCACATACAAGTCCATGCCATAGATACTAACACTTGGGTCATGTCTGATATGCTGCTGGATCCCAGAGCCATGATTTCCAAGCCAAGTGTGATGATGCATGCCTTGTAATCTCACCTCTTGGGAGGCTAAGGCTGGAGAACTGCTGTGAGTTTGAAGGCAGCCTGAACTACATAGCAAGAACCTATCAAAAAAAAAGTTTCCAGTATTAGAAGTTACTTTTCTTTCATGCTATCACATCTTTTTTTTTTTTTTTCATACTTTCACATCTTTAGATTTTCTCGTACCTTGGCAGTTTTCATTTCTCTTGATGCCAGAGGATCTGACAGTATATCTTTGGAATATACAGGGGTCTGACCTGTGAGCTTCTCCAATGCTTTGGCTGCCCTGCTCAGTCTCCAAACTCCCAACACAAATGTTGAGGCAGATCTTGCAGATGCTAAGTTCCTTTGTGAGGTTCTTTTTTCCTTGCTCTTACTGCAGCCCCTGGGACATGCCTGTGGGCCCTCCAGATGGCTGCCAGGAGCCCACTCCTAAGAGGACAGGAGGGGAAGTGGCAAGGTCCAGCCCAGTGCCTTTGACCAGCCAGTGCCTTTGTCCTGCCAGTTTCGACCTCACCAGCATTGCAAGGACCGTTCTGCTCAGGCAGGACAGCCCTTGTTCCCCACCTGGCAGAATAGTAGACATGAAGCAAACCGAGGTCTCAAGCTCTAAAGTTTTGTCCATCCTATTTCATGTTTGGTGGCTGGTTTATTATCACTGGCATTCTTCCTTTTTTCTGTGTATTAGTCTGTTAATCCTTATTTGATAAGACAGCACACTATCTTGACTTAGCAATTCACTGGAGAACTTTGCAGGTAAAACAACTCACACTTTCAGCACTCAACTCAAATGTCCCTCCCTCAGATACTGGCCCACACTTTTTTAAAAAAAATTTTATTGATATACATGATGATCACATTTATCATAGGAAATTTGTACCTGTATGTAATATATCTTTTTTTTCCCCATTCCCCTCCCTTTCCTTCAATTCTCTCCCTTTGGAAAACTTTGTTTTTCTTCCATTCTTTTCTATATTTTGTATCCCTACTTTCTCCCTTTCCTTCCCTTTCCTTCCTTTCATGTTCCCCTTCCCATTTGAACATGTCCTTCCTGTTTACCAGTATCTATCCTCCATTACGCTTCTTATTTACATGTTGGATTTCTCACACAATAGAAGCAATGCAATATTTAAATGTGTGTCTAATTTATTTCACATAAAATTAGGTTCTCAAGGTGCATCCATTTACCTAAAAAGAATTTATTTATCCTTTATGCCAATGTAGTACTCCATTGTATATGAAAATTACATTTTCTTTATCTACTCACTTATTGATGGGCATATGGTCTGTTTGCAAGATTTAGCTACTATAAATTGTGCTACTGTAAACATGGGTGTTTATGTATCACTGTGGTGTGATGCTTTTAACTTCTGGGAGGATACCTAGAAGAGGAATAGGTCAAATGGAATGTCTAGTTTTATTTTTATTTATTTATTTATTTATTTATTTATTTATTTTTGGTACTGAGGATCGAACTCATGATTTGCGCTTGCCAGGCAGGCACTTATGCCACGGAGCTAAAGCCCCAGCCTCTAGTTTTATTTTTTTGAGGAATTCCCATGCCGATTTCCATAGTGGTTGTACCAGTTTACTCTCACATCAGCGATAGAAAATAGAGAAGAGTTTCTTTTTCCCCACACCGTCACCAGTATTATTGGTTGATTACTTGATGATAACCACTTTTTCCTGGCCACGTAATCTCAGTGTTGTTTTAATTTTGTATTTATCAAATGAGCTGGCTCATACTTTCAAGACCAAATCAGATTTTCCTGGTATGGGTGCCTTGCCACCATGTTTATATTTTCTTTAGCACCTGTTTTAATTATTATTTGATCTATTAGCTTATTTATTTATTTATTGTGGCACTGGGGATCAAATTCACAACCTTGCACCTGTCAGGTAGGTGCTTAAGCTGCTGAGCCAAACTCCCGGCCCTAGTTTTTTGTGACAGGGTTGCACTATGTAGTTCAGGCCGGCCTTGTGCTCACGTTGTAGCTCAAGCCAGCCTCAAACTCAATGCTCTGCCTACCTCAGCCTCCTGAGTGCTGGGATTAAAGGTGTGCGCCACCACCCCCGGGCTCTATTAGCTTTTCAGAGTGCCAGTTCCATGTGACAAAGACTGGTATGGTTTCTTCTAAATAGTGCCTGATAACATGGCAGATGCTTGGTAAAGGTAGCCTCCTTGCCTAGCATACTCAAGGCCCTGTGGGGACACATGGATATTCAGGATCATGATCTGTAATACCCTACCCAACCTTAATTTGTTGGTAGGTCATTCAGATCAAGAATAAAGTAATTTTTACACCAATCTCAAGGTACTAAGCTGTCTTTACTTGGGCAGCCATAACAAAATACCAAAGACTAGGTGTCTTAAACAACAGGCATTTCTCACAGTTCAGAGGATGGGAAGACCAAGATCAAGGTGCCAGCCGATTTAGCTCCTGATGAGGGCCCTGTTCCTGGTTTACAAAGGGCCACCTTGTTATAGTCTCACATGATACAAAAAGAGCTCTAATCTCTTCTGCTTCCTATAAGGTTACTGTCTTAAGTCGCTTTCTTGTCACTGGGACAAAACACCCATAATTTAAAGGAGCAGAGGTTTATTTCAGGTCATGTTTTTAGTCCACAGTTGGCCAGCTCCAAGGCAGGAAGGGATAGTGGAAGGGTCTGGTGGGGGAAAGCTCATATCATGGTGGTCAGGAAGCAGAGAAAAGAGAAACTAGGGATAGAGATATGCCCTTTCAGATCACGCCTCCCCCAGTGTCTGCCTCTCCCAACCATGCCCCACCTACTAAATGCAAGTCAAAAGCTCTGCCTATGAGTGCATGAGGCCTTTAGGGGACATTCTCAATATAAATTACAACATTCCACACCTGGCTCCAAAAGACCCCTGCAAATCTCTTTATGAAAAATACGTAACTATCACATTGGGTTTTAGGGCTTCAACATAAATATTTGGGAAGGAGAACAAATAATCAGTATACAACATGAGTTACATGAATCATGAGACTTCTTTATTCTCCTTTAGCTTCAAAACAGTTATCCTTTATTCTGAGAAATGTTCATGCTATTTGAGACAAAACATTTGTGCTTGAGTCAGGATTTCAGCATATAAGCACTCTGTTTTTGATATCATTCCTGGAAGTATTCCCAAATTGTGAAACTCAATTGAATAAATATGACTGAGAAGGGCAATAAGAAAGTAACCTTTAAAATAGTTTGTCATTGATCACTGCTTTGTTAATGCAGATGTGTCATGGTGGTGGTGACTTACTTTATATATTTTAGAGCAAACCACCTGTGGAACTACTCTACATTGCTAGAAGAAATAAAAGATTCAATTCAGATGGTTTTTTTATTGGTTAAGCAGTTACTTGTAGGTAAGCCATTTACCTGTTCCTAATGTGAAGTATAACTACCAAAGAAAAGTACTCTTAGCTACACTGAGATGCTACCTGTTTCAACTATTACTAATTTCTTTCACAGGTCATCATGTCATAATACTAAGTGGTTTCTTTCTTTCTTCTTCTTTTTTTTTCAAACAGGGTCTTGCTATATAATTCAAGCTGGCTTCGAACTCACTGTATAGCCAAGGGTGGCCTTGAACTCATGGCAATCCTCGTGTCTCAGCCTCCTGAGTGCTGGGGTTACAGACATGTGCCACCACACCTGGGTTGGTTTCATTTTTTTGAGGCAGGGTCTCGCTATGTAGTCCAGGCTGGTCTTGAACTCATTATGTACCCCAGGATGGCCTCAAACTCATGGTGATTCTCCTGCCTCAGCCTCCCAAGGACTGGGATTACAGGTGTGGGCCATCACACCTGGTAATAATAGGTAGTTTCTGGTAAGTAGTTTTCTCCTTCCCCTTGGGCAAAAGAAATTTCAGAATTTTCCTAAACCCTCTCAGACTTCTGGGAAAAGAGTGACTGAATAAACTTTCAAGTTTTCTTGAGCTCCCCACTTAAGAACAGCAGTAGACTTTTGAGAAGGACAGAGGATAGGGAAAAGTGGGTATGTGTGAGAACCCCAATACTTTCTATTGTAATTTGGTATAAAATATAGAAGTAAAGAGTAAAAAAAGTTTTTAAAAAGTGTATACAAGTTTTATATGCCTTGAGAAAGCTAAGGCAAAGTCTAAGTAGATCAAAGGTTGCTGTTGCCACGTGGAGCTCTTAAAATCTGCTACAAGAACAAAGAGCATTATTTGTCTGTGTCTCGAAAGAATACCAAATATATTTGCATTTGTATCAACTCAAGGTAGAGGAAAATAAAATCCCTAATAATTTCAATCCACACCTTTTATTTTCCTATTTTGGTTAGCAAATTTGTCTTGTTTGTTTAGTATTATAAAACTGCCTTTAAGGGCCAAATCATTTTGTGTTATGAGTCTACACCTAGGGAACATACAGAGCATCAACTGCCAAAGAGAAATTCTAAAGTAAAAACATAATCCTCCCTTGACTACATCCCACTGGTAGTCCATTTCTGAGGCATGTGATGATTGTGTGTGCCTGGCTCTATCTCTGTGATGTTTGAACTATATCCTCCATGATGAAATAGAGGGCAGGGACTGTCCTACAGATCTTTGGATCCACAGTCCAGAGTGGTGAACCTATGGTATATGTGCCACGGTAGGCATGCAGAACCTTCTCAGTCAGTGCTTGAGCTAAGTTGCCCCAGCAATACCCCAGCTGCCAAGTATCAGAGAACAGTGCACATATGGGCCATGCACATGCTCAGAAAGGAGTACAGTGCCAGGTGATGATGTCATGAACTGTGACTCATTAACTGTGACTTGTCTGTGCTTTCATGTGGCCAGTCAGTGTGCTGCCAAGATATATAGATAGATAGATGATAGATAAATAGATAGATAGGAGGGTAGATAGATATAGGTATATATTGGCTTGGACTGGCTGTGAGTTTTAATACATTCATTTTCATTAGCACAAGATTTTAGCTTTGAGTTTTCTTACGAAAATTTGAAATTTAATATCTAAGATTTAGCAATGAGATGTTCTAATAAAGATACTGAAATTCTTCTAATGTCGTGCTGTCCCTCTAGTGTATTTGAATCTGCACCATCATATTTAGTTGTTTGTGAAGAACTTATGAGTACAAAATCATTCATTTGCTTGATCTGGCTGTGATTTTAGCAGAAGCCCCCACAAGGTAGGAAATACACTCAGATGCCTTTTTCAGAATTGGCCAAAAGCTGGTGTTCAGTGGAACATCGCCCCCTTGTGCTGGTGATCGGCAAATTCAAGAGAAATCCCAGTTGAGAATCATGGCTATAGATCGTTGATTCAGGGAATATACAATTCTTTAGTGTTAACTAATACAGTAAGTTTCCAACTTATAAACGAATTTTGTTCTGGGATGACCTTCATAAGTTAGATTCATTAGTAAGTCCAACGAAGTGAGTCTTACACACTTTTGACACAAATACACACATACACACACAAAAAGAAAGTCGAACACATGAAAATACTGTAAATAAACTATTGTTACTTCTACAGTTATCTTAAAATTGTAGTACAGTACAGTACAACTATAAATAGACTATTTTTACTTTTACAGATTTCTTAAAATGATAAAGTGGACACGGGAGCTACTTCTGTGATTTGTTCACATCGGGCAATGTTCCTAATGTGAGGTCCATTCGTATCTGTGAAAGTTTGCAATTCAAATGTTTACAAGTTGAAAACTTGCAGTAGTGTTAGTTATTTTTGGTATAGAATAGATTTGTATTGGGTGCTGCTTTTTTTAGTTTTGTGTTTTTATAGACTCCAAGTCTTGAACATCAAAAAAATCTTGCAAAAACAGCAAAACTGAGAACAGCTAGTAAATCATTCATTCCAAAAGGCTTGAACAGAGTCATTTGGAGTCACTGAACGCAATGGGAAAGCCTTATGTATTCTGTGTAGTTGAAGTGTTGTGTGTCGCGTATGGAGTGTCAGATGGTATTTTGACACCAACCATAAAAGTACTGCTGAACTTGGTGAAACTGAAGGGACAGAATTTCTTGAAGAGAAATTGAGGAAATATCATTTTTGGTATCTTAATTTTTGCAACTATTTTTATATAACAAGTCATTTGACAGCTGCCAGCTTTCCAGTTTCACTGTGCATAGCAAAACATAGTAAGCCCCACATGATAGGATTTTTATTAAAATGGCCTTGTTGTCTGGGAGCAGTTTCCTTTTTCATGATTTCCCAAACAAGGATAAAATTATGCAATGCATCTCTGAGATCCCCACTAGCAGAAATACTGTTAAAGATCGACTCCTGTGCATGGCAAGTGACGTTAGTCAGATCCGCATCACTGGCTTTCGAAGGCAGCCTGTTACTCCATGTGCTTGGATGAAAGCACAAATATAAATAACCATCAAGGGTAGCAGTAATTTTGCATTACACTGTTGATGATATCATAAGAAAAGAGCCGGCGAAACAGGTGTCTTTTCCTGGAAGAACACAAGGGATAGATATATACATTGCTGTGATAGAGGCTTTTCTTTTCTTTTCTTTTCTTTTTCTTTTCTTTTTTTGTCATAAGACATTAAGACCAGAAAAAAGTGGTTTCAATTTACTAGTGATGTAGGGGAAATACCTGGTTTCATATAGGTCTTTGCGAAACAAATCATCCAGCCATTCAGTTTCATTGTATTATACCTCAGAAACTCTTTGTGCTATTTATTTATTTATTTAGTACTGGGAATCAAACTTAGGACATTGCACTTATCAGGCAGGCACTGTGCCACTGAGCTATATTTCTGGCCTAGGAAACTTTTTGTTTGTTTTTCTGTTTTTGTTTTTTGACTTTTTGAAATAGAATCTCGCTATGTTGTACTCGCAACAGTTTTCCTGCCTCAGCCTCCCACATGCTGGAATTGCAAGTGTGGGCCACCATGGTGGGCTTCAAGAAACTCTTTGTGCCAGAGAAAGCAGTAAAAGCTTAGACGATTTCTTCAAGGATACCATAAAAATGGTGAATTACATCATAGCCCATGATCTTAATTTTTGACAGTTTCAAGCACTTCTTGGTGAGGTTCAGGCACCATGTAATGCTTGAAAACCCATCAACTGAGGAATGAACAAAAAAGATGTGGTATTTCTATATAATGGAATACCACTCAGCTATAAAGAACGATAAACTGGACACTTTTATACTTAAATGGATGCTCCTTGAGAACACACTTATCAGTGAAATATACATGTATAAGCATCCTATTGTTTCACTTGTGTGACAAACTGAAAGAAAAACTGTGTATATGTTTATGTCTATAAAAAGTAGTTAAGACAGTTTAAGAAAAAAGCACGATGGCCTCTCTTATTATCCACATGGCCTGTCGAGAAGTAAATTCAATCCCTCCCTTCACTGAAAAAAAGAAGAATTCTGCTGAGATTTTGAGAGATATTGAGATGAATCTATAGGTAAGTTTAAGGAAAATAAATGTTTTGATATTTGTCCAATTCACATATACAGTCTCTCTCCACTTATTTCAGTTGTATTTGAGTACTTTTGATCAGTTTTAATAGTTCTTAGGATATAGATAATGAATGTATTTTAGTAGATTTATACAGTAATGTTACTTTAAGCTTTTTTGTGATGTTGTAACTTAAGCCTTTACAATTTTACTTTTGAGCTGTTCATTGCTTGTATATAGGCCAACACTAGATTTCTGTATATGGCTTTGTGACCTTGTACCATGACCTTGCTAAACCTGCTTGTCTGTTCTATTGATTTTTATGTAGATTCTTTGTAAATAAAAAAAATGTAATTCTTTGCTTATATACAGTAGTGTCTGAGCAGAGAATGAGTCCTACAGAGATTTTTAGCCAGCTTGAATGAAATTAAGCTGTGTTACAGACTTTTTTTTTTACAGCACCAGGAATCAAACTCACAACCTCCCACCTGCCAGGGTGGTGCTTAAACCACTGAGCCAAATTCCTGGCCATAGTTTTTTGAGACAGGGTCGCACTATGTAGTTCAGACCAGCCTTGCTCAGGTTGTAGCCCAAGCGGGCCTCGAACTCACAGCGATCCTCCTACCTCAGCCTCCCAATGTGTTACAGATTTTACACTACACTTCAATGTACTAAACAAAGAATTACAAGGTGTAGGAAAATGGCAGAAAGGGTGTTTTGTGTATCAAAATATTGTGTCACTTACCCTGGTTTGTTTTGTACTTTTTTCTTCTTTTTTGTTTTGCTTGGTTTTATTCTCTTTAAAATAAAATAATATTTTAAAAAATTTACAAGGAATTTGCTAACACTATAGCAACTGCAAAGGAGAATTTTAGTAACAGATTTTTATAGTTGTGTAACATGGAGACAACCCCGTGTTTTCTTACTTCTCCAGGTAAAGCAAGATTTGAATAACTTGATCTTTCCTGCTTATACTGGCTGCATTGTGGAAATCTGGAAATAGATCTATTGGAATTTCAAGAAAGCTATAGCTACAAAAATAAATTCTATGGCCTGTGTACAATACTTAAAAAGACAGAGTGTGAAGTGATGACAAAGGATAGCACAACTGGTAGTTCTGAAAGTGAAAACCTTAAAGTGCAGAATTCTCTGCCAAATAATTTTAAGTCAATGAAAGCACTTGGGATTGCTTTTCTAACTTTATTTGGATCATCTTATGCTTGTGAGCAGCTATTTTCAGCTTTGAATTATATCAAATCTGACATAAGAAACAGACTAACAGATGATCTGAGTACTGCATGTATTGATCTCAAACTAACAAAGCATGAGCCAAAGTTTGACAAGTTATCAGCATGTACACAACAGCAAAGATCACATTAATTGTGCAAAAACACACCAAATGCAAACTTACCTTTCAATATAAAACTATTTGTATAATTGAAAGTTCTGTTATTGCTTTTTCTTTTAGGATAAAAGATACTAATAGATGAGTTGTTTTTCTAAACTGAAACCTCAGTACTCAGGTTTAATTGCAGTGTTAGCACTTTACTGTGAATAAGTGGGTTTGGGGATACATTTGGTCTTTTAAAGTTTCACCATAACTGGTCAATAGGTCCTTCTAATAAATGCTGTATTTGTTCTATGAATGAATGAATATAATGACACTAGACATTGCTTTTATCATATTATTCTCTTTGTATCAGAGATACTTTTTAATTTCTTGAGAATAGGGGGAATGCATAATATATGATCCCATTTATATGAAGTACTAGAAAAGATGAATCTATAGTGGAAAAAAAGTGGTTCCCTCTGGCATTCATGGACTGCAGCGGGGAGAGAACCAGGCCTCACCCTCATGGGGAAGTGATCCCCGCCTGGAAACCAGCTCCATGCATGGGCTGCTGCCAGAGTGGGGACAGCCACACCCAAAGCTCTCTCCGTGAGTCAGCGCCATTCACAGACTGTGGAGGGAGAGAACCAGGCCTCACCAGGAAGCGATCCCGGCCAGTAAACCATATCATTTTCATTGTTTTGGTGGGTTGGGTTCTATTCACTTTTGTTTTGTTTATGTTAAATCTGATGGCATGAGCAGCTATTTGAAAGATAGCAAGGCATATTATGGTAGCCATTTTGGATTTACTATTGACTTGTTTTGAAGTCCTTTATTGCATTCACTGTTTTGTTTTTATTGTTTCTATTTTATTCTGTTCTGTTTGATTTTTACTATGTCCGAAGGTAGCTGCAGCTACTGGAAGACAACGAAAGGCATTATGGTAACTATTGTTGGTTTTGTGAGGTTTTGAAGTCCTGTATCACTTACACTGGCTTATTTTGATTGGTTTTATTCTGTTTTATTTTCCTTGGTTTTATTCTCTTTAAAATAAAAACTAAATAAATAAATAAATAAATAAGCGTTTGCCTCTGAGAGGTAAGTAGAGCCTGCCTGGAAGTGGCAGGAGGGCAGTACTCTGTATCCTAATGAGAGTCAAGGCTCACAGGTGTGTATATCTGTCTGAACTTAGTTAACATACAGTTGTGATTTATTTACCTGATACATAAATTTTATAACAAAAGGAACAATTTTTTTTTTTGTGGCACCAGGGATCAAACTCACAACTTCACACCTGCCAGGCAGACGCTTAAGTCTCTGAGCCAAACTCCTGGCCCTAGTTTTTTGAGGCAGGGTCACACTATGTAGCTCAGGCCAACATCGTGCTCGTGTTGTAGCCCAAACTGGTCTCAAACTCACAACGCTCCTCCTGCCTCAGCCTCCCGAGTGCTGGGATTAAAGGCACAAAAGGCAACAAAAGGAATAATTAAACATTGAACTCAAATGATAAGTATGTTGAGGATTTTTAGAAAGATTTTATGTTTATGGCTGTCAATAATTTATTCAAAATTCATCAAAAATTAAAGATAATTGATGGAAGAAGTATGGAAAAGTGAGAAAACTAGTATACTAAAATATTAAAGAAATAAATTCTTTCAATTTTGCTGCATGCTTGAGCATTTTCATTATAAAATGTTGTGAAAATCACTTAGGAGTTTATTGTAGAATAGTGTATTTGATGTCAGCACTATATGAAGAGACAATTTAGTTTTACTTCTTTTTTTATACTAGTCAGACTGTTGTGAATTTACAGGATACTACAGAAATACTTGCTAGAAGGGAATTTGCCTATTTTTCTCAGTAACAGTGGTATGGCGACTCCTCCACCTCAGGATCAAACTATCCCCCAAAGATTGTGTCAGAGGCTGATCCTTCAACCTTACCCTTTCTAAAGCTGACTCAGAGATGAAGGGTCTTCCCACTTCCTGACCAGCAGGGATCAGGACAGGGACTGTGATTTTCCAGCCAATGCTTTGTAATTTTCAATAATTACCAGGAATCCCTTCTTTCAACTAAATACATTTATGAAGAATGAAAGAAACAGGTAAGTAATAATACACTGAAAAGTAAACAGTAAATTCAGCTGGGTATAGAGGCACATGCCTGTAATCCAAGCTACTTAAGAGTCTGAAGCAGGATGATCACAAGTTCAAGCCCAACTTGGGCAATTTAGCAAGACCTTGATTCAAAATAAAAATTAAAATAAACTAATAAATAAATAGGGTTGGAGATGTAACTTGGCATGAAGATTCTGTGTTCAATTCCCAGAACTGCCAAAAATTTTTTAAATTCAGTAGAGATCTGATACTTTGTATTAATTTAAAAAAAAAACCCTTTCACAAAGCATTTAGATCCTTCATTTTACACCAACAGTCATCTTTTACTGGGGACTTTTACTAGTTAATGTCAACACAGCAATCTATTGTACTTATAACAATTATGCTTTTTAAACTTTTGTTTTCAATACTGGATATATAAAGCTTAGGTATAGAGTGAGCGAGGCAAGTGCTCTACCACTGAGCTACCACCTTAGCTTTAAGTAAATACTTTGGGCTGGGCATGGTGGTGCACACCTGTAACCCCAGCACTTGGGAGGCTGAGTTAAGAGGATTGCTGTGAGTTCAAGGCCAGCCTAGGCTACAAAGTGACTTCAAGGCCAGCCTGAACTACAGAGTGAACCCTGTATCAAAAAAAAAACAAAAATAATTTTTTTAAATTCTGTGTCTTTGTTAACATTTCAGCTAATCCTTTTCCAGATTTATTGTTATTACAGCTCACACCAGGGAGTATGTGTTTCTATATTAGCTCTTCTCTGTATGTATGTAAGTATGTATGTATTTATTTATTGGTACCGGGGATTGAACTCACAACCTCACACCTGCCAGGCAGGCACTTAAGCCACTGAGCTAAATCCCCACCTGTATTTATTTTTTGAGATTGAGTAGTCTTACCATGTAGCCTAGGCTGGCCTTGAACTTGTGATCCTCCTGTATCATCCTCCCAAGTAACTGGGATTGCAGTCATGCATTGCACACACTCCCCAAAAAGGAGTCTGTGTTAGTCAGCTTCGCATTATGGTAACAAGTATCTGATATAAACCGATTTAAAAAAGACAAAGTCTATTTTGGCTCATGTTTTTATAGGTCCCAGTCCATGATTAACTGGCAATTTTCCTTTTGGTCCTGTGGCAAGGCAATACATCATAGTGGGAGCATATGACAGAGGAAACTGCTCATCTCATGGAAGCCAGAAATCAAAGAGGAAGAGGCTGCAGTTTAAATATTCTCTTGAAGGCACAGCCCCAGTAATCTAACTCCTCCAACTAGACCCCACCTCTTAAAGGTTTCTGCCAACCCCAACAGCTCCATAGGCTCAGGACCAAGCCTTGACGACACCAGCCTCTGGGGGAAGGCAAGGATAAGAACCAATTCCAAGACCTAAAATAGCCTGGGATAGCCTCTGTCTCTATCCATGATATTGACTGGGAAATACTGCCAAATAAAGCTGACACATAGATATCTTAGCATTCACATTATATAAACACTAATAAACAATGATTTTCCTTATTACATCAATATTTGCCCATGGCAATTATTTGATAATTAGACAATTCTACCAATAGCATACCTCACAGAACTAGAGAAACTAATCCTAAATTTAATACGAAACCAGAATTGACCTAGAATAGCTAAAGCAGTTCTGCACAACAAAGGCAAGGCAGGGAGCATCATAATCCCCAATATGAAGTTATATTACAAAGCTACTGTGATAAAACAGCATAACACTGGCAAAAAACAGACTTCATGAGCAAAAGACTTTATGAACAAAACCCCATTTGCATAGGAAATACTACAAAGAATCAACAACTGGGATCACATCAAATTGAAAACTTTCTGCACAGCAAAAGAAACAGAGTGAAGAGGCAACCCACAGCATAGGAATAAAATTTTACCAGCTACTTCTCAGACAAAATACTAACATCTAAAATATATAGAGAACTTAAAAAAAATCAGGCCTTCCAATTTAAAGACCCAATCCAAAAATGTGCATCTGAAATGAATAGATGTTTCTCAGATAAAGTACAAAAACACAAATAAATATATGAAAAAAATGCTCAACATCACTGGTCATTTGAGAAATGAAAATTAAAATGACACAGATTCAGTCTCACTCCAGAAAGAATGGCTATCATTAAGAAATCAACTAATAGCAAATGCTGGCAAGGCTGTGGGGGAAAAGAAACTCTTCTCTGCCACTGGTGGGAGTGTAAACTGGTACAACTAAGGAAATCAGTGTGCAGATTCCTCAAGAAACCTAGGACTAGAGACTCCATTTGACCCAGCTATTCCCCTTCTTGGTATCTCTCCGAAAGAATTAAAAGCATTGTATCACAGTGATGTATGTACACCCATGTTTACAGCAGCACAGTTTGCAATAGCTACATCTTGGAAACAACCCAAATGCCCTTCAACTGAAGAGTGGATAAAGAAGATGTTTGTGTGTGTGTGTGTGTGTGTGTGTGTGTGTGCGCGCGTGTGTGTGTGTGTGTGTGTGTTTTAACATAATGGAGTATACTACTCCACCATAAAGGACAGCCTTGAGACATTTATAGCTAAATGGATGCACCTTGAGAGCATACTCTTATGTGAAATAGGACACACATGTGTAAATACTGCATTGTTGCTCTGCCATGAGAAACCAAAAGTGTAAATAAGGACCAAAATGCATACTCATGTTTATAGTATCACACTTTATAATAACTAAACATTGGAAACACCCCATACCCCATCAAAAAATGAACAGATAATGAAAATGTAGTATTTATATACAATGGAGTACTACTCTGCCATAAAGATAAACTTGAATTATTTGTAGCAAAATGTATGAACCTTGAGACCATAATTTAAGTGAAATAGATCAGGCATACAAGTTTACATATTGCACTGTTTCTCTTGTGTGAGAAACCCAAAAGCTAAATAAGGAATGTAGGGGAGGATCAATATTGGAAAATAGGAAGACCATGTTCAAATGGGAAAGGGTACAAGGGGGAGGGAGGAGGAAGGCAAAGGAGGGAATAGTGATAAAAAAAAAGCATGGGAAGAAAACAATATAAACAAAGTTTTATAAAGGAAGAGGGGAGGGGTGGTTGAAGGGAAGGGAAGGAAATGGGAAAAAAGAATTAAGATATATTATGTACAGGTACAAATTCCTTATGATGAATGTGATCAATATGTATGGCAAATACATAAAAAAGTTTAAAAAAAAAAAGAGCTGTGGACATACATCTGTATGAAGGCCCTGGCCCTGAGTTTAATTCTTGACAGGGAGGAAGAGGGAGAGAGAGAGGGAGGAAAAACTTCAGAATATAGCTCTGAAAGGCTGAAACCTTCAAAAGTTTTGCTTTTGCCCTTTGATAATATTGTGGATTTTTTTCCAGCTCTGAAATATAGTTTCGAGATGCAGCAACAAGTGCACATAATGTCCATAATTGTACTTATGTGTCATGACTTTAATACCTGTTTTGTTTTACTTATTTTTTGAGATAGGTCTTGCTATGTAGTTCAGGCTGCACTTGAACTATGTAGTGCAGGTTGGCTTTCAACTCCCAATCCTCATGCCTCAGTCTCCCAAATGCTAAGATCATATGTGTACTCTACCATGCCCAGTTTCTGAATTGTTGTTGTTGTTGTTGTTGTTTTTGAGACAGGGTCTCGTCTTGTAGTTCAGGTCTTCCCTGGCCCTTAATTCATTATGTAGCCCAGGCTGACCTTCAACTCGCATTGATCCTCCTGCCTCAGTTTCTCGAGTGCTAGCATTAGGTATGTGCCACCACACGTGGCAGAATATTTGTTTTTAGGTCAATATTCTAAATTGTTACCCACTTTGGAAGCAGACAAAAGAGGCATAAACCAAAACAGCTAACCAAAAGCAGAAAAAGGTCTGAGGAAGAAAAGCATTTATATGTTAGATTATAACTCCGGAAACTTTATTCACCATCAATACATAAGTAGAGGCTTTTCAATCTTTTTGCATTGACACTAGAAGAATTTTTCCTAATTATACAGTAAACCTGCAATCATTTCTCTTTCAGTGTTGACTACCCATCATCACAATAGATTAAATGTAGTGAACATTTTCGGTATCAATGAAGTATAGTAGTTGAAGATTTGTCATGTAGTCAGATAATCCTGGGTATGAGCCTAGCACTGAAACCTACTAGTTACAATGACTTGAGGTAAATTAGTCTTAGTTCCTTCCTCTGTAAAATGAGAATAACAATACTTAGCTCATAACAATGCTGTAGGGATTAAGTAACCGACGTGAAACACTAAGCCTAGTACACAGCACACAACACAGCAAGCAAGCAAATAGAATCACGGACCCCTCACAGATGTCCATGACCTCAATACCCAGGCTCTGTGCGTGTGTGATGTTACAAGGCAAGGGGTATTAAAGTTGTAGATGAAATTAAATTTGCTAAACAGCTGATCTTTTTATTTTTCATTTTATTTTATTTTTTTTTTTTTGGTACTAGGGATTGAACTCACAGCCTTGCACTTGCCAGCTAGGAGCTTGTGCCGCTGAGCTAAACCCCTGGCCCCAAAACAGCTGATCTTAAAATGGGAGAATTTTCTGCATGATGCAGTCATCCCAATATAATCATGAAGGTCACTGTGAGTGAAAGAGGGAGGCAGAAGAATGTCAGAATAAGAAACAGTACAGAAGACACTAGCTAGGCATGGTGACATAGGCCTGTATCCCAGCACTTGAGAGACTGAGGCCAGGAAGATCACTATGGATTCAAGGCCAGCCTGGGCTACAAGTGAGAGACTGTCTTGGGAAAAACAGCAACAACAACAACAACATCAGGAGATGCAATGCTGTTGTCTCTGCAGGAGGAATGCAGGCAGCCCGTAGAGCTGGAAAAAGGAGATTCTTCTCTGGTACCCCCACAGGGCATAAGGCCTTGCTGATTTGATTTTCACCTGGAAAGACATATTTTGGGACTCTAGAAGGATAACCATTGGCCTAGGTAATGGGAGTATCTCTATAAATTCAATTTTGTGTTTACTATCAAGAGTCCTTGTTGTAAACACCTGCAATCCCAGCACTCAAGAGGCTGAGGCAGGATTGTTGTGAGTTTGAGACCAGCCTGGGCTACAAAGTGAGCTCAAGGTCAGCCTGAATTGCATAGTGAGACCTCGTCTCAGAAAGACAAAAAATAAAATAAAATGAAATAAAATAAAATAAGAAATAAATAAACCACTAAGTTTGTGGTAATTTGGAATAGCAGTAGTAGGAAACTAATATACAACACTGACAGCTTAATATTAATGTGTATTAATAATAATTTCCCTTTCAATAAAAAACTACTTTTTAGTAGCCCCAGTTGCTAGGCATGGTGACATATACCTGTAATCCCAGCACTTTGGAGGTTGAGGCAGGAGGATTGCCATGAGTTTGAGGCCAACCTGAACTACACAGAGAATTCAGGGCCAGCCTGAACTACAAAGCAAGACCCTGTCTCAAAACAAAACAAAACAAAACAAAAAAGCCCCAAATATGCCAGACAGAGATAACTCAGTGAAAATTAGTACAATGGTTAGTTGAATCAGTTTGACAAAATAATCTGAATTGAAAGATTTTTTTTTTTTTTTTTTGAGATTGGGTCTGGCTGTTACTCAGGCTGGCCTTGAACTCGTAGGCTCATGTGATCTTCCCACCTCAGCTTCTTGAGGACCAGACACCACAGGCATGTTCCACTAAACCCAGCTTTTTCATTCTATTTTATCATTAATGATTTACAAAAAAAAAAAAAAAAAAAAAAAAAAAAAAAAAAAAAGAGTGTTCCAAATATGACTATCATTATTTGGTGAATAAAAATCACATGATAAAATGAACAATCAATCACACTGTTAAATAACACAACACAAAAATGTTATGATCAGAAAACTATAAAAAATAGCATGTTCTATATTTATATGAAATTCAGTCACCGTATACAGCTTGACAAATAAAAGACTATTAACTGTGCTTCCCATTGGTAATAAAATTTTCACTGAGTAAAGAACTGATTTTTAATTTTATTTATTTATTTGGTTTTAAAGAATGATTTTTAAAACTACAAAAACCATAACTCATGCCAATTAGGCTTGTGAGTAGTCAGAACATTAATGGACATACTGAGTGTATGAGATGTTAGAAAAAAGTTTTTTAGCATAACTATATTTTAGAGACTGCCCTCACAAAATGTGCACACATCATCCAAAACTGTTTATCTCTGGAGACGCAGGAAGACATTTAAAACCTTGATGTAAAAGAAAAATTTATCCTTGTAAAAGTTTTGCCAACCATGGTAGCGCATGCCTGTAATTCCAGCAGTCAGGAGGCAGAGGCAGGAGAATTGCTGCGAGTTTGAGGCCAGCCTGGACTACATAGTGAGACCCTGTCTCAAAAAAACAGTTTCTTTTTCCTTTGTATAGGCTTATAATGTGTATAATAGAGCAGTATGATATTATAATTTATAACCAAAATTTGGTGCGTATTCTTAAATATTTTTCCGAGGGGGTTACATGGTCAAAAAATCACTGTCAATACCACTAAGCACTGCTTCTTTCACCGCTTGATTTTGGTCTAAAAATTCACACTCATGAAGTTAAAACGAAATTTTTTCAAAGCACTAGTAAATACAATTTTGCCAACAACATTTTAAACATGTTAACTACACATAAAGTGTGTCAAACATTTCAAAGTAGCGTTTATTTTTTAAAAGCAAATCATGAGGTAGACATATCAAAATATTCAGTGTACATAAAGGTTTATTAAAACCTTATTGTTTTATGTAGATATGCGTGTATGACTATGCATTCATCCATTTGAAAGACTCATTTAGCAGAAAAATTAAAAGCCACTTATACTTTGTACTTTATTTATTTATTTATTTATTTAGGTACCAGGGATCAAACTCACAACCTCATGCTTGCCAGGGAGGCACTGTGGCACTGAGCTTTATCCTCGGCCCTACTTACATTTTTTAGAATACTTTTCTAATTCTGAAATGACAAACATTTGACCTGTCAAAATAAAAAAAACTTTTGAGAGGACAGTAGTTGTGTTTAATTTTAGATTTTGGAAGATATTTCTAAATCATGCACTTTATAACTAGTTTTTTTTTTAGTATAACTATCTTAACTATATATATATATACACACACACATATACATATACATATATTGTTTTTTTCAGCTTCCCACACTAGTGAGACAATACATTTACACATGCATGTCTGATTTATTTCACTTATGAGTATAGTCTCAAGTTGCATCCATTTACTGATAGAAGTCTCAAGTTTGTCCTTCTTCATGGCTGAACAGTACTCCATTGTATAAAAGTACCACATCTTTTTTATCCATTCCTCAGTTGATGGGCATTTCGGTTGTTTACAAGATCTAGCTATTACAAAGCATGCTGCTATGGACACTGGTATACATATGTTGCTGTGCATAGTGGAGTGGTGACTGGTGGTCAGTTTAAACACCAGCCAAACTGAATCAGTGTGGTTCTGAGTGTGGATGGCCCACCTGAGAACTGTTGCCAGCATAAAAAGGAGACCTGGAGAGGAAGAGTAGCGTTGTGGGTTCTCCTAAGTGAGTGTTATTTGGAGCCGTTGGTTCTTCTGGAGGAGTTTGTCATACTGTCCTCCCTGATATGAACTTGGCTGTTATCATCAGAGGAGCTTGGGACATTGTTGCTGAGAATGGCTGCAGTTCACATTGGGAGAGCTCTGGTCCTTACTTTGAGCATCGTTTCCGGGCTCCAGAGGGGAAGATGTGTGTTGCTCAATCTCCAGGAGAAGCTTGTCACACTGGCTTGCTGACATGAACTCAGCTGTTCCCATCACTGGAGGAGCTCAGGACCTTGCTGTCGCTGAGGATGCCTGCGGTACTTTTCGGGAGAGCCCTGGTCCTTATTTTGAGCGCCACTTCTTGGCTCCAGTACAGAATCCGCAGCCTGCTGGCACAGATCTTTCACCCCGCTGGCATAGACTTTTTAGCTTCCACTGCTGACCTTTGGGCCTTCCCAGCACAAACCCATGAAATAAACTTACATGAGTCATTGTCGTGGGCTCTAGATTTTCATCTGAACTCATGCAGATTGTTATGGGATCTAGGCTCTTGGCTAGATTTTCTAGGTCTTTAGTGTGCGGAAAGATTTCCTGCACATTCTTTGTATTTCACTCCTTGGGTGACCATTATAAATAATGCCATAAATTATGTGTCCTACATGTAATTGTTTTCCTTGCAACCCCTGACTACAACACTGTGATATGATGTTTTTAATTCTTCTGCGAAGATACCCAGAAGGGGAATAGCTGGGTCAATTGGGACTTCCAGTCCTAGTTTCTTGAGGAATCTCCACACTGATTGCACCAATCTACACTAACTAACAGTGGAGAAAAGTTCCTTTTTCCCCACAACCCCTCCAGCATTTGTTATTGGTTGATAATAACCATTCTTTCTGGGATGAGGCGGAATCTCAGAGTTGTTTTAATTTGCATCTCTCAAATGACTGATGATGTTGAACATTTTTTCATATATTTATTTGCTGTTTGTATTTCTTCCTCTGAGAAGTGTGTTCATCTCTGATGCCCATTTTTGGATTGGGTTTTTAAATCTGGGAGGATTGATTTTTTGTTGTTGTTGTTGTTTTGTTCTTTATATGTTCTTGATAGGAATCCTTTGACTGAGGAACAGCTGGTAAACATTTTCTCCCACATTGTGGGTTGTCCCTTCACTCTATTGTATAACTAGTTTTCAATGAATATATCTTTACTAGAAGGTGGTGGAAGACACCATAACTCGGACAATTTCTAAAATGTCTAAATGATAATAACATCTAAGTAATAACAGCTACAGAATTTATGAGTCCAGGGCAAAATAAAAATGTGAGCCACTTGTTTGAAACCTTTTTTTTTTTTTTTGAGACAGGGTCTCACTGTGTAGTTCAGGCAGGCCTTGAGCTCACAGCAATCCTCCTGCCTCAGCCTCCCAAATGCTGGGATTATAGGTGTGCACCACCAGATCTGGCTAGAATTTTTCAAGACTGCATCAGAGCACTAAGCCAAGTGTGTGAAGTCTTTCTAAGTGTGGGGAGCCCTATATGACTGCAGTCTCACCACCTGGAAAACCAGCTGTAAATCTATCTCAACTTCCACTATGGAAACCAAGACCTTAGTTATCTTCGTATCTTGAGTCCCTAACACTACACTGGCATATAGTAAGATTCAAGTGTTTGTTCAGTGAAAAAGTCTTAATTTGCAGCTTTCTAAATCAATGACAAATGCTTAGTAACTTGTGGTCAGCATAAATCAGCCCAATGAAGACAGTCTGTTAATTATAATACCTTGGTTGTTAAATAGCTCCAAGCTCAAACCTTCCACTACTTGAACAGCAAAGCTGTTAAAACAAAACAAAACAAAACAAAACAAAACAAAACAAAACAAAACAAAAAAAACGGCTTGGTGTTCGTAATTTTGAGTGACAGTTGAGCCAAAAATCTGACTTGAAAAACCTGCAGAGGTTAAGAGTGAGTCACACATGGTGTCTTGCACACCAAGGGGTGACACTTCTGTCTAAGTATTCCTCTTACCCAGACAACCTACACTGGATTTAGTTTGCCATTATTTCTTATGGGAAACATACATTCAGTTCTCAAACTTTTCGGTGTCTGAACATGAATTTGGAATGAACTGAGTTCAACAACAGAGGTATCACTGTAAATGATGGATTCCCCTAGCACTAAAAAATTTGCACATCACATTCTAGCTTCATGGGAGCTTGAGGCCACATATGATGCAGTTCATTTAACAAATATTTATTGAGCAACTACTCTGTGTCCGGTCCTGTATCAGGCACTGGGAATACAAGAATAAATAAGATAGTCCCTGCCCTCAAGGAGCTCACAGTCTAGCATAAAAACTTATAGCACCTTAGAGTCTACTGAGAAAACTTTCTGAGTATCTAGAATAATATCTGGAATATTCCAAGTTTCCTGAAAATATTTATCTACAAATTACCAGAAAACACAATTTAGAAATGAAGCATGCAGTGAAATTTAAGAGAAAATTCAAATATTCACTCTTCAGTGTAAAAACTATGGAATCTAAATGAGGAAGAAACTTAGGAAACCTGAAAACTCAACCTATTTTAAAGACTTTGGACAGATTTAAATTTTAAGTTATTTTATTATCTCTGGGTAACACTTTCATTTATAGTGACATTTACATACACATACATATAGGAGGTGTGTGTATGTGCAATGTGCTCCTTGGGGCTTCTGACAAAACCCATGTATCTCTATCATTAATTCATCTTCAACTAAAGAGAGCAGCATAAAGGTAAATCAGACACTTTTCTTTCAATAATAATCTCCATTATCACTTGAATGGCAAAAACTCTTAGAACATCATTTAGAATCATCTCTAGGATATAAATTTTAGTACAATTTTATTCTACAATGAGACTAACTTGTCTTGTAACGTGATAATTTAAGCATATATTTTAATGATTATTGACAAAGTTTATGACATCTAAAATAATCTTAAATCTATCTGACTGTTTCTTCTCTTTTTCCTGTACTTTTTTTTTCTTAAAAGCATAAAAGATCCCTGTGCAAATAAAGAACTTCCGTTGTTGCTTTGCTGTACTTTGGTACATTGCTTTCTTAATCTAGCAGCATCCTTCCTTGGTTTGTAGTATCTTAAGTTGCAACTGAAAAATCATAAGCCTAAGCTTTAACCGGGATCTTTTATTATCCAGAAGGAAAGTGGAGAGTAATCAAGGTGCTTTCTCACAGACTGTGCACCCAATTTGTCTAGCTCTTACTGCAGACACTGAACAGGCATGGTTATCTTATGTCCCAGCTCATAGCAGATGAACACAGCACATCATAAGAAAAGTGTTAGAGGCAGGAATGTTGACAGAATATGCTACTTAGCAGATATTAAAACATGAAAAAATTAGTAACCAAAGGCAAACAATTATATATGCCTCAAAGTTGAGAGAATCACTTCATAAGATACTAACTCATATTTGTTATAGCCCTTTATATTTTATGAAATGTTTATATACAACAGAGCTCACTGAATATTTGTATTCACACATTATATATAATGACCTGTGAATTACACTGAGTAGGGTATTTAAGAAGGCAGGGAGGTATACTAACATACCTGAAAGACTTGCATCAAAAATAATTACAAGTTTTAAATTTTGGCACTTAAGACATATGCATTAGTTTTCCAAAATTCATGTATACGGTTTCCTTCATTACTAACACAGGGTGTGATAGCACTCAGTGACTACTGGTCATTAAATGCAGGTGATTGTCATCAGTAAGTTATCAGACTGTTTCTCCTGATAAATGCAAGTAGATGCTTATAGATGCCAGTACCTTATCTTCTGAATAATATGGGAAATTCTAGACTTCTAAAAGACTCAATGTTTTCCCTATATTGCACTTTACAGAGAACATAACCTTAAAAATTATATGATGCGATCTTTGTTTTAAATAGGAGCAAGGAACATGCAATTTACCTTTTCCTTGTTTGTTTTCCTAAAATTTTTGGTATGGCCTCTTCTCCCTGATGTAACACAGAAAAATAATGAAATATACATATCCTTTGGGCTGCTGAGTGAAAAGATCACACAGACTTTTAAAAGATTACAACAGAATCCTTTTCTGTTTTAGCCACTTCTTTTCACAACTGAAAATAAGGAACTACTGTATATTTGATGTAACAAACTCATTCAACTCAGCATTCTCATAAATACACTGTTCTGGAAAAAGGTTTTTAAATCATGAGAACAATTTACACTATACTTACAATAATTATACTATTTACCAATTAGACTTACCAATTATCATGAATAAAAATGACAATAAAATTTAGGGTAAAAAATGTACTTGAAGTGATGCTGGAATGTGTAATTTCTTCCAACAGTATACCATTCCTATTGACCTTTAATTCCTTGACTAATATTCCCTAATGACTTTTTTGTCATGACCATACCTCAAGGAGGGCAAAGATTTTTGTTGCTGTTCTTGCTGAATTGGCTGGTTGTTAGTTTTTAATTCTCATCTCTGAATTTTTATGCTAGTTCACCATTTTCTTTTCTATTTCATAGCTGGTTATAATGCTTCAGGGTTTTTTAAAATTAGGAATGGACTATCTGATTGCCCTAAGTTTATGGTAATCATTCTCATAAAAACTACCAGTCTTGTAAGTGTTCGTTCACATGGTACAGAAAGTAATTAAGACCAGTGTTATAAAACAAAAAACAAACCCTTCCAGAAGATACTAAACAAGGAAATTAACAGGTCAGTTTATCATCCTTTACAAACTAAGTTCAGAAACAGTATAGTAACACAGTCTTTAGATTAAAACAAACAAACAAACAAACAAATATGGTTTTGGATTCCAGTGTGGCTACCCTTTGCTAATTCTAATTTCAGGCCAGTCATATAATCTTTCTCACCCCTCATTACCTCCAAAGTAATTCGGAGCACATTCTGCCTATCTAGCAAAGTTTTTGTTAGGGTTAGTAGTAAAGAAGGTACATTAGCATACTGTAGGTGTTCTATAGTAGTTCAAGAATCATTGGCTGAATTTAGAGTTGGGACACATGTGAGTCCAGCATCCTGATACAGAACACTTTCCAAAGTTGCTATAATTTATGGAATCTTTTTTTTTTTTGAATGTCAATCTGATCATTGTATTTCATGGCATACTTTTAATGATAACATTCTGGGATGTTTTGTATTTTAACCTTTAAAGCTAATATTTTAAACAAGTAGTTTTTTTAAAAACAAAGTTTTTTGGAGAGATTATGTATTCCCTGTGCTTTATGGTAATTCTTCAATGACCTCAAAATTTCCAATTTTTAGGTAAGATGATGTACTTTTAAAAATTTGTTCTATAGCAAATATTGTTCCACGTGAGATATACCTCTCTACATGTATGTGAATGGCTGTTCAGAAGACCCTATAAAGAAGCATCATTTAAATTCATGTATTTGAGTTGTTTAAACACTTCTATTAAATATAAAACATTTTCTTTCTCAAGATTGGAAAATTTAGCATCTATTCTTGCGCCTTTCTTTTTCAATCTACTAGACAGTTTAAGGATATTCACAATAATACAACTTAAAAGATAAAGTGTTCACAAGTCATTGATTTTTAACGGCCAACACAACACAGTAGAATTACCCTAGCACAGAATTAGGAGACTTGAATTCATGTCATGGCTCTGCCACTAACTTTGCAGGCTGACCTTTGGCAAGTAACTTCTCTATTTTGTCAAATAATGCAAATGATACCATTCCAAGTTATTTTCTATCTCTAAAACTGCCTTCATTTATTTATCATTATTTAGCTAATCAAAACACCTGTGGGTACTGTATTAAGCACCACATGAGCAGAGATGTACTTACTGAAGTTTAGTTTTGTTTTTCAAACTGTGATACAGAGACCATTTGAATAAAGATTATGTGGGATTCCTGCTAAAAATAGATTCTTGTCCTCTCCCTGCCTGAACCAGAATCTCCTAAGGCAAGGCCCAGGTTTTGCATTTTTCACAAGCTCTTCACAGATTATAATGTGTCCTAAGTTTCAGAACTATTGGCCTAATGACTATGTGACCTAAAAGGGCAAGGCTAGAGCATTAAATTACTCTGGCCTCCAGCAAATCCCTTCTAAACACAATGTCCTTCAATGTGGTGGAGGCTGGAAGACAGCTGCCTATTCAACAGAGCATCAGCCTTGTACTTGCCTTTACCTGCAGTTTTTACTTGTTATGTTCTGTAACAAAACACAAAAAATGTATTCATATCAGCATTTAGCTTTGACTTCAAAGTCACGGACCACCAAGGTTACAATGACAGTTTGAAGACAACTGTGGCTTTCCACTCACTAATGGTGAGAGAACTGAGCTTGTGGCCCCTGGCTCAAGGAAGAAAGACTGAGTACAATGCTGTATCTTTACTCTTGATTTTCCTTCTGTCCCAATACTGATAACAAATCATCTTTGGTGATTGAAAGAATCTGGCAGAAAAAACAAAGAAAATCTAAGTCACACTGTTCTCATCATTCTGTGGCCGATATTGTACTAATCTGATAAATAAATCCTCTTCTGCACATCAGAAATGACCAAAACCCATTCCTTCTCCTTTCCTTTCTAATGCTGTAGATGGGAATAAAATACCAAGAACATGTTAGACATTGTAGATTCACACAAGTAAATTACAAGAACCGGTAATATTTTTTCTAGGTTTTCATAAAATCTCTGCTACATGAAAAAAGTTTATGATTTTAACAGGAAACAGGAAGATATTCAGTTGTAAGACTAATAGTTATAATACAATTATCTGTGAGATAATTATCAGCAACTTTACAAGGCCAAACATACTGATAAATGAAGATGAAATTTCTTTTTCAACAATCGGTATGCCAACATTCAACTTCAGGATTTTATTTAATGCTAGCTAGCATCAAGGGTTTCTTTTGTCCCAACCCAAATTCCTGCCAAATGTCCACAAATTCATACTAAAACCAAAAAAGAGAAAGGAGAAAAGGAAGGGAGGGAGCAAAGGAGGGAAAAAAGGAGAGAACAAGGAAACTTAACAAGAGCTACCATGCAAAATAACTGGAGTTCAGTGGCACAGAGCAGCAGGAGCAGAGGAATGCTGAAAAAGATGGTGCTGCATGGAGTCTAGCTTCAAGATGCCTGTAGGACGCTGGTGACCAAGTACTCAGATCACAGGGATGTTCATGGACCCATTCGAACCAGGATCTTGATCAGATCTTCTAAGAAAATACTTTATCTAACTGAAGTAATTCATCAAGTCCAATGCCACAAGAGTTCCTTATTTGATGTAAATTGTGCCTAAAACTTTGGCTGATACAAAGAGACTCGTCCGCTAAGGCACCCTGAGGCAATCTGACAATGTGTTGGAGAGAATTTTGTTGTCAGTACCACGTCATTATGAGAATACAGAGAACGGATCACCCGCAGGGGACTGGCTTCTTTGGGTAAACAGTCAACAAGTTCACTGCACTGTTTGTCAAATCCCAACAAGCGAATTCCATAGCCATGCGGGGAAGAAATCATTCGCCCATCAGGACTGAAGCAAAGTTCTTTGATGTAACCCCTGCCTACATTGGCTTCTTCAATGTAATGAGTCAGTCGTAGAGAACAACGAGGTGAGACAAGTCGCACAGGAGCTCCTTCTTGAAATTCGTAGACACAAGTCCACTAGGGGGAGAGAGGGGAGGAGACAAACCAAGGTTACAGAACCCCAAACAGTGCTACAGAAATCTCTTATTTTTGAAAGGTTCAACAGATTGACAATGCCATATAATCTTTGCAAGAAATCAATCAATCAGATGAATACTATCCCCATTCTGATTAACAAAATTTATAAACTCCAGTGCTGGGCATGGTGGTACATGCCTGTAATCCCAGCACTCAGGAGACTGAGGCAAGGAGGATCACAATGAGTTAAAGGCTACCTAGGTTACATAGAGTTCAAAGCCAGTCTGAACATATTGCCCCCCAAAAGAAAAGAAATTTGTAAGCTCCATACTTTGTCTTTATAAACCAAGGTTATTCTGTGCTATGATGTTTTAAACTTTTTGATCCCTGAGGCTGCCTGTGACTTCTATAGTAATACATTTTCTTTTTTGATGGCAATTACAATCTTGATATTTTAAAAATTCCTAGGTACATTCAAGCCCTAAAGTACTTTTTCCCATAGACATTTCAAAGGTTCCTTTTCACTTCTTTCAGTTGTGGTCTCCAGAGCCGGTAAAATCCATGGAAAATTCTTCCTTTCTAGAGTGACAACAATGCTAAGGTCATTTAACCTTTACCCCTTGCCATCTGTTTAGTCTCTTCATTTCCTAGTTTCCTTTGGTTTTTAAAAGGAGAAAATCATGATAACTGACTTACCAAAACCTCTCATTTAGCCAGCCAGGCTGAAATATCTCAGCACTGTGCTTCCTGTAAAAGTTTTTGTTTTGTTTGTCTATTTTTTATTTATTTATTTTTTTAAGAATGACACAAAGCAAGAATTAAGAAGCTAGGAACAATCTGAGCTGATGATGGCCTTTAGGGTAAGTTCCAGTTCACTACACCCAGGCTAGAGAGGAGGAAGACAACTTTGCAAGAGCTAAACATACCCTAAAATTACAGAACAGAAATAGCACAGTTGAGAAGCAGGGTCTGTGACAATGAGCCCTTGAGGGTAGGGACTGTGTGCAGTGGTCAGCCTAAAGTCTGCACACATGGCAGTGGCAATTTGTCCAATGAACCCTGTGGAAGGTAGAGTGCTGTTGTGTGTACCTCCTGATCATCAGTGTTGCTTGAGCACCGAAGAAGGGTGGCCCAGCCTTTGGGGTGCAGTTGTAAGGATGTAATGCAGTTTCCACGATCTCGCTCACCAGGAACTTCAGGGGTTAAGACTTCAAGACTGTTTCGTGGTGAAATTCCTAAAATACAATAAAATAAAGATTTGAATAACACAAATCCCATGCCTGGCAGAAAGTTCTTTATTTAAGAACCATAGTTATGCTGGATGTGGTGGCACAATACTGTAATCCCAGCACTCATGAGGCTGGAGCAGGAGGACTGCCATGAGTTTGAGGTCAGTCTGGGAATACATAGTGAGTTCAAGGCCAGCCTGAATTACAGAGCAAGACCCTGTCTCAAAAACAAAGCAAAACAAACAAAAACAAAACACACACACACAAACCCCAAAGTTATGTGATATAGAAGGAATCTGCAAACAATAACAGTTCTCATCTCAGAGGACTTAGTGCTCTGTAAGCCAAAGAAGGAAATACAGGAAGCCAGGGGAATTGCCTTTAGTAAATAAAAGAATCTGATTTATAATCCCGAGATCCTCTACTTACAGTGGGGTTAAAAAACTATCATAAG